>CM065658.1:3809307-4354307 GCA_033220385.1 Triplophysa yarkandensis | reverse complement strand
ATTTTGTGTTTTACATATATTTTTATTATCATCAATAATATGTTATTAGGAATTGTCGGAATGTAAAGTATTGAAATCAAGCTTTATAGTTGTCACTTTGTAATTGAGATGAATATAATTATGGTATTTTCAATCCTAACATTGTCATAACATTGTTACTGTACTAAAACCATGATTTTGTACAATATATTCAATATTTTAAAAAAGCAGTGCTATTTTGTTGATTGTCAAGGAAGCCAAGAGCTTAAGATGAAGCTGGAATTAAGAGTATGTCTCTGTGCCATGTGTATTATAATTAAAGCAGGGCAAACATCACATTGTGTAAATACATACAAATAAATTCCTGACAAGCACGTTGTAATGCCAGATGCCGTACCGCTGCGTGGTTGTTAAACTGTGGTTAAATGTCTGCAGCAGGTCAAGAAAATTCTGCAAAGTAAACCTGGTGGGCATACAATCATCAGAGAATACCAAAGAACCAAAAGCCTGTCTGATCCTCATCTTCTGGATAGGTACACGAAACATTGAAATGTAAGTGAACATGTCGTTTAATTTGTTATTTACTGTTTTTTCTGAAAACTTTTATTCTTTGTTTTTTAGGAACATTATTATGACCCTCTGAGTGGTTGGTGACCCGTAAATGTGTCTCTCGGGTTTTCAATGGTGGCCCATCTACACAGAGAGAAGCTTCTTCCAACATAACCGAAGAACAATAGAAAAACTATTTCCTTAACGAAGCATATTTCATAGGTCAAAATGAGAGAAACGTTACAGCATCGTCACAAGGTGATTCATGACCCGAACAGTTGCGCTGAAGTACTAGCTGAATTTTCATGTTTCTTTGACATTCATGGCCTTGTAAGGCGATTTATTTAATCCTAACAACATCATCTTGTATGCGAATGAATGCCACTGAACTCATGTATACTAAACCTTTTGATCTGAAAATGTCTTATGGGATTGATTTTTTTGTTGTTTTACCATGCTGCAATTTTTTCGAATATTTTAAAAATGTATCTGTGCAATCCTATGAGTGTGAAAAACACATGGCATGTTGTAAAGTAGCCACATCTGTTAAATAAACATCTGATGTTTAAATCTGTTTAAAGTGTTCATTTAAAACTACCTTTTTACTGTAAATGCTGTATTATCTGATTGACACGACATTTAAAACACAACTGCATCATACGGGTAATTGTGTTCATATATTCTCTTTATTACACAAATAAAAAACAAGTGCAACAAGAACTCACATGGGACATTTACTCCATTTACATACAAATAACAAAATATGAATTGAATTTCACATAAAACAACAAACACAAGTCACAACATTTGTATGATGAACTGTTCTGATAATAAAATGTAATGCAAGAAAATCCCTCAAAAACGTTAAGATTTCTAAAATATAGAAATTTTAAACAAAGTTTAACACGAGCTCTCAGTTTTTAATAAAACTACGACAAAATTACAGCCTTAACCGGACTAACCATGGCTTTAACATGACCCAAGAACTCCCAGAAAGCAGGATTTAAAAATCTGCAAGTAAAAGTGATAAAATTCTATTTTTATCGCTGTCATTCATTCTCCATTTCTCCAAAACACTCTTTTTTACTTGGTTATATAGTGTTTGTGTGCCCGATATGTTAAAACTTAAATGCTCATAACACACCTGAGATAAAACACATATACTGTATAAAAACGGTTAGATTTTCTTTCCTGTGAATGATCTCCATGCATGTAAGTCGCCATGGGCCTTCAGCCACCACAGTCAGTCTATTTCATACTGAGCAGCAGACAATATGGCAGAAAGACAGATGTGAAACATTTTTAGGATATCATGCTTTGGAGGTGGTGCTGTTGTAAACCATCTGTTGGTCATCATCTGTATAGACTACTGGAGGACTGGTGGTGGCAACAGGCTGATGTTCACGGTTTTTTCTTCTGTTCTTGAGGAACCAATAACCCAACACAGCCAGAACAGCTAATATGGCCACAACCAAAAACAAACCTAAGGCAACAGAAGCTGAAAAAAAAATGCTTTTTTTGTAAAGCAAGGCAGAACAATTTCTGAAAAAAATGGATTTCCTTGTTTGTTCTGAACAGATAAACTGAGCTTCTGTTCTTCAGAAAAATGTGTGGGTGAAGGTCATGGCACACACTGTAGGGAAGTGGCAAGTGACCAACTATGGTGTTCCATACTTGGAATGTGTGCTCTTCATTTAACCCATCCCAGTGTACACACACAGTAAGTGAACACACACACAATGTGAACACACACCCGGAGCAGTGGGCAGCCATGCTCCGGCGCCCAGGGAGCAGTCGTTGTATACCCGCTGGTTCCGAATCTTGAACCAGCAACCTTCGAATGGGAGTCCAAGACTCGATCCACCAGGCCACGACTGCCCCTCCGGGTCCTGCAGATTCTTAAGCTTTTCAGCATCTTTGGCATATTTGACCATTTCCAGACGTGACCGTATGATTTGAGATGTTTGTTTTCACATTTAGGAAATCGAAAGGACTCAAACACAACTATCATAAAAGGTTTAGACATTCACAGATGCTCCAGAAAGAAACACCTTAGAGTCAGGTGGGGTTTCTGAATAGAATGAAGATGCTCAAAATGTTCTTCTTTTGTTGAAATATAATTTTATTCCATTTAGTACTGCCTTTCGGAAGCAACAGAAGATACTTGCATGTTTCTTGGAAAACAATTTAAATACAATTATCATGGATCTTCTAATGCAACAAGGTCCCCACGACTCTTAATCAACTGTGTCTCTTTCTAAAGCATCTATGAATGTCTAAAAATGTTACAACAGTTGTGTTTGAGTCCCTTCATTATTCTCAATGTGAAACCATACGGTCACTTCTTGAAATGGGTTAAATATACCAAAGATGCTGGAAAACTGAAGAATCTGCAGGACCTGGAGGATTTTTTTGAAGAACAGAAGCTCAGTTTAAATGTTCATAACAAACAAGGCACTCATCACAGCATCAAATAACATTCAGCCATCACAGCACAAAAAACATTCAAAGATCATACATCATCCATATTTTTGTCTTGGGAAGTATATTTAATATATTTCATGTACAATATGTAACTCAGGACTGTACTCGATAAAAAATAACATGCTTTAATATGATAACTCTCATTTTGTTGAAATTATTCACATTTTCGTAGATTCTATAACGGGGTTCCCAAACTTTGCATACCTCTGTACTTAATAAGAGAGTTCACCCTCAAATGATGCTCACCCTCTTGTCATTTCACACCTGTTTGGATTTCTTTTTTTTCTCCGCAAAACACAAAATATAATATTTTGGAAAATTGCAGTACCTTTTTACTTTTAATGTATAGACGCAAAAGCAAGTTGTTTGTTCCAAACATTCTTCAAAATATCTTCATTGATATAGGTTTGAAATGACAAGGTGAACTATACTTTTAAGAAAAGTCATATATATTAAACACTGTAAATTAATTTGTTACCTGACTGGCTTTCCCCTAGCTGTTCATCTCTTACATTGTGTAATCCTCTTATAAACACGTCACTTTCTAAAAGGAAGAAACACACACACTTAACATTAACTTACTTTAACCGCCCGTTCAAACGTATATGATTTGGACTTTGGCATAATTCCTTAAGTACCTGTGACACCAGAGCATACATCTGTGCAAGCTTCTTTGGTCTCAAAGTTGTTGTCATTTCCGTCACACCCACCGTAAATGAAATGTTTGCAATTCTCGGTAGAGGGGTCATAAAACCAGCGTTTAAAACTGGCTCGACACGGGCCTGTGCTCGGTGCTTCGGTGCAGCCGGCTATACCAATATAAACAAATTAAACGGGTTAAAAGGGAACTTCGATTTACATAATCTATATAAACATACATATACAATTTTAAATGAATAATTGATAGCGTCAATGTGCAGTGTTTTTTTTATATTCCTTTTGTGTTATTAATATTTAACTAAAACTAAAAACTATGCATAATTTAAATGTCTTAATATTCTTCATTCATTGAAGTAAAATTAAAGTAACCTGACATAGAATATAATTTAACTAAAACATAGAATTTGAAAATAAATATTTTTTGCATTAACTAAAAATAAATTCCCCATACATATGCCTTCCAAAGATTATTTTGTTAACAGGATTCTCAAGTTTTGTACCAGAAAGTTTATCCAACTTTAAAACAGTACATTTTGAACAAACAATATTGCAGCATTCAATTCAAATTTGTGTTTATTTTAGATTACTGTTTAATAAATGATGGTTTTACCATGGGCACGATTAATATGTTCAATGTTGAGGTGTACGTGCTTCTTATGAACATAACACAAAATGTAAAAAGAGTTAATTGATCAAAGTGTGGGGCTTTCTGAGGCAGAAAACATGATGCTCATGGATAACTTAATGAGGTCAAGTTATGGAATCACCATACTAAATCAATACACTGCCATGCTTGATGGTACAAATGCTTGTGCACTTTTAATTGAACTTCATTTTTTTGAGGAGCTTACAGAAAAGTCAACTGACCTCAAACACAAAATGTTGAAAGAGTTAATTAATCAATGTTTTGGTCTTTGTGAAGCAGAAAATTTGGACAATCGTAGAAAATTCTCTATATTTATTCTCTGCTTATGTTTAGCTCAAATAATGTTGCTTTTTCTGTTACATAAGGTAAACTTGACTATGTTGTGACAGCTCATAACTTTTAAAAGTCATTAAATTGGGTTGGCTTTAGTAACGCTATGTAGGAGAATTAAATCTTGGGAGTTATAATCTTCATCTTCACTGATGATAAAATAATCGGACAGGAATGTATGAAAGTAAATATGTGGTAGGCTAATAAACCGTCACACAAGATCGTACCACTACAAAAAATGTTTTATAGAAAGACTCCCTGCTGTCAAAAATATCATGTATTTTTGGTTTTGGTTTTGAAACACTTTGAAAGCCACCCTTTTTTTAAAATAAGAAACTTTGAATTTATTATCTACAATATTGTTGTCTAATTTAACAATCATTGTTAAACATGTTCAGACTGAGCCAACAGATTATTTTAACAGGACAATTTGAATATTAACAAATCGTATGTCTCCAAGTAAAAATATATTATTTTCTGAAAACTATTCAAATGAAATCTCATTTTAGAAGAGAGCTCTTCATATATTCTTTCCTGCAAAAAACTTACCTTGACTATTTGCCTTAATTTCAAGAAGTCGGGATAGGCTTGCATTCCCTAAAGTCAAAGAAAAATGTTAAACCTTTTGCAAATGTTGAACTGGTGTCATTGTGTTTTTGAGATAATGGTGCTAAAAATCTCACATTTTGTACAGCTGGCCTCATCAGAACCATCCTTGCACTGTATCTCGCCATCACACTCGACCTCTTTCTCAACACAGCAGCCATTAGAGCACTGAAACTGGTCTTCCATACATGGAGAATGACAGTCTGAATCTGAAAGAAAGATTAATCTTATCAGTAAATCTCAGAAATTGTAAATAATAAAAATATAAAGCACAAAAATATCAATTTGAATTGTGACAAAACTGTCTGTTAATGATATTTAACAACATGTTCCCCTAAATTTCAATAATGTGATCAAACAAGGTTGTAAAAATAATACACCTTATTTATTCTTTGGATTTCACAAAACCCAACATTTAAAATTGAAACTGGGTAGGAATCACTAACAAAAGAAAAATTGGTTACAGAATACATTGGAAGTGGCATCCGTTGAAACTGAAATGTATTACCATTTTTTTTTATTATTGGCACACCATTAAGACTAAAGTGATTGTTGCTGTTCAGTTACCAACTTTCTTCAAAATATATATATTTTTTCTTCAGAACAGAGTCATGAGAGATGATTTTCTATACTTGAATTTAAATCAAGATTTAAGGTAATTAAAAGAAACATTTTAATGTATGACAACGAAGGTTGCTTTATTTCAAAATGAAGGATAGGATAACAATAATTGTTCTTTCACTGTTTGTTTTGTAGATTTTTAAGGAGTTTTTCAATTAATGTTCAAACAAAAACAATTATTCATATTCACATCCTTGATTTATAATTTGTGCCCGGTGGCCAGACCAATAATTCTTTACAAAATAAATAAAGTACTTGCAGAGTACCACTTTTTTTTAATTCTATTTTATCAATGAAAATGTATGTATTATTGTATGCAAAATGCCTTAAAGAAATGAAAACAATTCATGACTTCTTATTTATTTTAATGTACTTACAGTACATTTGGCCCAGTGTGTAGTCTTTTGTATCTTATATATAAAGAAAAGCCATTTTTTTTTTACTTTTTATGCATTTCATGCATTTTCTTTAAATTTCATAATGCAACAAAGAATTTTCAGTGTTAATTTAACTTAAGGGTCAGTGTTTTTAGAAAAATCTTATGAGATTCAGAACAATTATTTCCTATACAAATATATATATTGAGATTGTAATGATCTCTTTACCTTCGCTCGGCCCTCTTCTTGCATCAGCACCAGGTATAACTGCAGACAGAAAACATTGTTCAAACATTGTTGTAATGTTCACCAAGCATCTTAAGCATTTTAAAACCATAAGTTCCAAAATATCCATAAGTTCTCAGCATCACACACAAGCACACAAACACTCTACAATGAATATACATTACCTTTTGTGTTTTCACAGGCTTCCATACACTCCTCCTCAGAGAGGTAGTGGTTGCTATTGGCCTTACAGCCTCCAAAGAAGAAAATTTCACACTTGCCGGAAGCTGCGTTGTAATGCCAACGTGGGAAAGAACCTCGACATGGACCCACCTTTTTAGGGGTCAAACAATGACCTAGTGGGAAAACAATATTTGGTAAGTGTAATCCACTCTGGTGAACTTAAAGCGTGTATATAATGGTCAAGTAAATAAATTAAATAATTATTGTCAATAAATATGAATTGCTTTAAAGTGACCTCACAATTGCTTTCAAGCTAAGCAACTTACAGTTACGTTCAGTATGTGTTCCCTCAAAAATACAACCATTTGAGCTAATTCAATGCTCTACCAGATAATCTATAAAGATAAATTAATAAAAGCATGATGGAAACAAGCCTATTTGCGACAGTTATATCCTTTGATAAAAAACAATGGAAAAATATCACTTCTTAAACAGAAATAAACGATATGAAACAGGGAGAGAAAATTAATGTATATGCAGTATTTGTTATCTGGTTGGCATGTTGTAACAAGCCACATATTTAGTTAGATCTTTTGAATATTAAAGCTATTGTTTAAACGTGCATAAGGGATCACTGTTTTGGCACAGGATCAAACTGCGGGGGCAGACCCAAAGATCTTAAAAATCTTCAATCTTGAATCTCCAAAGGTAATGGATGGTAAAAAACTGTTTATTTTAAACTCAGTAAAACTTGTATTTTGCATTACAAAACATACAAAATATGTGGTTGAAAGTCATGGCCTAGTGGTTAAAGAGGGTTGTGGGTTCAAGTCTCAGGCCAGCAATATCATGACATAGGTGCCATTGAGCAAGGCATCGAAGCACCAACTGTTCCCAGGTGCCGCGGCATAAATGGCTGCCCACAGCTCCGGGTGTGTTTTACGGTTGGTGCGTGTGTGTGTGTGTGTGTGTGTGTGTGTGTGTGTGTGTGTGTGTGTGTGTGTGTGTGCACTTTGGATTTGTTAAATTGAGAGCATGCATTCTGAGTATGGTTCATGTCTTCATTACAGTAAAACAAAACCGAAACTATCAACTCTTTACCGAAAAAACAACAAGATGACAATAGAACCCCTCACAGACTTAGACCCAGACCCAGAATTAGTTGTTTCCATTAAAATTCCATTGTGGATCAATTGCTATTCATTAACATTACATTTTGTAAAATCATTTGGCATTTTTCCAGCAGGATTCACCGGTTTTCTATTGGTGCCAGATAACATCAAACCAATAGAATACTTAACATACCAGCAGAGATCGGGAAATAAAATAATATCCTGGCCGAAAGGACTTCAAGAGACACAATATCGGTCCAATGGTTTCTGTATTTGCTGCATCACAGATAATCCCAAAGTAAAAAAAACCCGACATGTATTTTAGTTTATATATTGTGCATCCAAGCATGTATGCTTCTAAAGCGAATCACAAAATGAATAACAGAAACTGAATGTGTGGTGCTGTAGTCAAACCAGACATGAATGTTTCTCAGTTGGCATAAACAGACGGCTATACAACACTTCACACCATGAGTCAGTGGCTGGTAAAACTAATCTTATTTATAAAGGGATTCACAGACAGCTGTGACGTCATCCAAAGACTTTTAAGTAACACTGCAATTCAGACACTCGGTTCTCATGACGAAATCGGTCAGAAGTCTTTACTAGATGCTGTATTTGTGTTTGAATGCAATGTGTTGTTCCATATACTTCAGAACTTCGATGACTCACTGCCCAAACCGGTTTAACGCATTTGTAAAGGGAGAGGTTAGTCCAATAACTTGCCGAAAAATGGAAAGAGCCCCTCCCCAACTCATCGTTTGTGGGATTACTGACTTATTAACAAAGATCTAATGTATAACAGTATACCAGACTGAAAGTTGTGTTTCACAAAGATAAAGACATCTTCAGAAAATGCAAGCAATGCTGATTTATCGCTGGTCTAAACTTCACATTACACACAACACAAACATAACACAACCGACAGAACAAGTATAACTAAAGGAAAATGTTCACCCAATATTTAAATAATTAACAGAAAGTGCTGCTGGACCGCTGTTTGCATCTTGTAAAGTGGTCTGTAAATCACGTTTCTCCACCACAGACGTACACACAGCTATAGTCACAATAAATCAACTGTAGGTGCTCTGACAACCAGAAAGATATCAAATATATGAAAATATTAAATCATATTATATTGTAATATGTATAATAAACATCTGTAACTGTACAAACCGAAACAAAACTTTACACAAAAGAAAATTAACAGAATTCTCACTTTCAAAGAAAAACGTTACTTGTAAAAAAAAGCATGCTTTCTGATGCCGCAGTTGGTGAAATATAGTATTTTTAACGTATATTTATAGCTCTGACTTTTTGTTTGGTCCATAAGAATGAAAATGTATGCTGTTTCATGTTCCCATAAAACATTGACTATAGTATTCCTAAAAAATCTAATTTGTCTTTATTCACAGCTACAAAGATCACAAGCCCAAAAAGTATTATTGTTGGGTGGGCATGATGACTAATGGGCAAGATGACTAATGAGCAGGGGTCATTCAAGGAGGTGGACCACCTGAATGTCTTCTCCTACTCACTTTAAGAATCACCTTGAAGACTTTAAGAGACTATTGTGTGGTCTTAATTTTAAATATTGCGATCCAATATTTGGTGGAGTAGAGGGCAAAGTGTTGGCGACTCACACTTTCTTTCTCTTATATACATCTACGCCACTGCAGATGTTAAACCTCTGACATGAAGACTTGAAATGTAGAATCCCTCATGATTTTAAGGTGTCCACCTTCTGTAAAAATGAATACTCACGTTCAGATTGTTCAGGAGTGAGAACGAGCACAGTGACCACAGCTGAATTAGACTGATGTGCCGAATCGGTCACTGTCAGCCTGAATTCATATACCCCAGGAAACAGGTTGGAGACTTTTATTTGATCCGGCAGATTTGTTTTCTGTGAAGAAATTGTTTAGAAATCAACCTTCTTGTAATGCTATACAATATTCTTTAATTGGTGCCTCGAAAAGTAGTGGCTACATGTTGGTGTTCGATTTGTATAATAAATGGTAGAGCGGATGAGAAAAAACCGTGGTACCTCCATCACAACGGATTTGCTTCCCTTGAAAAGGGTCCACGTGTAGTTCACGATCTTGTTTACACCGTTGCTCTCTATTCCATCTAGAATGACATCATCGTTGGGCTGCACCACCACATCCTTCCCGGGATTGGCAATGGGAGGTCTGTCCTTCTTGGCTGGGGAAAAGAACAGATCTTCCTCACATACAATCATGTAATCATTGAGAATTCCAATAAGCCAATCTAAAATAATTGGATTAAAAAGATGGTGGCACTATCAGCGCCATGAATAGAAATGACAAAGTTCTAGTTAAAATAAAATGCATTTCTAGTTGAAATAAAATGCATTTCTAGTTGAAATAAAATGCATTTCTAGTTAAAATAAAATGCATTTCTAGTTAAAATAAAAAGTATTTCTAGTTAAAATAAAATGTATTTCTAGTTGAAATAAAATGCATTTCTAGTTAAAATAAAATGCATTTCTAGTTAAAATAAAATGCATTTCTAGTTAAAATAAAATGTATTTCTAGTTAAAATTAAAAGTATTTCTAGTTAAAATAAAATGCATTTCTAGTTGAAATAAAATGTATTTCTAGTTAAAATAAAATCTATTTCTAGTTAAAATAAAATCTATTTCTAGTTAAAATAAAATCTATTTCTAGTTAAAATAAAATCTATTTCTAGTTAAAATAAGAGGTATTTCTAGTTAAAATAAAATGTATTTCTAGTTAAAATAAAATGTATTTCTAGTTAAAATAAAATGTATTTCTAGTTAAAATAAAATGTGTTTCTAGTTAAAATAAAATGTATTTCTAGTTCAAATAAAATGTATTTCTAGTTCAAATAAAATGTATTTCTAGTTCAAATAAAATGTATTTCTAGTTAAAATAAAATGTAATTCTAGTTCAAATAAAATCTATTTCTAGTTCAAATAAAATCTATTTCTAGTTCAAATAAAATCTATTTCTAGTTCAAATAAGAATGTTTAAATGACATTTAATGCAATCCTATCATTCAAAGTCACAAGATAACTAAAATGTTCACAATGCATCACACTGTCAACTTTTTGAAAATGTTGTAAAATGTTATTTACAAATTGCTCTTATAAGCCTTAATAAAAGCTTAGGTCAAGAAGACCACCAATGGTTAGAATATTTCTTGAATAATAATAATAATAATAATAAAACGTCACTAAAAAAGGACAATCCTGTCATTATTAACACCATCTAATATGTATAATAAAGAAAACAGAAATGTAAAAGTTTGAACTTATTTAAAAACAGAATTTTCCTTCTTGACTTTTGTATCCCTCCCCAGAAGACTTAAGGAGGTTCTTAAAGCATAAATGCCCCTTTGGTGCCAATCTTGTTCGATAAGGTGTACCATCCCTGACTTTAAAGCTGTGCCCAGATCACAACTGTACCATGTTTGCGTCCGTCCATGTATTGATCAAACACCGACTCCGGGATAAAAGTACTGAAATTGGGAGATTTGATGAATCTGCAGACATATTTCTGCTTATACAAGCAGTCGAAGAGAAAGCAGTGGAGCTCCTGCTGCTTCCCGGCTTCCACGACTGCCAGGTTACAGCTGGCATCCCCGCAGCACGCGCTGACGCAGTCCTCCGTCCGCCCGACGCTCGTGCCCGCCAGGAAAGTGGCACCGCCGCTGATCGCCTCTTCTGTATCCAGGACGAAACCCTCCCGACCCGACACGAACTTCTTTTCACACCGCGGCTGTTGTGCGGGCGAGCTGCTCTGGGTCCCTGCGCCGCAGACAGCCCAGAGAAACAAGACAAAGCCAAAAGCGCACCGACTCATTTCTGACGCCTTCCCAAGCCCACGGACCGGAAATATAACCTCGTTTATCGTCCCGATCTGTCCGAAGCGGGCTTTAATTTCTCCGCTTCCGTTGTTTTACCTGCTCAGGTGTGCTGCGTGGAAACACGAGGAAGTGGAGCGGTGACGTAATCAAGGGGAGTTGCTTACATCCCAGTAAGGGTTCCAGGATTTATTGCATGGAAACAAATCTTTATTCTGACATGCTCGGTTTAATCGTTCCAGGAGGAAAGTGCTTTAATTGTCAGGGATACTTGTTGGCATAAACTGGATTTCTTCACAAATTTCTATTAGCAATTAAACAAGAGAATGTGCTTTTACTTAAAAAAATATTATAAAATATTAAAAAAATGTTTCCATAAGGTTGATCCTTATGGAAACATTATCATTGTGTTTAAACAGCAAGAAGATTATGAGGAATTCTTGTTCTGATTCTTTACCTGCAAGAGTTAAAGCAGGGGCAAATAAGTTTTGTTTCAATAATACAATTAAGGAAGTGTCTTGCAAGATTCTTAAAATTAAGTTTAATGTTTGATATTGAAAAAAGAAACCATTTGGCATTTTTTTCAAGATTATGAATTTATGTATTTATTCAAAACTGTTTTGGAAAGATATAGAATTCTATATAAGCAGAAACATGGAAAGTATGATGTAAATTGGTATATGGTGTGCCTTTATACAGATAATGGCATGTTGAATTATAAGAACAACCTATTATACATTTGTTTATTTTATTAGGAAAATTCCACATACATAAGAAAAAGTGGTCTCAGTGCAAACCAAACTTTTCTTAATTTGTTAACAACTTTATATTGTATGTAAATCTCTTTGAATAAACAAAAAACAAAAAAGCACCGAAAACATGCAATGCTGTAAAACCATTGACATTTATGTTATGTTATTTCTAATGTTAATTTGACATGAACATGTATTGCCTATTGTTCTTATGGCATTGAATTAATGAAAAAGGTAAGGATTTCTGTTTTTCTGTGCACCCTAACCCTAACCCAAAGTGTTTTTTTGACCACACAATTTAAAAGTGTTATTAATAAGCACTTTAATGTAATATACATTTTTTGGTGTCTAAACATTAAATTAAAAGACAAGATATTGTATTTAAAATGAATATTTCATTTTACACATATTATCATTTTGATAATTTTAGTACAAAAGAAAATGGTAACACAATATATAGTAGACAAGGTTTTATTTATTACCAACATAGCTGCGTACATTATAATAAACATGTTTTATAGTAGACTATAAAAAATTTTTAAACATTTGTCAGGGGGCAATAATAGTCCCTCTTATTGTCCCCTATTTTAGATATCAAAATAAGGCACCAACGGCAGTGCTTTATCAGTTCTTGACATGGTTGGGAGTTTTATACTGTATTAAAACTTTATTCCAGGTGAGACTGACTGATTGTGTAAGTGGTTCTGACAGCCTCTGTCTGCATCCCAATCCTCCAAAGGTTCAATTCAAAGGGAGATTTTGTCAATGGGTTACAAAAAAGGATATGAAAGTTCTGCCGCTGGCATCTGTTTAATAGATACAAATCTCCCAATTTCTGAATCTCACTGGAGCAAAGCTTAATCCGCATCTTGACGGGGCTGAGTGGTTTTTACAATCTTAAAACTTTACTCCAGGTCAGGCTAGGCCTCACAACCTTAGGCGTTGCTTTTTAATAAGCACTACGCACTGACCAGTCATAATAGCTCTCCCAATTGCCCATACTCAATGGAGTAGAAAGACCCAGATGCAGGCACGATTGGGGGGTAACACACATAGACTTTAATAAATCAAAAAAATAAAAAGTAAACACGATGGGAAAAACAGTGGCAAAGCACTACATAAGGGCAAACAAAAGACTTCCAACGAGGAGGTTAAAAACAAGGCAATAGAAGCTAAAGAACTAACACGACTAAGACAGGGTAATCAACACAGATGGTAGCAGGACAACGGCTTGACACCTACACACATCTCTATATGTTATGCAACCGCAAAGGATAGCAAACACAGGGGAAATATGCCATGTGCTTGTACCTTTAAACAACATTTCAAAAATGTTGTATGTTTGTTGGTTGATAATAGTTTGATAGTAAGTTTATATATCTAAAATGTCTGTTAGATCCCAAACCTATTTTTTTTATGAGTGTGTATGTGTGTTAGTACCTGCGAACAATATGTGAAGTTACAAAATCCCAAAGTTAAAACTAAAGTGAGTTAGTGTCTTTATCAGAAATCTTGTCTTGGACTAAAGCAAATGCCAGGATTGCAGGCAGTGAAGGTACATAAACGGAAGTCGTGACGACAAGGTACATAAATAATTTAGTTCTCATAATGTCTGCCTCGTCACTCTTGTTGATGCAGTTGATGAGACCCGTATGTCAGAAAGAGTCAGAAATTAAAACCCAGTATTTTACAGAAAGTAGGAAAGATACAAAGCGATAAGTTAAATATTAAAACAAATAGTTAACCTTTACATTTGAGCATTTAGCAGATGCTTTTATTCAAAGGGACTTACAAGAAACAATTAGACAGTGTAGCTGTATATCACAAAGACAACAACAGATGAAAATATCTAAATCTAGTTACTAGGCTCCAATCCCTTTGATTTAACGATGGGGCCAAAGGCTTTGTGTAGATGGAGAACAGAAGAGGCCCTCAATACCTGAGGTACTCCCTTGACCAACTGATGAGCTTTGGACAGGACCACTAGAGGTTTGTACAATCTGGACACATTTTTGCAGTGGAGGCTCAAACTCACAACATCAACATTGCTTTGCTCTATATTTCCCTATAAGTAGCACATGCCGACCGATTGTGCACTGAAGCTGGCTTTATTGTTGGCACAGATCTCCCAACTTCCTGATATCAATAAAGCAAGGCTGACTAACTGAATTGGTCAAGTTGGTGGAACAATAAAAACATGGCGGAGAGAATTTTATACATGGTTGAGAGATTATATTTATATATTTATATTTATATTTATACATTTGGCAGACGCTTTTATCCAATGCGACTTACAAGTATAATGCAGTGGCCAAACATTACTGCAGAGCAAATGAGAGTAAGGTGTCTTGCTCAAGGACACTTCAGTCATTGTCTGCTGACACTGGGATTCGAACCTGCAACCTTCTGCTTTAAAGTCCAACTCTCTGACCACCACACCAAGACTGACCCTGTGAGATTAAAACTCACGACATCACGTTGCTTTGCTGCATGTTGCCAACAATTGTACTTCCAGCTTTTGTGTATGTAGCAGATCCTAAGGTGCTTTTGTACAATTTCCCAGAATTGTTGAAAGTTGTTTTAGAGTCAGAAAGTTAGGCTCACAACATCACCATTGATTTTCTGTATAGTGCCACAATATCACTCTCAAGCTTAAACTTTTGCCCACTGGAGCCATACAGGGTGCTGCATAAGGAGGTGTTAGTAAACAGGGGCTGCTCATACTGTGTTCTGGGTAGTTCTAAAGCCTCGGTATAGTGATGGGGACACTGTTCTGTCAAAAAAGCATCTTCCTGAGTCTCTTTGGTCATTTGAATCCCAGGATGTCCTATGAAAAGAGAAGGAAGGTATCCCTGCCGTCCTGGGCAATTGCCAGTTGTATATGTCAAAAAGTTTGACCGTAATCATCCCCATATTTGATGATTGGCTTTATCACTCTTTCTCTTGTCTACCAATAAGCTGGGGCGTGGTGGGAGTTCTTTTGCCATATGGTGGCTGTCACACCATCCAAGTAGATGCTGCATGTTGAGGAGGGTTGAAGAGATTCCACCATCAAAGTGAAGCCCCATGGGTACCAGAAAAGCATTTTAGAAATGTTACTAAATCTAACCTATCTTTAACTGTACAATATTGGGCTTTATCTTCAGCATTGCTTTCCTGTTTACTGCCTGAACTTACATTGCTCAGGTAGTTATGTTAACCTGTAGTCCAAAACCGGTTGCCTGCTGGAAAACTGGATGGGAAAAACTAGGTTCCTGCTGGAGTAGGTTTTAGTGTCCAAGGCGTGCTCATACTGTGATCTGTATGACACTCATGACTCAGTATAAAGCATTATCCTTAGGATGAAATGTTACATTTGCAGTTGCATCTCACCATTAAGCAAAAGCTTTTATCAAAAGTGACTTAAAAAGAAGAGATCAGGAATCTAGAGGATCTGGCAGTGCTGGTAACATATCTGTGACCTTTGGCTGATCGTCAATGACTTCTCCTAAGCTTCTGGCTTTCCTAGAGGGAACACTGATTAATGATCCTCGTTGAATACAGAGGTCTTGACTGCTTGGCATGGGTTGGAGGAAACAAGGTTTAGCTGTAGGTGGTGGTTTCTCATCCACAGCAAGATGTCACTTGGGCATGAGGCAAGAGAAACATACAGGTCAGTGGGTCGCCGGTTGAGGGTTTGAGAACTGCCAGTATAGATGAAAGATCTAAAGTTGCAATGACAATATCCAATCTGCTTATTTCATGCTTGGGATTCGTTTACAATCTTGCGGCGACAAAAGTGGTGTTCAAAGAACCGAAAAGAACCCATGTCACACCTGTCTTCATCAAACTATATTGGCTCTTCAAAGCAGCTCGCATTGAATTCAAATCTCTCCTACAAGCCTACAGGACCATTACAGGTTCAGCACCCAACTACCTTCACTCGCTGTTTCACAGGTATACGCCCTCCAAATCTCTGCGCTCCTCTAACAAGCAATGTCTTGTGGTGCCGTCCCAAAAGGCTAAGAAATCGGTCTCTCGCACCTTCTCTGCATCAGTTCCTCGATGGTGGGACGATCTGCCAACACTTTGGCAGGCTCATTCTCTATCTCTAAAAAACGTCTAAAACTCGTACATTCCGTCTACCCCTTAACCCACTGCAACCTCTTCCCTTAACTATTCTCTTTATAAAAACTAACTAAACCTTTTCTTCCCTTCTACAGGTTTTATCTTGTCTTATGTTACTTATAGTAAACACTTTGTAACACTTTTTCCCAAAATTGTTTACCGCTTCATTATCTCCTTGATTCTTTTCAAGTCACTTTGAATAAAAGCATTCACTATATACCTAAAAGTAAATGTAATGTAAATGATTATAACAGGCCACATACAGCCCAAAGAGTTAAAAGGGTTTTAAAGGGACAGTTTACACAAAAATGCAGAATGAATTCAAAATAACTGGGCACCTTTTCAATGTTGAAATCCCACATGCTAACATTCTTCTAAATACCTTTCTTAGTCTTCAACTTCACAAAGAAATATATAATGGTTTCAAAAACTTGCGGGACAAGCAATTTATGGCAATCTTTCAATTTTGGGCGAACAACCCCTTTATTCTTTCCCCTTCTAATGACACGAGAGGTGGGTGGAGTTCTTAGATTGCAAAGAGTAGAAGGGGAAAAGGGAGGTGGGTTTTATTTTCAGCTTTTCCTCATGCTCTATTCGCACAAACCAACATTTCACAGGCATGGACCATCCAAGAGTGATGTTCCAGATTCCAGACAGGGAGGGGGACAATGAACCTCCCCATCAAAGGCTTGGCAAACTTACCCTAGAGTACAACCGCAAGGACTTGCAGCAAAGGCTGGACATTGAGGAATGGATTGATAGTCAGATTCATCTGCTTTTTGATTGTGAGGTGAGATACTGATGTATGAATAGCAGACATTTAGTTTCTATTTAAATAATTAAAAGTTTACTGTCAACTTTAATTCTAATGAACAAATTACTTAATGTATGTGACATCTGATATCACTTTTAAACAGGTTCTTTCTTAATTTGCTTCTCAGCCAAACAGAAAAGACATTACCCAGCATGAGACTTTTTCCTCCAAGTCAAATAGAAACTAAACTTGCAAGCCCTAAAAGTATATACTTGTAATGAGTGGCAGGTCTGCTACAATTCGTATGATTTAAAAGCGCACCATTTACAACAAATTTATGTCCTTGGACAAAAAAACTAAGATATATAAAATAGCCTATTCCATCTAATAATCCAAGATGAAGACCAGATGTCAATATTTGTTATTAAAACACCTTTGTGAAATCAAATAATACATAGATTTTTATAGATACTTTCCCATTGTCAAGTATGATTGTTATTATCACACCAATAACATTGCATAATCCTCATAAATGCGCACAGGAAGATTATGTTTGAACAACATTTTTAAATCCCTTTGTCATTTAAAATTTGTCCATCACACATCGCACAAACTTTTCTATCTTTAAGAAAAGAAACTCACATGTTAATTGATAAAAGGAATCGCCCCTTGTTGAGTGAACGATTTAAAAATTTGTAGCAACACAATTTTTATGTTTAGTCATGTTTAGTCAATGTCTCGTCCAAATGTTTGAATTGTCCAGATATATATGTAGACAGAATTTCTTATAGGCTGTCTTGATTTGGGAAAGCAAAGTATTCCACACCATGCTTTATTGCTCTCCAACGCTGTGAATTTCTTTCCCTGATTGTCTGTCGGAAATACTTGTTTCTTTGTCTGTGAATGAAACTCTGTGTGAGAAAGCCATGAAAGAGCGTGGGCTTATTCACATGCTTTTGATCCAGCAGAAAGCACAGCTCCTTTTGTAGGTCTTGATGGAAACAATAGTTACAAGGGGTTCATACACAAGCATAAAAAAGTAATTGTAATATTAAATTTAAATATTTACATTTATACATTTAGCCGATGCTTTTTTCAAAGCGATTTACATTGCACATGTGCAACCCCTGGAATCAAACCAATAACCACAGTGTTGCTTGCACCATGCACTAACCCTTGATCGACAGTAATATAATATTTAAAAGTGTTTTATTTACTAAAGTCACTCTGGTAACAATTTACAATATGGTTATATTTGTTAACAATTTGTTAGTGCATTATCTATGATGAATTTTATACGGCGAACAAAATTGCTAATGCAATTGTCACAATTAAATTGAAGATTATATATAATGTATTATCCACCTTTTATTTATTTTTGTCATTCTGTTGTTTTCTTTATGTATAGCCCTAATGAAGCACTATCAAGCTAGAGGAGATGCAGCAGTTGTGCCAGAGGAGAACTGGTACCCCTGCTGGGTCCGGGTTCTCCTGAGCTTTTGTCTTCCAATTAAGTTTGGCTTTCTGGCCTCTGTTTCAAATTGTTTGCACTTGTTTTGTCTACTGGAGGGACTGCTGAATTCATATTTATTACTTGAACACTATTATAAGAAAACGTTTTGCTTCAATTAGTTCACAAGTATTTCTTTATACTAACATGTCAAGTATTGCTGCTTTGTAGAAATGCAAATGTTAAAAAGCACTGTATAAAGAAGGTTAAGTTGAGTTCAGATACTTAGTTACATTAGACCAATTTGTGTCAATTTAAGTTTTAAGTAAATATATGTATAATGTATAAAATGACACCTTGTAGTCTAACTATTAACACCCACAAGTAAGAAACATGAATCATAACTATCGTTAACTATATTAACAAGGATGAATGCTACACATATTGAAAACTATATTTTTCGTTTTTAGTTAATGCATATACTAATGTTTACTAACACAACCGTAACATATATATTTTCATTTGTAATTATTATTACCTTTTTTATCAGCAACTAGTAGGTTTATGCCACATAAAATGATTCTATACTGTATATGGAGTAAAAAAGGATCCGTTTAGTTATTGTTACTTTGTTGAAGAGCCTAAGCTCAATTTTAGGAAGAGCTTAACCCATTTCCTAAATTTAGTTATTCTCTTTTGATGTTACTTTGGAGCAGCTGTCAGGATAAATCAGGCTGATGGGATAACCGTCTGTTATCTTCATAAAATAATCATTTTTGCCTTTGAGGGGCCAGAATATGCTCTCAGAAAAAGAGGTGGACTCAACTAAGTGGCGTGTACAGTGTGGCATCGGAAATCATCTTGAAAGTCGTCATTATTTTTAATGTTTATTTTGTACCATACAATTGCATATATTAGCTATTTATAGTTTTTTTTAAATATACATTTACATGAAAATTAACAAAAAAATCCACAAAGTCTTGCAAAGTTTTGATTTTCAAAAAAATGATAAATGTGCATGAACTACCAAAAATCATTGTTTGTGTGCAGGTTTACAGTATAAATGTAAAACAGAGAAGGGCAGACTTCCTAATGCCCATTCCGTCCTACACAAGAACAAAAAGAGCTCTGTCCTAAAATTAAGTATGTGCATGTCAATATGAGAATAACAAATGCTGCTCTTTTGTAACTAGTTTGCATTCTGTATGCATCAGCATTTACTTAAAGTGTGTATTTAATGTATAGATGCTGTACAAAGCTGTTTTATATGCAATTTAAATGACCCTGCACAAAGACAAAGGACTGACATTCATTTTAACTTACGAGACCAGTTGCTATTTTATACAGCAATACATTTGTAAATAACAACACAACACAACACAACACCTTATCTCGAATGTCACTTTTCAAGAATCAATTTAAGGAGAATTATAACAGTTTCAGTTTCTTCTACTAGAATGCTATTTCGAGCTCTCGGATTTTACGGAAATGGCCAATAAATAACTCTTAACCTTATAAAGGTTATAGGTTAAATATATTTTATTGAACCTTTCCAAAGCCTTTGGCTGTACCGGGTAGTGTATTTGGCACAGGGTCATGCATCTCGGTTTGAAACAAATAGTTCTGATTAAATATGAGAACTTAACATGTTTAACAGTCTAAAGTGCTTGCAATGCACGGAACAGAGTGATGCTTCTCCTTTAAACTTATATAGTTTTTATAATTTTAAATTACTGCTTGGATAAATTGGTACAACAGCATTAATTTAAACCAAACTACGCCCAAGACGAAGTAAAAAATCTTGTCTTCTAGGAAGATGACATTCCAGACCTGGAGATTGACATTGATGAGCTGTTGGAACTGTCAGAATGTGAACAGAGACTTAAACTGCAGGTTGTTTAAAAAATCTAATGTACAAATCTATTCACAAGAATATCACACTTTGGTATATACATGGCACACAAGGAATACACGTATGAAGAGAAAAACACATGAACACTGAACACCCTCTTTTCAAAGGTCTGAATTTAGATTCTCTTCTCGTTCATTTTCTCCATAAAGTTTTGCTCTGAAATGAATAACAGAATTACAAAGCACTGATTGAAAGCTTTAGTATGGACATCATCTGTTTGAAAGGCAGTAATGTTATTTATAATTGCAGGTCCTTCTCAGTGAATGTGACAAACCAAAAGAGGTAAGAAAAATATATATTCTCAATAAATAGTGACCCACCACCACCATCAATGTTTTCAATGCCATTGTTAACTTTGTTCCATCACAGGACTTTATTGATGGACTGCTATATCGTATTAAAGGACTTGAAAGGATGTCGGGAACCTCAAAAAAATAAATTCAAGGACCAATAGAAGCATGTATGGACGGCTGTGAAGAATATCAGTTTCAGTTTCAAGCTCTTGTCTTTCGACCTCTTCTGTAACCAAATATTTCTAGATGTAGTATAAAGGTAGTGCTTAAAATTAAACAGCACCTGGATTTTTATGGCAGTTTCGGAAGAAACCATTTAACATTAATAAAAAATCGGTGTAAATAGTGCTGGAAAGAACCAAAGTGAAGCTCTTAAATGCATTTATTCAACATCAAGTCATTCAAAACCTTAATATGACTCTCATTCATTGGAACAAAACATCTTCTTTTGTCCTCTGCAAAAGTTTAGGGACATGGAAGGACATGGAAGTTTGTCTTTCTCTCTTTTTCACCTCCTTTTCTGGATTGTTACAATCTTTGAAAAAGAGCTTGGCTTCTCCATCAATGAGATGGCATTCCAAAATTTGTCTTGAAGACATCTTTAAAACTACAGAGTAAACTTTTGAGAATTACGGCTATCAATGACAAGCAGGCCTTTAAATATACCAAACATGAACAGAGACGGAATATCCATGTATAATGACACATAGGTTCAACGGAATTAGATAAGTTAGCTTTACTGTCTAATAGAATATCCCACGGATGACATTTGTATGCAAAACCTAAAAACCTAGCTCTTAGGTTCTATTGCACATAAGTTAATGGGGTTTTTGAATGGGTTTTTGATTAAACGTCTAAAATCTGTGTTCAAAAAACCTCTGAATAGTGTTATTTCTGACGACTGTATTTTAGCCTTAAAATAAATACTGTGTCAATGTGTAAAGATTATCTTGGCAGAATTTGTAAATGCACCTTCGTTTACCACATCCAAGAGTCAATGGGAAAATCGACAAGCTTGGCCTGATGCTCCGGGTTTGTGCCCTCTGATCACAGTTACAATGCTGCTTTAATCTCAGACAGTAAATGTAATCAATTAGATGGTGTATTGTATCTCATTCATAATGTCATCAAGCCATTTTTCTGTGTAACGGTCACAGTTGATGAGAGAGATACCTTCCTAACAAACATTCAACAAAATGTACACAAAGTCCATTTAACTACAGCATTAACAGTGTGTAATAAATCAGAAGATGCTAACCTAATTGTGTGATTTAATTAATTTCTATTAGTATTTACATAACCTGAAGAATTGTCAAGAAATATTGTGTTCTATATTTGTGGTTTGACCACCAGGACAACATCATTTGACAAAACAGCATCATCTACTGGTGTTAAATTCTATATAATACCATGGAATACAACACTCCCAATGTCTAATACAAATGTAAGATGCAAACTTTTACATTAGATGTTTCCAAAATACCAACAACTAAAAACTCAATGGCTTCAAATCTTAGTTTTAGGTGCGGTGGTTGTCAGAAATGAATAAACAACTTGGGAATTGGCCCAAAAATTATACTGTGCCTCGAACCATAAAAAGGTTTATATCTAGAAATACCACATGATAGGATAATATTGGGAAAAATTAACCGTATAACAAGTTAAAATGTTAATGTTTGTGTAATGTTTGTGAAAATCTTTTATAAAGTTCCAGTTAACATAACATAGCCGTGCTGTGAAAGCGCTGTGGTCTACTCATCTTTAAACCTTAGAAATCCAATAAATATGTTGCAAGATTTCCCAGCGTTCTCAGTGCCAGTTCTTTAGATCCATAAAAGTGTCTTTGTGTGATGTAATCGAGATGCAATCTTTGTCTAGCTTTTTTATTCCAGTGAAAACAATAAAGAGACTCTGAGACAATCCTTAAAAGAGTTTGTGAAATATCATATCTTATGGCTTTATTTGTGTCACAGGTGGAGTTGAGGTTACTTATGGTTTCATGAAACATTATTTAAGGTCTTGGGCCTTAAACAATATAAAATTCTTTGTTAAAATAAACTGTAAACCGTTGTCATTATTCTGCATACTTTTTGGGTCATGTTTTTGTTACACAAAAGTTATAAAAAAACACAAGCCATAAATGCAAGTGTCAATAATGAAGTAGGTATTGACTGTCACATGAGTGATGGATTAAGAAAGTTTACAAAACAACACCTATTTATTTAACACAGGAGGAAGCGCAGGTAAACACATTTCTGAAGTCAGAGTCTCAATAACAAGACGTGTTGATAACAAGGTATGATAAGATAATATGTTCTCAAATGTTCTGGAAGTTTGGTTAGTTTTGAGCTGAAAATACAATGAAGCTGTAATGATTGTTCACACAGCAAAATGTACGTAACATAAGGCATCAGAAAACTCAAAATATAAGGCCTTTTGCTTTCCTTAAGGCTTTTTAATGCTGGCTTAAGCAGAAAAGTTTAAAGGTTTACTTTCAGTTGGGACAATTGGGTAAAAACCACTTGCATACTTGCATGATTACTTTCAAACAAGAGCAAACTAAATCAGATGCACTTTTTCTATCTATACCATATCAATTAAGCAATACACATTTTCCCATGTACTAATGATTATCAACGTGCTGTAATCATAAAATAAGTATCCTGTAAAAGACTGTATACTTGTTCTCAAATGTATCAATACCCCAGATAAATATGACAAAAAAGGCTTTGAAAATACATTTGCGTCCTTAAGCGTTTATTTTTTATGTTGAATAAAACACATTACAAAATACTTACCTTTCATTAAAGAATAACATTTTTAAGGGAAACAACTCATTATGACTTTTGTCTCGAATTCACATTGGTCGTTATTAATCATACTTAAAACATCCAAATGTTAAACTAGAAAATGAGCCTGTTTATCAGCAAACACTTTTGGGGGCCTGAAATTCTGGAGTTTCTGGATTTCATGTTCTTGATGGACAGAATCAGGGATTTTAGAAAATATCATCTGATAAAAAAATCAAAACCCGACTGTCTGCTACAAGTCAAGTAACATGAGTTTATTTTAATCTTCGTTCTTATGTAACTCGTGGTGTACTCTTCTGATTAAGTTATCTCTTCTGTAAGTGACTTAACACAAATGAAGAGAGCAACACGTCTGGAATCACTATGGTTGGTGATCTCACAGAATTCAGCTGTTAACTTTTGATCATTGAGTTCCTTAAATATGAGGCCCGAATCTAAATCCAAGCCCAAATGATACAAAGAAAGTCCTTACAAATCACACTGCTGCCTTGCCTAAATAACAAAGTATTAGTTTCAGAACCGCATGTTTTACCGATTTACAAGATCCAGGTGCTGGTCTAATACTCCTTGAGATAATTTAGGTGAGATAATTCCGAACACAGTCCATGTGGGATCCTGTGAACCATTGCACACTGATTTGGTTCCATGTGATAAGGATTGTAAATCGGGAGAGGACATGTTTCTCAAAAAAATTTCTGATTAAAACATGACTCACATACAGTATTCAATGTCATGTTGAATCACTTCATAGCCTCTTTACTTAAAATCATAATTTATTTGATAATATTTTCATTAAACTAAATGTTGTCTTAAGGATGATTTCATAGTCTTGATTTATTATTTATTATTTTATTGTATAGTGTTTCGTTCAAGGCAAATACATTTTTGCAGGGCCAGGCAAACCCCACCTGCTTTTTTATAGCTCTGTTATTATTGAATGTGCTTTATATTTATACGTCATTTATGCATCATGATGTTTTCGTTAAGACTTTTTCAACTTGTTGGAAAAATAAATAAAAAACACAAAAACTTTAGAGGCTTGTCTTTTCTTAATCCCTAAAAACAACTAAACTTCGACCTGTGTCGTATTTTACATGAAATGGAGCAAAAATCAATCAAGCGAGCGAGACTAAAGGCTGTGCTGTCGACCAGATGAAATCAGTCGGTTCCATCAGTCCCAGTGCTGACGGGCAAGTCTTGGGTGTTGTTTATGAAATAGTCTTTGCCTTTGGCCTGCCACACTGGCTCAGGGGACTTTGGACCTGTTGCAACCTTTGTTTAACCCCCGAAGTTGTCTGAGTATAAGAGGTAGAAGCCAAAGGAGCAGCATCAGTCTTCGTCTGGAGGAGGACTCTCTTTAGTTTCCGAGCTTCTTCTGACCCAACATGGGGAATATGAAGCTCTATCTTTTGCTGCTCCTTGGCACCTGTGCCTTGGCCCGTGAGTAGAACTTCCCATTGATTTTTGTCTTGAAGACATTGAAATACGCAGAATTCCTTTGGTATTGAGAAAAGACTGATTCTGCTTATAGATGTTAGGTTTTAGATTTCTGCTTAAAGGTTTCTTTTTGTGGTAGTGTTATTTTTATGTGCATTTTTTTATATAAATGACATTGTAGTTTGATTGTTTGTAATAACTTCATCCCCAGAGCAAGAAACCGAGTCCAACTCTCATCCAGAATGTCATCGTAAGTTTTTTCTCATTTTTGATTGAAACAAATGTTATTAGTTAAAGCATCCTCACAATTCATTATTCACCTTTACCTATTGGACTTGCTGTTCTTTCCCTGTTGAGACTTACTTTGAACCTGCAATAAATGACATCACCGGCTTAAACTGGTCCTGCCACGAGTCCAGATGTCAGAGTCCAAATTTCTTAATACCTTCTTAGATTAGATAATGCAATAAAAGTAATCTAATATTTCACTGTACATAGCATCAATATATCCAGAGACATTTATTAATAATTGTATATTACATTATATTATTTACCCGATAAATACCTTAGGGGGAAAACAAGTGTAACATAATGCGAAATACAATTATATTCAATACGTTTTAATGGTTAAGAACATTTTGAATTGAAAGCAGAACCAACACAATATTAAAATAAATTTAAAATCTGGATTTTTCATTATTGCCTTATAACTGTGTTTGTTTGCTTTTCAGTTTCTAAAAGATTTAAGATCTTCAGAAAATATATATACCAGTATGAAACAGAGACCCAGAATAGTTTGGAAGGGACCTCCTCTCTCAAGAATGGCCCCAAAATCTCTTGCAAGGTACATTTAAACTGACAAAACATTACAATATAATTTCATAGATAGCTCATGTCTAATGTTTGCTTTTTTATTTGAGACTTTTAAAACGAATGACCTTCCCTCCATTTATAGGTCCAGATTGATGTACCCCAGGCATGCAGGTTTGAGCTGCGCACTAGTGAGTGCTCTCTGACAGAAACTGTGAACTCTGATGGGAGGCTCATTTATAAACCCGTTGCTGATGCTCAGAACTTCCAAACTGCCATGGAGAAGTATGTTCAAATACCTATTACTAATAGCAAATAATAAGGATAAGGATATTTAAAGGATATTAAAGGATTAAAGGATTTCACATCTCACATCTCAGCCAAATTATAAAACCAACCTTAACGGCCATACTTCATATTCTTAGTATTTGGAATAGTGCTAAACAAAAAATTTCAAAAATTCACCAACAAGGTTGACATGTTGATTACACAAAATACAACATTGGGAATGGGTTGAACTGGAGGGAAAGGAGGGGAATGTACACTTTAAAAAATCCAGATTAAGAGGTAAAATAACAATAAGTTTTATTGTTTATAGGCATGCAAATTTGAAGACTATTTCCTAATTTAACATTATGATAACAAAAAACTCTAAAATAACTTTTTAAATTGTGGCATTTTAAATAAGCAGATTTTGAAAGGATTGAAAATAATTTTTCCCACTTTTCACAAATAACGACAACATATCATTGACAGCTTTTTTTCTCTTTCCGACCAGGAATGTACTGAAGTTTGTAGTTGAAGGTGAGACTGGTGTAACTCTCTACTCTGAGGGTGAAGAGACCCAAATCCTGAACATCAAAAGGGGTATCATCTCTGCCCTGATCGTACCTGTCATGGAAAAGGAGCAGACCAAAGACATGGTACAAAAACAAAAAATTTTGTTTCATCATCAATAAATGTATTGATTGCTTTCTTTTATCAGTTGTTGTTCATGTCATCTTAATCTGAGTACCAGATAAGATTGTGTTTTTCTTATCTGGAATAATAAATTCCAATGAATGTTGTCATCCTGACCTGAGAAAGACATTGTGATATCAAAGTATTACTTGTACATTGTCATCATAAATCCATTAAGAATGCTTAGAATTTGTTGAAAAGGACGATTTCTGCACGTCAACAAATAGTGTACAACTTTTCTATAATGCTAGATTATTTCTATTGTTTACCCTTATTGATTTAGATTACATTATTTCTTTGATCTAGGCAACCGTCCATGGAATCTGTGCTACTGAAGTCGAGGTCAACACCAAAGAAGATATTGCCACTGATGTCACCATCACTAGGGACCTGTCTGGATGTGATCATTTCAAAACCCAAAGAAGCCCCTACAGCCCACTGGCCATGATCACTGGTCTGGTAAGGCATTAAGATTACACAACACTCTATATTGGGAAACACCTTATTTCAAAAGTCGTCTTTAGACAACCAATAATTTATAGTATTGTTATAAATACGTTGACACATAGTTGTTAAGGGCATATGGTATGGCCTTTTAGCTCTTAGACACATTTAACTAATCCTCAATGGGACAGTTCAGATAAAAACAATCTTCTATCATGAATTGCTCACACTGCTGTTGTTCCAAGCCTGTAGAAACATCTTTGTTCATATACCTATCTTTGGCTTTTATCAGAACAAAGATTTTCTATCAAGGTTCTGCATAATGTGGGAATGAGTCATTTACGACAGGTCTTACACCCTATCAATCAACTTCTGTACTCAAAGTTACAAAGTTACATACTTTCTTAATGGACTAATAAATTTAAACAATTAGGGAAAAGATAGGCAGGTTGCATTATTTTAATATTGACAAATGAAATCAGGCAACCTCATGTAAAACCACTTAAAAAAGTACACTAAATTATTATTATAAAATTATATTTGATTTCAACAGCAATACCCTCTGTCCAAGCTGATTGGCAGCACCCAGTCCTGCAACTACCAGTTTGACAACCAGAGAAAGCACATGACATCAGCTTCATGCACAGAAAAACACATTTTTCTTCCCTTCTCCTATCAGTGAGTGACATTCAAATCTTGATATAACTTTCATTTGCTACAAATCCAACATGTGTGCATAAACGTAATATTTGACCATTATGATTCTCCGTCTACAGGAATGAATATGGTATCTCTTCTCTTGTGAAGCAGACCTTAACCCTTCAAGAAACAAGCAAGATCAATGACAGAGTGTTTAATTTCCGTAAGTTTTGTCACTTTAAACGTATATTTGTTGTTTAGAGATGTATATTTGTTATGGAGATGACAAAAAAGAACGTATGTTTTTCAGAGACAAAATAATTGTGACTATTCGTTTACCTGACTAGTGAGAACTTTATTTTAAAAAATGCTTTTAAAATGATGCGAGACTTCACCCTGAATGTTGAAGTATGACCCATTAGTTTGGTTAAACTAGAATTATACATTTTAAGATTTACATTTGCACGGATTTGGCAATCTTTCATTCAGTTTGAAGAGTTAAACACTGTTATACTTCTATTCTTACATATACATATTGAATGCATAGCACATATTCTCTTAAAAACAGGTTCCACTGACCAGAAGTACTTGACACTTGAAGAATTGCAAGACAAGTCCCCTGTCCAGACCTCTTCTGCTCTGATGATGATCTTCAGAGAGCTAAAATCTATGCACGAACAGCCATTCAACAACCTGAGGGCCCACACCTTCCAGAGACTGGTGTCTGAGCTCCGAGGCTTGGAGGTTAAAGTTCTGAAAGAGGCTACTACTCAGATGGTGGAAGAAGACAATTTTTTGGCATGGCAAGCCCTGAGCCAGTGTGGCACCCCAGAGTGTGGAAGTTCAATGCTAAGCATCCTCAAGACTATTGACTCTGATGCCATTGAGGTAGATGCCGCAATCTATGCACTGGGAATGATGCATAGTCCCACTGGCCTCCTGGTGAAGGACATACTCGAGATTGCCCAGACTAAACAGAGCAAACCAATTATGTATGCTCTCAGCAATGTTGTGAGAAGGTAAGCAAATTCATCCTAGTTATCCTTACCCCATCAAACCACTTAGATTTAACCATTATATGTGAATTATTAGTTAGATAGTAAAATACTCAAATATTTGTACGTTTTGCTAGGCACTTCCAAGTTGAGGGTCAGCTCACCCCTGAGATTCTTGAGGTTTACAACTTTATCGCCTCCATCTTTGGTACTGATTGTGCCGGAGAGAAGGACCTGACTTACCTGACCCTAAGGGTGTGTATTTTATGAATCGTGATTAAAGACAAGTTTCTCAATGTATATGTTGGAGCAATTTCCCTTATTTTAATCTCCCCAATATAGGCTGTTGGAAATATGGGTGAAGCTATGGAAGCAGCTGATCCCAACATAAGAAACATCTTGCTCAAGTGCATGAGACAGCCTGCCACCACCCTGTCTGTCCAGCTGGCTGCTATTCAGGCTTTCAGACGCATGTCTGTGACCCCTGATGTAGGTGTTTTAAATTACCTTTGTCTCATGCCATGTATTAAACACGTAGTCTCCTAATAGTAGTATTAATAAGGTTCAAAATAAGCCATTGAAATCTCTTTGCTTTGTATTTCTATACAGATTCGTTCCAACATACAGAGAGTTGCCCTCTATGGTAAAGGTGCTGTTCAGAAAAGACTGGCTGCATATCTCGTTTTGATGAGAAAACCTGAGGCAAGCGACATTGAGATTGTAAAAAAGATTCTTAACCAGGATCAGAATGTGCAAGTCAAGTCCTTTGTAGCTTCCCATGTCTACAACATTGTTCACTCCAAAGACCCTGAACTTCAAGAGTATGTTATTTTCTCATTAACGGACTTTGAATTTCTTTAAATACTCTTTATCCTTGACTCATCATTGTATTTTTCTCTAACAAGGTTGGGCAAAAAGATCATGGAGGTCTTGCAGAACAAAGAAGTGTTTTCCCATAATAACTACACTCAGCTCTCTCGTAACTACATGATGGATACATTTATGCCAGGAAAGGAAACCGTTGGCTCAAGCACACAGGGAAGCATTATTTTTGATCCAAGCAGCCAGTTGCCAAGAGAAGTTTTGTTTGAGACAACCCTAAAGGCCTTTGGTTTCAGCCTTGACCTAATTGAGGTACAAAGCTTAATGTGTTTACTTCTTTGAAGCTTTTGATAAAAACTTACAATAAATAACCATTTGTGATTTTCACCTTATTTGAATGCTTTTTGTTCAAGTTTGGCATGGAGGGCAAAGGATTTGAGCCAACTGTGGAGGCTATCTTTGGAAGCAATGGCTTTTTCCCTGATACTATTTCCAGGGCAATGTACTGGGTTGGGGACAAAATGCCAAACAAAATCAATGAGATTCTGCAGAAGTGGGTTGAGCCTTTGAGAACAGAAAAAACTAAGAGACAGGTACTTCTAACATATTACACCATTAAAATAAAAATTAATCTTTTTCGACTGATTTGTGAAGAAAGCATTAGAGGTTGGCTACTATCTTTATTATTGTCATGATTCTGTTTGACAGGTTCCTGAGAACATTGTAAGAGAAATGGTGCGCAACTTCAACAAGCTTGCTAAGGACCTGTACAACCAAGACTCACCAGAGGCCATGGCCTACTTGAGGATCATGGGAAATGAGATAGGATTCATCAAGAGCACCAGTGAGCTGTCAGCCATTATGGAGAGAATGGCCAAATACATTCAGGTCTTCAAGAGCTCACCTGCTTTGGTATGTTAACATAATATGTTGCAAATCACATAATACTTTTATTCTGTCATATATCTAGCCACTTATGATATGATAACACTATTGCATGTTCAAGATTCAATAGATTATATTCCAAGAAATATAAAAATGTTTCATTTCAGATTACAAAGGCCTTGATGTCTGGAGAGCAGAACATCTTTGCTCACTACATCTTTATGGATAATGAGTTCTCCCTGCCAACTGCGTCAGGATTTCCACTGAAGTTTGCTATGTCTGGAACCTTTGCACCTGGAGTAAAGGGTGGCCTGCGTATGGAACCTGGCAAGGTATAAAATACCGTAGATTTGTTTTTAATTGCTTATAGAATCGTGTATGTGAAAATGTATTTTTAATATTAAATAATGAGTAACATGCCTTGATATTACTGTTCTCTTCACAGCATGAACTGTCTTTCTCACCTTCAATGGGAGTTGAATTTGTCACTCATATGGGAATTCACATGCCCAAGTTTGTTGACTCTGCTGTGGAAATGCACACTACCTTGTTCCATGAGAGCTCTCTTAATGCCAAGATCAACATAGGCAATGGTCAAATTAAGTTCTCTATCCCTACACCTAAAGGCACTACTCAACTCTTCAGTGCAAGGTAATTTAGTAGATTACAGTATTTTAAAAAATATCAATATGGACTATAAACGTTTTAGTTCCAGTGAAATTTCTCTGTGTTGGTCATACTTTAAAAAAATTTATGTGACCAATAAGCCTTAAACAAAATCTGTGCTACCAGCTCATTTTCAAAATTTAATGCCTGTATTTATAAATCTAATTAATTCACAGTGGGTTACATAGGCCACACACACCCTTTTCCATTTGCTTAGAAATGCATCAGAACATGGAAGATTATAATTTGTGATTCACTCTGACTTTAAAGAAAACATTATTAAATGAGCCCGTCAACATTTTTAAAAAGCCACAATAAGAAAACCTTTTCCGTCATTTTTTTGAAAACAGCAACAAGCTCTTCATGGTATCCAAAACCCAGGTTGCAGTTGTGCCATACCCAAGCAACAGCCACTCTACAGAAAAGTGTGGACTTCTTATCCCTGGCATCAAGTACTGCATTAGTAATGCATTAACCAATAAAGCTGGACAAGAGTCTCCATACTTTCCCCTCAATGGAGAGTCCAGGTAGGAGTCAAGATTTCTTGAATTAATGAGCATGCTGTCTTGTCTCTCTGGCATGCTAACACTGTTCCCTACCTTTAGTTTCGCTGTGAACATACAGCCTACTGGGAAAGTAACAGAGTACACAGCAACCTTTGCCTATGAACTCTTAAACAAGGAGGGCCGCAACAAGGTTGACTCCCTGAAAATGATTCTGAGAGCAGAAGGTATATATACTTAACCACTAGAAAGCCAGGATTCTCAGGCATTGTCATAGCTTTGGCTTACGATTGAGTTCAGACAAAAAAATATTTTTATTTTTGCTCATTAGGTGAAAAGCCCACTGAGGCCACTGCCACTGTCAAGTATAACAGGAACAAGAATTTGTTAACCACCAGCATTGAGATTCCTGATTATGACGTTGAGGCTGGAATCAGAGTCGGTTACACTGACAGCCCCTCAAAGGAGAAGAAGATCACTATTGATATCACCAACAAAAATATTCCCCAGCTATCTCTCATTGGCCGAGCCAAGTAAGCACAAAAAAACACCATAGAAAATCATCATTAATTCATAATGATTCACAACAATAATATCAGGTTTATGTACTGCTTAGAATCTAAATTTCTAACTCTGTAAATTTCAGGTTGGAAACCATGAAAGACAGTTTACTGGAAGCTCAGTTGATTGTCCCCTCACTCAACACAGAGGCCACCCTTTCTGCCACCCTGACCAATGATGAAGATCTAACACTTGAACTCAAGAGTGACATCAAGCTACCGGAGACCAACTCAGTGCAAAAGATTATCTTCCAATATGGTACTTTATCTTTGTTTTTGCATGCTTTTTAATATTACATGACAGGTATGAAAATGTGATGATTGGAAATGGTTCTTGTAACAGCTGATAATGAGGTGAAAGTTCAGCTGAAGTCTGACATGGACTCAGAGATCCAGAGACTATATAACACAGAGCGTCTTCAGAACCAACTGCAAAAGGTCATTGATGGCATGATGGAACACAAAGTTGTCAAGACTGACATGAAGCTGCGTCATATTTATGCAAAACTCTGGGAGGTATGACGTTTTCCTACTTAAACACTTAAATTATTAAAGCAAACAAGAATAATATTTTGTTTTTATTTAGCAAACTGCTAAATATATGTAAGTCTTTTTATTCCATTATGTTTAAATATATTACAGGCTTATCTTATTTGGATAGAGAAGATGTCCGCTGATATGCCTTACCTTCAGAACTTTAGAGAGAGCATTCCAGAAGTAACCATTCCTTCTATGCCAGAGAGAGTTTACATGAACACGTAAGTTTAAAGCTAACCTCCCTCATAGTTAAATACTTATTATCTCCATTATGCATATAAGAACTACAAAGAATCAATAACAGTTTCAAATAATCTTTATTTTACTTCTAGTGAAAGCACATTTAAATACAAGTTCAACAAGGATTGGGTCACATTCAGCCTTCCTTTGCCTTATGGTGGAAAGACATCTGAGGACCTGAGAATTCCCCCTTCATTGGCCACCCCGGACTTGGCTTTACCACAATTTGGTCTAATGCTGCCTTCTAAACAATTCAATCTACCTACATTCTCTATCCCCTCAAGCTATGACATTTCAATACCACTCCTCGGAATGGTAGAAGTATCTACAAAAGTAAGCACTAACTTTTATGACATTGATGCGCTGTTCTCTGGTGGCAACAAAACTGAAAATGAGCCCAACTACCTTGCAAGATACACAGTCATTACAAAAAGCCCAGTTGAACTTCTCGCCTTCACTGTGAATGGTAAGCCTATGCATATATTATTTATTAGACTTTAGTTTACATAATTACTATGAGTCATTGCCATTTTTCTCCTGTTACAAAGCTACATAATGACAGTGTCTTATGTACACAGGAACTGCTCAAATTGCTGAAATGTCCAGGGACACTGCAAAGTTCGAAATTTATTCCTCCCTGAATCACAAGCTCTTAGATGCACACTTCAGCCTAATGGAAACAGCTAAAATTACTGATGTCGTGAAGGCAACTGGGAATTACAAGATCGGAGCTACCAGCCCTCTGGGTATGAAGATGTCCCTGGAGTACACAATCCAGGCCTCTATCTCTTCTGAAATTACAGGTGATGGGAACATGGATGGATTAGTGAAAGTGGGTGCATTGTCTGCCAGCACAATTGCTACTCAAACTTTTGTACTTCAGCCCAAAGAGGCAAGGGCTGAATCTACGTTCAGGGTGACCTCTTCTATTTTACAAATCCGAAACAAAATGAAAGCTTTAGCTGCAAATGGAAAACTTTCATTTGAATCAAACACCAATATTGACAATGACCCTGCTCAGCAAGCGGCTGTTAAGCGCACAATTCACAACCAGATTGACTTCTCTGCATCGATGATGGAAGCCTCTATCAGGATTGAGTCTCAAGCTGATGACAGCACAAACCGAGCATTCTCTCTGCTTGCTGGATCCTTGAATACCCAGGGAGTGGAGCTCAACACTGATGCCAGCATTAACTTTGCAGCAAACCGTGCCTCCCACAAGGGTACCCTATCTTACACGAAGGATGGCCTGACCTCTAGCTGTACCACCACTGCTCAAGTCAGCAGTGTGACCTTTGAAAACATTTTCCATGGGAGCATTGCAAGCTCTGGTGCATCAATGTCTGCATCTACTAAGGGAGCAGTCAATGAAAACAATGCTGAGCTCAAAGTTGAGGGAAGACTTGCAAGCTCTGAAGTATATTTCAACAGCATGTATAAGGGAGACATCTTTAATGCCAACACTAGAAACAGAATCACTGCTAAGTTGAATGAAGACGGCCTGAACCTCTCTAACAACCTTATGGCATCTCTTCAGGAGATGAAATTAGAAAACACAGACTCACTGATACTTACCCTCAATTCTTTGACCATCCAATCTGAGTCAGATCACTTCATAAACAAAAACAACTTCTACAAGCACAACATCGCGATTGACTTGCGTGACTTCGTAGCATCCTTAGATGTCAACAATGATCTCAAGGTCATTGGTGTCAACTTGATCAATGATGCTCACTTGAAGGCAGAACTCTACAAAGTGGAAGTGACTGGAACTTTGAAGGGAACCTTCGATGAAGAGGGACTGATACATAAATATGAAATTACTTACGCTGATCAGGTGGTCGCAGCTAAGTGCAGCAGCAATGGAAAACTTCTGGGCATGAAATTGACTCAGAGCTCTGAGCTTGAGATTGTCGGATTGTCCTCAAAATTCAACAATGAGGTGCGTTTCAATTCCCCTTCCCTCCGACTGCAGAGCAATATCCACACCAAAGCAGAACCATTCAGAATGGAAATTGAGGGTTCCTTCGACACTGACGGAGAGATCAACATCTATGGAAAACACAGCGGCCAGGTGAATGGCATGCTACTACTACGTGCCGAGCCTAGATCTTTCACACACAAGTATCAATACAAGGCATCGACCTCACATCAGCCAAACAATGGAAACACCATTAAAACAAGCTATCAGAATGAAATAACCAGTGATATCACTCCTCTTCAGCAAAATTTGAACATTAAGATGGAGTCTAAATTGAATGACCACGCTTTTGGCCATAACTTGAAGATCTTTAACACTCCCGAAAACATTGGAATTGAAATGCAAGACACAGTCTCTACCAACCTCTTGGATAAAGAAAGGAACGACAACCAAGAATTTTCCATCTCAGGTGCTCTTAAATATAAGAAGAACAGTGACAGTCATTTTATTTCCCTTCCCTTCATAGAGAAACTGCCAGAACTCGCTGAAGATGTAAAAACTGCAATGCTTATCATGAAGGATCGTAGCATCAACATGATAAATGATATGGATGGTAAATATGACATCACAGCAACTGTACAGAGCAAAAAAAGTGAACTTTTAGAGGTAATCAAAAATGTTGATCTTATTACGTTTTATGATAGTGTATGTATTTACATGAAAAAAATAGTAGCGCAATTAGACATAAACCTTGAAGCCATCAGGCACTTCTTTACTAATTTGTATAAAAAAAGTGACATTACTGGCAAGATAAATGAGATTTATTACAGAGTTGAGGAGATTTTAAAGGAATATAACATCGAAGCAATCATAGAGAAGATCATTGATAATGCTGTGGACCTAATGAAGCAGTATAAGCTAAGGGAAACCTTACAATCAGCTGCAAATCATCTAAAATCTTTGAATATAAAACCTCTATTGGCTAAGGTTTTCGAACAAGTGAACGAGTCAACAAAACAATTTTATACCACACTCAGCGAATCAATTTATGATTATGATGCATTAGCTGAAAAGATAAAGGACATGAGCAGAGTCCCCTGCTTTGGAATGTTGTCTGGTAAATTCCAGATCAAAGCTTCTGAAAGCACTTTTACGACCACCGCTGAACTTAGGAACTCAACGAAGGACTCTGCTGAGTTCACTGCTGTCCTGAATTCCCAGTTCCAGACACCTATTAATGTATTGGCTTACACATTTGATGCCACTACTTACCTAAAATTTCCAAGCACGAATGATCTGTCCCTGACTGAAACCATAAAAGCCAATCATATGGCTTTCTCATTGGATCACCAAGGTTCCCTGTCTATCAATAGTGCTTCAGCCCAAATATCTTTGAAAACTAGTGCTAAGTCAACCACTGATGCATACACTTCTGACTTTGTGAGCAATGCATTGCTGAGCACGGAGAATGGATTCTCAGCTACTTTGGAGACCTATTACAATCATAGTTTGAACATACCAGTAGCCAACATCTTTAGCCAAGCCAAAATTACCCAGAAAGCTGTTGCTCAATTAGAATATGGAATCATTACCATTACCATTGCAAACGATGGCAATGGGAAGTTCTCTGTTCATGAATGGTCTAGTGAAGGAACACACAAGAGCAACTTGGACATTACAATGGATGTAAAATCCTTTAAACTGACCTGCAGAAGCAATACAGATAGCGATCTGATCAAAATGAACCAGAAAGTGGACATTGAGACTGTGGGGTTGACTCAAATCAAGTTTAACATTCATTCGGAGACAGAAACATCCTTCATCAGGAGCAGCATAGCAGCAGTTAAAGGGCAGTTTAATGTACAGAACCTCTTGGTTGAGCTAAGTGGGTCTCACAGTGCTGAACTGACTGGTAAAGTTGAGGGAACAATTTCCAACTCGGTTACCTTCAAAGCTATGCCGTATGAAATCATCTTTGAAACTAAGAACAAGGAAAACACAAAGGTGCAGCTCCCCTTCAAGTTGTCCGGTAAAGTTGACCTGCAGAATGACATGTCTTTGACTCTGACTCCCACTGTGCAGCAGACAAGTTGGACTGGAGTTGCTAGGTTCAATCAGTACAAGTACTCTCATTACATCACGATGAGTAATGTTGAAAAGGAAATTCAGATGTCTGCATCGGTTAATGGTGAGGCTGATCTTACTGTGCTGACCTTGCCAGTTAGCATCCCCAAAATGACTGTACCAATTGTTAACAAGGAAACACCATATGTTGAGAGATTTTCTTTGTGGGAAGACACAGGCCTTAAAGGAATCTTGATCACACCTCAGCAGACCCTTGATATGGATGCAAGGTTCAAGTATGTGAAGAACCCTGAGATGTTTAACATTGTGGCGGTCCTGAATTCCATCATCGGCAAAATCAAAATACCAATTGTCACATCTGAAAGAAAACCATGTCCTTATTTTTCAAAGATCACTCTTCCCAGTATTCCGAAACCAGTCTTGATTCCTGTCATGGGAGATCTGACCTACGAGTTTTCTGTTAAAACAGCTATGATCACCACAAACACCAAGGCTGAGATCCTTAATCAGGAGGAACTTGTTGCTCAGTTTGAAACACGTTTGAGCTCAGAGTTTGATGTGCTAAATGGCAAGGCCAGTGGTAAAACCACACTGAACAGAAAGTCAGGAATGAAACTGCTTACCAACCTGAATGTGCAGCATAAGTATTTTGAGAACAGCTATAATGGACTTCTTGAGTCCAACACAGATGTCTCCAAGGCTGTTATTTCAAATACTGCCAAGGTCAATCTGCCAGAGGTGAAATTTATGCTGTACCACAAACTAACTGGAAATGCCGAAGAGGGTCTAACGGTCTCAGTATCTTCCCCATCTGCTGGACTGCTTGGTCTTCAACTGCAGAGCAAAAGCTTATCTCAGCACACAGGAAGACTTTTTGGCACATCCACGGTAAGAATTTTCTCTTGTAGACGATATTTGAATGTATACTACTGTATTTTTAGTGTACTGCTTTAAAACATAATAGTTGACATGACAATACCTTCTATTTCTGTTACAGTCTGAGGATGCTATGGACATTCTGAAGGTAAATGTTGAAATGACAGACTTGAACCGGCTGAGCTTCCAGACACAGTGGAACAAGGAGATCCCGGCCAAAGTTGTTGTGTGGCTAAAGGAGAAAGTTGCTTCTCTCAAGGGTCTGAAAGGCACCATAACATCATATATTAATGCAGCATACGAAGACATTAGCATGAAGTATGAGACGCTAGAGATAACCATTGAAAACATTAAAGCTCAAAGTAAAGTCATGTACAAGAGAGCAGCTGAAAAGATTGCGTCTGCTAATCTCGCAGGAGTCCACAGTAAAATTTCAAACAACATTGTCATCATGCTAAAAGCTTACCAGAAAAATATTCAGGCCCTGTTGGATGCAACCATCTCATTTTTGAGGAACACGCAATTCCAGCTTCCCGGATACTCTGAGAAACTCTCTGGACTTGAAGTTTACAATAAAATCAGTGTCTTTGTTGCTGATGTCATTGAGGAAGCCATCACAAAGTTACCAGAGATCTTAAGCACATACCTTGAAACTGTCACAAACTATATCAGTAAAGTAGAAATCACGTTTCCAGGATACCCCAATATTATTCGCGGAAGTGATATGCTGTATGAGCTCCGTGCTGTTTTCCAGAAGATCCAAAGCCAAATGATCACCATTGTCAAGAGTCTTGGAGATATTAGGTTTGAGACCATTGTGAAGAAAATGTCAGAAATCCTTAAATTCACAGTGGAGAAAACAGAGGGGCTCCTAAACACTTTAAAAATTCTAGATCTTGAGAAGCTCACTGAATGGTTGAGCACCGCCTACACAGATGCTGTCAACTCCAAATTCCTACAAGAGATTATTAAGCAGGTTGAGACATCCAGGAAAATTATTGTAGACTACTACACAACAGTCAAATCAAAGGCCCTGGAAATCTTTGCTGAGATGACCGATGAATTGCTGATTGCAGATATCAATGTCTGGATTGACTCGACTGCAACACGTCTGCGAATTCTTATGAATCAAATAATCAAGGCCATGAAAGATTCCGTCAAGAATATTCAATCGTATGTCAGAGTAAGTGAAACAGAGATGGACATTGACATTCCTCTTCCATTTACATGGAATTTCTTTAATAGAGTCATTTCCGATCCTTGTATCAACACACTCCTTAGTTAAACTTCTGTATTTGTATCAAATGATCAAGATCGCCTTGTTAAAAGTGTGCATAAAACATGTCTAAGCTGCTTTGGTTTTCTTTTTCATTCTGTAAATTACTAATTTAGAATAGTGTTCAGTTAATATCTATATGTTACAAAATCTTGTTGTATTTTGAATGCAATGACAGTCAAGTACCAATAAAAACATTTGTACTGCAAAAGTTGTGTTGTCATAAATAAAAAGCTGTTTTTGCAACGATATCAGTAATCTTACGACACTTACAGTACTTGTTACTAATGTTATGCCTAATTAATGCATACATAATTATTAATATTTTTACATATTGTATAAACATGCACATGTATTTAACAAAATTCTTGCAAATATTTTTCTTGCAAAAATTATACAAAGCCTGTAATCTAGAGTTTATTAACCTTATTTAGAGTCGTGTGTCATTATAAAATATGAGTGTACATTTCTACAAATTCATTATAGCATGGATAGCAAAAAAGTGAGATTTTTGTTTGCACGGGATGTGTGAAAATAGCAATCCTTCTTTATTGAGTGAGAAATTTTTTAAATCCCCTCAAGAAAATTCATACACACGAAATACATATATATAGTTTTTTCTTTTTACATAAATACATTTTTATCATATAAAGGGAAAACCAAAATTCTGTCATCACTGAACCTCACATGCATAACAAATATATCATTTTGTGTTCTAAATAAAGAAAGCAAGTCATAGGGCTTCATGTTTGGAATTATACAAGGATGAGCAAATAATACGAGATTTTTCTCTTTAAAAAGAAATTCAAATTTCTTTACATAAGCGGTAAATGAAAATGAGATGGAAAATAATCACGGCAATACATACAATTAAAAAAACTTTTTAAATGATTTCAAATTTGATATCAAATGAAAATAAAGTAAAAAATAAAATAGTCGGATGAAGCACAGTGCTTCCGAATAAATCCACATCTAAACAGATGGGTTTTGCATCTACATTTAAATGTGACTAATGTCTGGAGCATCCAATCTCTTCTGGAAACTGGTTCCAGCGACAGGCGGCATAATTGCTAAACGCGGATTGTTCTTGTTTCTTTAATATATTTAAGTCCTAGATTATTGAGTAATTTATAAACAAGAAAAAGTACTTTAAAATCCTAATGGTAAACCGTTGTAAGGACCTAAGGACTGGTGTGATGCGCTCAGATTATCTAATATTCTCTATGAGAATATCATTACAATGATCCACCCTGCCGGTGATGAGGGTATGGAGGAGTTTCCCTAAGTCATGTATGGAAACAAAAGATTGAATAATTTCATTTCATGAAATAAGACTTAATTATTTATTTAATCAATTGAGATGATAGTATGCTAATTAAGTGGAACTAAGGTCTGTCTCCAGAATCACTCCATGATTCTTGACTTGCCTTTTTGTTGTTCGACCCCTAAAGTTTAGGTATGCTTTCACCTCGAGAACATCATCTTCGCTTGCAAATACTGACCTCAGTTCTCGTCTTGTTTAACCGAAGAAAATGTGTTAATTTTGTCCAAAAATAATCAAGGAGAGTCAACAGTCATTTGGAGATAGGACTAGGTAAATCTGGGTATTATCTGCATAACTGTGATATCCAATCTGGTTCTCTCTCAATATTTAACTTAGTGGAAGCACGTACAGCTTAAACAGAAGAAACGGTGCCAGAATTGAGCTCCACATGTCATGCATGTCCACTTGTTCTTATACTCAAGTAATAACACCTCCCTTCCTAGTATAACCTGAATCATTCGAGTACAATCCCATAAAGCCCAATCCAGTTTTCCAGTCTTTCTAGTAGTGTGTTATGATCGACAGTGTCAATTTCAGCACTAAGATCTAGTGGTACGAGCGCTGATATTTTGCCGGTATCAGTTTAAACGTAATGAGCACCATTTCTGTGCTGTGATGGGCTCGGAAACCAGATTGAAAACCGTCAAGCCTTACTGTCGATCTAAATACAGCTCACAGGCATGAGGTCACCGCCATCAGCTGCTCCCAAGTGCTTTCAGAGGAAGGAGGGAGAATCAAGACTGCTGACTCACTGTTTATTCTACTGTTTAAACTATAAACACAAAGCCATCGGAGTGTTATAAAAAGAATCCTGTCGTATTGTCCTATTGGTGTTCAATTTAAAACGTTGATTTTACAGTTCTACGTAGACGCCCAAATGGTCCATCTTCCCACCCAAACATTTAATCCGTTTTGATCATTTGTCTCCAAGCGTCAGTTCCTAGTTATAAATAAACAAATGTGGATAAAAAATGATATTCTAAAAGTAAATGTAGAACAATATCTATTGTGGCTTTTTACTACTTATGATACAGTTAAAACTATTAGTTAAAGCATCTATTTAACATGCTTTGTAATAACTTCTTATAAAAATATCATTTCGAACAGTTTGAGCCTCATCTTTTCTGGTTTGTAGTAGTGAATTATATATAATCCGGATTTTATATTTACAAACCATAAGCACCATAAGCAGAATCTGACAAAGAAAAGCATTTATTAAGGAGCCATCATTAAAAGTTAAAACAGTATAAAGAAATGTCAAGCAAGTCAACCAAACAAGGCCTACTTCCTTACTTCAAGTGAACAAACTAAAGGCATAAAAATAATCAAGTAAATAAGGGTCTATGATCGTATTGAAATACTTTTAAAACGCTCAATTTAGTTTTAAATATCCTGACTGCGTCCGTAGACACAACTCATTTAACCCTACTTCCTTTCAACCTGCACTAACGTGCTTCCTGTATGCACAAACATTAAGTTTATTGACAAACTCAATACCATATAAGAATTAAACATTTCAAATAATTTGAGCTATGTGTTGCTCCTTAAACTTAGAACTAGAAAACTTAAGTAGGAGGAGGACAGTATGTTTAACATGATTTACTTTTATGACAAACACTTTTTAGGCTACGGTTAAAAAAAGATGTGCTAAATAGCCAACGACATTTAATACTAAATGTAGCCTAAAGAAATAAACTTCATTTGTTCAAATGATTAACGGCCCATTTAAAAGCACTACAAATGAGTTTACAAAATGCTGGGGGGAGATGTCCCACTTTTGTGTTCTAAATCATTGACTAATATGTTGGTTAAACTCATGTACGAGAGAGACAAACTCTGTGCTAGAGAAATAACAGACACTGTGCTCATTTAAAATTTTATTTTATTTCAAATATATTTCCTAAAATAAAACCACCCACATATTATTTTTTATATTATCTATAGTTAAACGACAAATGCAACACATATTGACTCTTTTTTTATTTTAAACATTCTAAATAGTCTGACACTATTCCTGTAACTTTTTGTAATTCTTCAATGACAATAGCAATTACATTTTATTTGGATCTCCCTAGAAATATACTTTGACCATTAATGCGATATTAACTTAAAGGAAAAACTCTCATATATTGCAATATTTACAGTTAACAGAGCCATGGCTTTGTTGCTCATAAACAAAGTTGTCATCCGTAGCTGCTTTATAAAATATCAATAAAGCACAGATGACTTTTAAGCTGTCTGACAAATCTAAACTTGTTCTTAAAAGTCCTTGTAACTAGGAACGAGTCGTACATTCATAAAAAAACTAGAGAATATTTTGGCAATATTTTTCTCTTTAAATTTCCAACTTTAACTAAGGTCTAGTTGGGGATCTTGCCTTAAACCACGTTCTTGATCCACAAATGCAGACACCTTTACTTAATCTTTTAAATGTGCATAGTGTTTGAAGGCTTTATGGAGGTAAAAGCTGGAAATCCACTACATCATAAAGTGGAGCTTCACTCCATTATTTTCAGCCCTGCCTTAACAAAAACCAAAAGCCTTACAGTGCATATTTAAACTAAACCCAGGTTCAAGTTTAAGCTATAAAACATTATCTAGCCAAACTTTTAAATCAGGTTACATAATTTGAAGAATGTATGCTTGACCAGCTCTAATGATTGCATGCTCATAAAAGCCGCCTGAACATTTTCCTTCTTTTCCTTGGCTTAGGCAGCTTCAGATCGAAATGTTGATCACTTAAGGAACAACACTTCACATTTGAGTGTCTTAAGTGACTCAGCTGTACACAGAAGCAATCCTGAGAAGTCCACAGCTTGATAATGCTAAGATGCTGCCTCTGACCTCTCAAAGGAGGTCAGATGAATCTTCACCATCGTGTCATCGGTTTGGCGTTCACATCAACCGACAACAGTTTAAACAACCAGAGACAGGACTGGATCTCTTCTGTAATGCAGCTCGAGTAGCCGTCTCGAATACTTCCCGAATTCCTTCTTTGCTTTTAGCAGAGCATTCCACATAATCATGCGCTCCGATGCGCGCAGCCATAGCCCGTCCGTCCTCCGTCTTCACAGGCTCCCGTTTCTTCCTCCAAAGCTCATTTCTCACGCTCTCGTCATTTCGCAAATCTTTCTTATTCGCCACCAAAATGATGGGAACGTTAGGACAGAAGTGCTTCACTTCCGGCACCCACTTCTCTGGGATGTTTTGCAGGGAGTCCGGGCTGTCCACCGAAAAGCACATAAGGATAACGTCAGTGTCGGGGTAAGACAAGGGTCGAAGGCGGTCGTAGTCCTCCTGTCCTGCTGTGTCCCATAAAGCCAGTTGAACTCGTTTGGTGTCCACCTCAATGTCAGCCACGTAGTTTTCGAAAACAGTGGGCACATACACTTCAGGAAATTCGTCTTTACTGAACACGATCAAAAGACAGGTCTTTCCGCACGCTCCGTCCCCAACTACCACAAGTTTTTTACGAATAGTCGCCATCTGTGAAGAGTAATGCAAACTGTCTGCAGCGAATAACCACTAGACTGTGGTGCTCAACATTAAACACAGTGTGTCAGCTCTGGACTTTATAAGCTTTGTGTGAGTGCCTAATATAGCCGCCCAATGAGTGTTGAGGGAGGTGCGCTCTGAGCTCACTCTTTTAACATGAGTCAACTGCGGTTAGGACAGTTTCCCTTATTTCACCCTGAGTGAGTCAGAATAGTTATTTACTAAGGGGAGGAGTATCTACACAAAGCACTCTAAGAAAAATGAACTTTTGGGTGACCTCGGGTGTTTGTCAACGTCCCTCCTCGTCTCCTCATTCCTCTGTCCTCCATCCTATGACCCGGAAACCGATCGAGCTCAGACATCTTGTGGGACATCTCAATGCTCTTATTGTACCGTGAGGCGAGGATCGAGGAGTTAGGAGTCCCACAGCTGACACACACATATGAATTCATCTGCACCAAGCATTAACCCTGGAAGAAAGTACTAACAGACATAAATATGAGTGTTTAAGCATGGAGTTGTCGTTAATGTATGTTATGTTCCGTTGGTTTGTACTTTTCTGCTTTTCTAACACGCTCATTATTTTTTAGGAGAATAGAGAAGGTAGTGCTGTGTTGTAACAATCACAATTTAAATAATTCTCTTTAATGTTCAAGAATTTAATATCGTGCAACCCAAATCCAGCGGTGTGGTGTAATCATAAACTGATGGCGATTTAAAGTGATGCTTAAGGAAGCGAGGATAAATCATTTCACTTGATTCCATTACTGTCCTTGTGTCTTTTCCTTGCGTCCTTCCATCGCATTTCGGAGGGAAGGAGCTAAGTAGCGAGGAAAGGTTACAGAAACGAGGATGAACAAATGAAACAAGACAAGCAACCCTTTGTTCATATGGCACGGGGAGAAGAAACATTTAAGCATAGACTTAACTTTTAAACTGCAAAATTCGTTCTTTTATAATAAAATAAAATGTTTTTGTCAAATAGTTAAAGCGAAATGAAAACTATAAAATGACACAAAATAAATGATGCTTTTAATGAGAAAGGGAAAAAAAACTGATGTGACACAGCCCATACTCAGAATTTGTGCTCTGCATTCAACCCATCCAGAGTGCAAACACACAGTAGTGAACACACACACACACACACACACAAACACGGAGAAGTAAACACATATTAGTGAACACACACACACCAACTGTGAACACACACACACACACACACACACACACACACACACACACACACACACACACACACACACACACACACACACACACACACACACACCGTAAAAACACAGTAGTAAACACAAACACACACACACACATCAACCGTAAACACACAGTAGTGAAAAAACACACACACACACACACACACACACACACACACTTATGCTGTGGCGCCTGGGGAGCAGTTGGGGGTTTGGTGCCTTACTCAGGGGCAATTTAGTTTTCATGGGGCAGTCGTGGCCTGCTGGTTCGAGTCTTGGACTCGTGATCTAAAGGTTGCTGGTCCGAGACTCGGAACCAGCGGGATACCACGACTGAGGTGAGTCCCTCAATGCCCCTCCCACTGCTCCGGGTGTGTGTTGACAGTGTGTGTGTGTTCACAGTGTGTGTGTTCACTTACTGGATGGGTTAAATGCAGAGCACAAATTCCAAGTATGGAACACCACACTGAACACCACACTTGGCAACACGTCACTTCACTTCACTCCAGGTGTGCCATGACCTTCACTTTAAGTCATGATATTGCCCGCCGGAGACTTGAACCCACAACCCTAGGAGTCAAACTCTCAAACCCTAGGCCATGACTTCCCCAATCCTTGAGAATCCAGGTTGTGTAGTCACACTTCAGTCTTGAAGTTTATGATAAGAGACTTTAAACGCACTTAAGATGCAATGCGGGTTTCAAAACAGAAGCCGCACGCCAACCAACAGCGACCTTTGGACAAGTCCAGTGACATCGAGATTATAATCAGACTTTTTAGACCTTATAACCCCACGGGAACATTTCCAGAAGGTCTTGAAGATCATGTTAAGCACCTGAATGTGTTTGGGCACAATAATGCGCTTAACATATTCCGCTTCATTGTCTCCTCGACTATTGTAAGTCGCTTTGGATAAAACCGTCTGCTAAATGACTAAATGTAAATGTAAATAATAAAGATAATAAAACATACAAACAAGCCCTCGTCATCTGGATAGACTGCTGAGACTCTATTAGATCACACGTGCACTTGTGCGTGAACATTATGGATCACAAATGTGATCGTCGCGCGCAGGTCTGCTGTGCGCGTGTGTGCGTGCGTGCGTGTGAGTGTGTGTGCGCGTGCGTGAGTGTGCACAGGGGAGGAGGGCACCAATCCTCCCGAACTCCTCCACGAGCTCCTCCGACGCCTCATCTTTAAATCGCCCCGCACATCTCCACGGAAACCAAACTCGCGGGCAGCGTCGCGTCGTTCGGAGCGTCGGCGGCAGACAGCGCGTGAGTGTTGCAGCGGAAGTGAGGTCCGCGCGAGCGTCGTCCGTGCCCCCTTTTGTTTAGGGTCTCGTGCAGGGGGGCCATGTTGTGAGATCATCGGCGGGCTTTGTGCGAATAATCGCTCACATATAGTTGCGCCGTCGGCTTTGCACGCGCGTGGAGGTTGTGTTTGAAACATCCGGTGCGTGTTTGGCACATCCGGTGCGCGTTTGGCACATCCGGTGCGTGTTTCACTTGTTAGCGGCTCGAGGCCTGCGTGTTGTCATCAACAAAGCGGCTCGCGCACCTGAGCTAGCGCGCTAGCAGAGACACGCTAACACGCACGTTCTCTTTGTGTTTTTAAACTTATAACGTTGTTTGTTAAAGTTCGAGCGCTGTTTTTTTTTAATTTTTTAAATTAATTAATAATTTAGAGCTGAGACAATCCCTCACTGGTGCTTAGCGTTAGCTCGACGCTAATAGGCGGAGTCACGGGCCTTGTGATGCTAGCAGACCCCACACACTCTTGAACAAGTAAGACGACGTCTGAGACGCTTTTTTAAGAAACTGTACCCACGAGACGCGACCGTGGGTCCGATTCTATCCCATAATAAGCTTTGCTTCCCCGCCGTCCATCACGGGTGGATTAGCCGTTAGCATGATGCTAACCCTGTCCACCCAAACATGCCCATAGAAACGCATGATCTCAGCACGTCTTGGTTTATCTCAGTTATTATTCTGTCTAAGAGTGTTGTTGTACTAACAATGCAACTTTGAACAAACTAGTTGCTCCTTTATTTACAAACAATCACATTTTCAACAGTATAACAAGTGTTGATGATTGTTGTATTTGTTTGTATTTACACAAACATGCATTATAGTAGGAGACACACGTGGTAAGAGTGTGTTAGGGGTTATTTGACACTTTTCACGCTTGTTTGAAAGCTTGCTGTTACACTTTTGTCTTTATTAATGTCTTAAACAAGTTTTTCAGGGTAGCAGGGCAACGATTTGCATAACCCACGTGTGATTAGAATTCCACATATTCAAATAGATTCAACTGTTGATGATAAATCATTTCTTTAATGCCATTCTGAGCTGTGAAACAGGTTGATTGATGGCACAACGCCCGTCTCTCACTAGGTTTCCCCGTGGAATGAGCGTTCCATGCAGCATCCTAGGTATGAATGACGTGGCCTGGCAGGAGACGCGAGGCGGGATGCTGCACACAAACGGTGCACCGGAGGCCGGCGGGGTCCGAGTCCACGCTGGGGGCCCTATGGCGGCGGTAGGAAGTGCCGGGCAAGTGCCTGGAGGTGCACACCCTTTGCAAGGGATGGATCGAGGGGCCAATCCGAACCCCGGCACCCCTCAGCCTCCACTTAGCGGCCGGTCCCAAGATGACGCCACCGTGGGCTATTTCTTTCAGAGGCAACCCGGGGAGCAGCTGGGCGGGTGCGCTACGAGCAAACACCGCTGGCCTACTGGAGACGGAAACCATATTGACCAGGTTAGACTACACTGACATCTGCTTAGGGATGATCTCGTGTTTGGTGCGTTCCAAATCATCCAAAGAATAGAACGCAACTGGAACAGTTTAAGGATAAGGTTGAGGGTTCTTTAAATAAATGAATACTAGAAAGTTTGTTCTTAGTACAAATCAAAGCTCAAATCCTTGTTGTGTTGGTGTTTTCATTTAGAACCTAAAATCCAACTTTAGAGTAACGTGTTAGCGTCAGGGGTTTATATTGTTGGGGTTAGATGCCTCTTACATTTTCTCTGCGCTTTATTCTGGTGAAAATAAACACTTGTAAAGCCGGCGGACATAACACATTCTTTTCCCATGTGAAGGTACGCACTGTGGATGATATGAATTATGACTTTCAAGCCTTGGCTCTGGAGTCTCGTGGAATGGGGGAGGTAAGCGATTAGATGGCAGCGCATTGCTCCATTGTTTTGTCACCAAAATTACGGTCATGATCCTGTTTAGTTTTGACTTTCGTTGGCATGATTTTCACATTGAAATGAGATTGCTATGTTGACTTTTATTCAGCTACTGCCCGCAAAAAAGTTGTGGGAATCGGACGAATTGGCAAAAGATGGACGTAAAGGGATGTTGCTGGGTGAGGAATGGAGAGACAACGCCTGGGGTTCTTCCCGTAAGTTCCTTTAAACCACTATAGTGTTTCGATAATAAGTATATTCAGAGTTGCCAGTATAAAAATCTATGTATTACTAGATTTTTATTGGCAGGATATCCCCTGAATGTAATCTTTATGACAATACATTTTAATAATTGTGAAAATCTCCAAAACAAACATATAGTCTATATAACAGCAATTACTTTATAGTCGTCACAAAACATTTTTGGGAGTCCTATCAGAGGTTTTTCCAATACAGATTGAGAAGAAAGGTACTTCTATTGTTGTTATCAACTTTATTGTTAAAACACTTTTGACATTTTCTCTGGTTGGCTGTGTGTAGATCATTCAGTGTCTCAGCCTATTATGGTGCAAAGGCGGCCAGGCCAGGGCTACAACGGGAACGGAGATGCAAGTTCTGTGCTTTCCCCGCGCTCAGAGGGGGGTGGTCTGGGTGTCAGTATGGTGGAGTATGTTCTGAGCTCCTCTCCTGGAGACAAGATGGATGGTCGCTACAGAAATGGAGGCTATGTGAGTTGATGAGTATCTTATTAATGTAATTGAGCAACACTACAAAGTTTTCCTTTGGGAAAATATGTGTATCAAACTTAAAATTAAATCAATAAACATTAACCTGTGGGTTAACCATATCTTAAAGCTTTATTTTTATAAAATATGTAAACTTTTAATATTCATCTTAATTTTTCACATAGAAAGGGTCCTAGTGATTATTGTAATATTCACATGGGTAAATTCATGTGGAGTTGAGACTAGAGACCGGTTGTGTGTTTTGATGCTTTTAACTTTGGCTACTGATGATTTCAGGGTGGTGCAGATACAGATGTAGATGGCAGAGAAAAGGGTGATCCCAAAGAAAAGGTTTCTCCATTTGAGGAAGACAAAAGCGCTGAGTTAAAGCTTGGAGAAGAAGGGGATGCCTCCAAAGGCAATGCTAGAGGTTTAATGAACGGAATGGACCGTGACTGCAAAGATTTTAAGTATGAAATTTGTTTTAAAATTGTTTCAGAGATAAGGTTAGGGTAAATAAAGAAATGCTGTTATTATATTGTTTTAAAAAAAAGTATTACTACGTTCTGTCCAGAAGTGTAAACTTCGTCAGTGGTTGTCAGTTGACATGTTGTGCCACATATACACTGTGTTTCATCCACATGTTTTTTAACTAATGCATGCTTCAGAAATAAAATGGATGGAAACCGTAACAATTTGCATGAAATGTTTTTGCAGTCCAACAACTACTGCACCTGCATTATTGTTGCTATTGCAACTAATGCATTATGTGTCAGGGTGTCATCACAACAATGCTTTGTTTTGGGGTTCCCGATATGACTTTGGTTGTTTCGGTTTTGCAGTTGTTTGATTAAAATTTGCTCTCTCTTAGTCCCACCCCAGGCAGCCGCCAGGCGTCCCCCACAGAAGCCATTGAGCGATTAGGTCCAAGTCAGTCAGGCTTAGAAATTATGGGACAGCATCACCCACATCCTCTGCAGCCACCCAACACCATCATAAACAAACCTCCCACCGAGGACTTTCAAAACCAGGAAGCCCAGAGCATGGGTGGCATGGAGCAGCAGACAGGAATGGAATCCCTTCAGTTTGATTATGCTGGAAATCAAATCCAGGTGGACTCATCCGATGGTTCAGTTGGCCTGTTTGACTACACTTCCCAACAGCAGGTACAAACGTTTAGATTATTGAGAACTAATGTGGTCGTTTTTATATTTCTGTATATATATTTTTTTGAATGTGTTATTTTCAACTAAATATGGAACACTTGTATGTTGCATATGTTTTGTTGTAGACGGTTGTCATGTTGTTCCTCACACAGAGCTAATGTTTGGAACAATGGTCTGTTCGTTTTAAACCAAGCTAAAACAGACAGTTTAAAAAAGCATGCCAAAAATAGTGTATGAAGCTTGGCATCTCCTGGGTTCAAAACTATTGCAAGACATGAAAAACAATTCTTCAAATGTGTTCTATATTTCTACTATAATTATGTTGGTGTAGTGGATAACAAGCACCCGGAAGTGAGAAAATAATGGCAGAACGACTGTTTTTTGGGCATGTATTTGTTAATATTTGTCATTGCATGATATATTTAGAGAAGCACCTACATAAACTAAAGAACAAAAGTTTGATGGTGGTGATGTAATACTTTGAAATGATTTGTTTTTAAGTTGTTCCAGAGGTCCAGTCATCTGACTGTTCAGCAGCTGACGGCAGCGCAGCAACAGCAGTACGCTCTCGCTGCAGCCCAACAGCAGCACCTTGGTAACGACACCTTCCAAATACTTTTATTTGATTAATTGTAATTAAATGACTTGCAAATTTTTCATATTGTTGCTCTGTGGACATTTGTTTAATTGCAAACAATCATTTTATTGTCCTCCCAAAGTCCGTTTTTGTGTTCATGAAACCATTAAATTCACTTCTGTTGCTTTGAATCGAATACTCCTCTTTACTCTGTGGCTGTGGATGTTCCCATTAGGCCTTGCACCTGCTTTTGTGCCAAACCCTTACATCATCAATGCTGGCCCGCCTGGAACGGACCCGTACACTGCTGCAGGTCTGGCAGCAGCTGCAACGCTTGCAGGTACATGCATGCATATGCTCTTAATAACCACAGGAGAGGTCATTCTGGGATTGTTGATGAAAATATGAGTGTTTTCCCTTAGGTCCAGCTGTGGTCCCTCCTCAATACTATGGTGTCCCATGGGGCGTGTATCCAGCCAACCTTTTCCAGCAACAGGCTGCAGCTGCTGCCAATCATTCTGCCAACCAACAGGGGTCCAATCAAGGCCCAGGGCCAGGACAACAGGTGAATAACATCTCTTTAAGCATAGGATTAGACTGCCCTTTCCCATTATAACTTTTCATTTTTTAAAACTTTGTCATAATTTAATATCTCTTTATTAGAGTAATGTTGCTGCTTTAAAATAGTAAAAAAAAAAATTAAACTCATGGTAAAAATTATAATGCAACTTGCCCATTGTTTTTTTAAGTTCTGAAACTAGAATAATTGATGTTTACTGTACTTAAGTTATATCTAATCTTTTAAATGTTGCTATGATTATGTAACTCCAATACAGCAAAAATAATATACTATTATGGTGGATCTACGTAATATTGTGTAATGTGGTTCATATGTTAAAAACTCTTTGTGCAGTAGTAAAACTAGGAACCCTAAACCAGGGTTTCAAATATATTGTTTGTTAAAAAACACAGGATGTTAAGTTTGTGAGCTTTATCTAAACCATTGCCTGGCTTCTCAATGTCTTGGCAAGCTTCACCAAACGTTTATCTTCTATGAAGTATTGGCATTGGAAATTATATTTTTAGTTCAGTTGTCTAACTTTTTCTGCCCTGTTCAGGTTATGCGTGCAGGGAATAACCAGCGACCACTTACCCCTGGCCAGAGCCAGCAGAGTCAGCAGGAATCCCTTGCTGCAGCCGCAGCAAATCCCGCCCTGGCCTTTACTGGCATGCCAGGTGAAACACTCACTGATCTTATTTCATGTTCTTACTTGAGCAGATACTACTTTTTTGTTTTGTAACTTAATACAGACAAAACAATGTAGTCATGTAACCAAGAATTTTTCAGTATTCTTTTCATTTATGTTCTTGTACACAGTTTGCCTTTAATCTGATCCTTTAAACGGACCTTTGCTTCATCACAGAAATGATCTGTGGCATTAAGTCTGTCCCCTGCATCATATTGACCAAATTTATTGAGCATAGTTATAAAGTGTCTTTACACATACATCTGAATTCCTACATTTTCTGCTTTGCTCACCATTATCAATGATGTCTTACCATGGACATTTCTTTTAAGAATAGGGTTTTCTAGCTTTGACCAGACCTGTCTCTTTTATGCTTTAATCAGGTTATCAAGTTTTGGCACCTGCGTACTATGATCCGACAGGAACACTCGTAATGGGTCCTGGAGCTCGTACTGGTCTGGGTGGACCTGTCCGACTTGTCCAGACCCCACTTCTGATCAACCCAGCAGCTGCACAGGCTGGTGAGAGACATACCAAAGTGTATGATTGTTTTCTCACATTAACCGAAGCAACACATTCAAAACTATTTATTATGTTTATAAAAACAGCTGCAGCTGCATCTGCCTCAGGCTCTGGTAACAACATGTCCGGTCCTGCTAACGGCCTGTATCGATCCATGGGCTGCCAACAGCCCCAGCAGCCTCAACCTCAGCAACAGCCACCACCGCAGTCCAGCGGCCTGCCTTCCAGCTCTTTCTACGGTTCTGGCTCGGTAGCACCTAGCTCCCAGAGCAGCTCGCTCTTCTCCCACACAAGCGCAGCACCTCCACCCAGCAACTCTTTAGGATTCAGTAGTACCGGCGGTTCTCTGGGTGTCGGCCTCGGATCTGCTCTTGGTGCCTTTGGCTCATCAGGTCTGTTGATACCCCTGGAGAAAATGTAAAAGATAAAGTGATTTGTGGTAGTGAGATATAAAGCCAGGAAATGTGTAGGGCTCTTAAAAAATTTCTCCAAAATCTAAAGACACTTTTAATTATTTTATATAATTTAATAATGGTTGTAAATGTCCAATGTGATTTTTAAAGTGGTTTTGCATGACCTGAATTTTGTTTTGGAGACAGCTTTGTTGATATTGCATGGATCATTTCTCTTAATTTTGACGTTTTGCCTTATATTCTACGTTTTTATGTGCAGTGACAAGTTCCAACAGCAGTAGTGCAACTCGCCGGGACTCGCTTTTGGCCAGCTCTGACCTGTACAAGCGTGGAGGTGGCAGCAGTTTGACACCTATTGGCCAACCTTTTTACAACAGCCTGGGATACTCCTCCTCCCCTAGTCCTATTGGTCTGACACCTGGTCATTCACCTCTGACACCTCCACCCTCTCTGCCTTCTTCCCATGGGTCCTCATCTAGCCTCCACTTGGGTATGATTTCTTGGAGAATTTGGTTGGTCTTAACCCACTCTTGCCCCTACGCATTAAAATATAATGTACATGTCTGCGTACCATTTTTCTTTATTTGCAATGGAGAAGCAGAAAACAATTTAAGCATAGAGTATATGCCAAGTCCATGAGATTTTTAATACATAGTCATCACTATTAATCAAAATGTATGTTTTAGGAGGAAAAAAAACATCATAACATCGCGTAAATGCTTTATGTTTGTGACTTTAGTTGTTCACTTTTGTTTTCACAACTTGGCAGATAGCTTACAAACACACAACAGCAATATTACAAATTGCATGAATAGATTAAAGAATGTTGTAATAGTAACTAACTGTCAACAATGTTACTCTATTTAAATCTATGATTTTTAAAGAGGTTTTGGGAAAATCTTTCTAAATCTGTCATTCTTGCTTTCCCATTTGTATAGGCCAAAAATGTTTTTAAAATGCAAACTATATAAATGCCCACACTGTTATTCAGAAAGGTAAAATATAAGGAAAAGGTTAAAGCATCTGAAACCAGGTAAAAGAGAGAATGTGGAAAAAAGTCATCTTTTAGCATAAGGGTTTTATATACAGTTGGTCACAAAGTACAATTGTTACCCCAATTACAGAATGACCCAAACATTCCTTAAATATATCCCTCAATTCTACCTTTGAAGTTATTTAAAAGTAGGAATGTTTAGGCTTATTGCAAAGTCAAAGGCTTCCTTTTCCTGGTCTTAGCTTTTTGTAACTTCTTTATGTGACGCAGGTGTTGGAAACAGAGCAAAGGTTGTGGTTTAAATACATGTTAAATGTCTGCTGTGTGGAAAGCAGCCCAAAAGCAAACATTTTACAAGGTGTTGGCAACAGCTTCATTCAATACTGCCAGTCTCTGGTTTCTTAACTGTTGTGTGGTTTATCCTGTCAAACCAGTTTGGCATTTGTCAGCGCATAGTATGGTCTTGTGTTTGCCCCGCGAATCCTCTATTCTTATGCAGTATAATGAACAAACACTGTGAAATAAACTAGACCATTTATAGATATAAATGATTTCAGAATACCATTGTACTTGTCTTTTGATTCAGCCTTGATTCTTTGTAAAGATAAATGATGAATGGAGAATAAAGTAACTCTATCTTTGATTGAAAATTCATCAAACTCAATTAATTCTTCCTATTCACAGGCGGTTTGCCCAACGGCAGTGGCCGTTATATTTCTGCTGCCCCTGGAGCAGAAGCCAAATACAGGAGCTCAGGCAGTACGTCCAGTCTATTCAGCTCCAGCAGTCAACTTTTCCCCCCACCACGAGCTCGTTACAGCCGCTCGGATGTCATGCCTTCAGGACGCAGCCGCTTATTGGAAGACTTCAGGAACAATCGCTTTCCAAACCTGCAGCTCCGAGACCTGCCTGGACACATGGTTGAATTCTCACAAGACCAACATGGCTCCAGGTACCAGCGTATACCTTGACAGTTTGTCATTGTTAAAAAATCCTTAAAATTCAAAACACTGTTTCTTCCCCCCATCAATGTGCAGGTTTATTCAGCAGAAGTTGGAGCGTGCTACACCTGCAGAGAGGCAGATGGTGTTCGGGGAGATCTTGCAGGCTGCGTATCAGCTAATGACTGATGTTTTTGGGAACTACGTCATCCAGAAGTTCTTTGAGGTAACTTGATCGCAGTAAAACTGTGGTATTCTGGCTACCAGGCTATTTTTTTGACAAAACCCTAGCTTTTAGACCTACCCTGTATTTGCTGTTCATTGTACCTTTTATTTTTGTTCTAGTTTGGGAGTGCGGATCAGAAACTTGCTCTGGCAACCCGTATCCGTGGCCATGTTTTGCCACTGGCTTTGCAAATGTATGGTTGTCGAGTGATCCAGAAAGCCCTTGAATCCATCTCCTCTGACCAGCAGGTAATTGTAAGTTGCCCTTTGCTTACTTTCCACATTCCACATCAACACAATGCAATATGTACTCCTCGTGAGGGTTGTGTAAAGTAGTAAATCTCCCATTCATATTTTGCAAATAATAGTCTAGTGTGTTTATTTGAAGAGGAAAAATTGAGACATGGCTGGTCTTAATTTGTCCACAATTAATGCACAGCATTGTTAAGGATCATCATTAACTGTTTGTGTTTTATTTTTTATTTCAGAGTGATATTGTGCGGGAATTGGACGGCCATGTGCTTAAGTGTGTTAAGGATCAGAATGGAAATCATGTGGTGCAGAAATGTATCGAGTGTGTCCAACCCCAGGCTCTTCAATTCATCATCGATGCCTTCCAGGGCCAGGTATTACGCCTAAATTTCCTTTTTGTAAAGTAATGTAACTATTTGTTTTAACCAACTATCCACTAAGCAGATGATGCTAAGTAGTATAATGCATTACTTCAGAACTGTGAGGAACTTGTTTTATTCTCTTTTTAAGTTATTCCAAATGTAGTTTTGCTATAACAAAACATTAAACAACGAATGTCTTATTTTACTTTTGAACACGTATCTGGCCTGAACATAACCATACAAGCTGATTACAGTTGGGTTAATATGTTGTGCAATTAGTGTGAAATGTAGTAGTTGGAGGAGGAGGATGATATTTCACAATTAGCTTAATTTAAAAGTCTGCTAGGTTCAAATATAATAAAATTTTATTAATCAAAGGTTCTCCAATAAATAAATCATTAAATTTACTAGAATATAACATGTTAAAAAAGAATTTAGGATAAGTTGAAATAGACTTTAAAAACGGACTGCTTCTATCCTAAATAACAGAAGGTCAACAGCGTGGTCAGCTCCATGCAGTGGTGCAAAGACAGATCACATGACTTCGGAATACAGGGAGAGCGATTAGAGAGCACTGCTTTTTCTTTTCTACATGACCACCCCAAGACTGTCTCAATCGTGTCCCAGGTACCCTTGTGCCTAGAACCCAGTAGATCGGTAATTACTGAAATCACAGAGGTTTGACACGGAGCAGGTCCACAAGATACGGCTAATGCAGTCAAACTAAATCAGTGACTTAATGTGTTCCTGTGGGAACCATCAATTTAAAATAAGTAAACACGAAATGCATTCGGTACAGATGTGCATGTGATGAAATATTCTGCATACAGAGTACAGTGTTTCTCATGTCTCTAACAAGTCAGGGCAAATAATAATTTGAGACAATATTTCTTTGGAACTGGAACTTAAACTGACTGGGCACAATGTATAGGGAAAATATCAACATTTAGTGAATTATCGCAAAAAAAAGATATGACGTAGCGCTGTTTTAATGCTGTAATAACCCTCCCCAAGAGATTGATCATATTATCTTAACCTGATTATTGTGATTGTGTCTTGTAGGTGTTTGTTTTGTCCACTCACCCGTATGGCTGCAGAGTGATCCAGCGTATCCTGGAGCACTGCACCCAGGAGCAGACCCTGCCCATCCTGGAAGAACTTCATCAGCACTCCGAGCAGCTGGGACAGGTACCATTTTTCCCACCCCAGCATACAGAAAGTGCGCTGTTCTTTTTCAGATACATAACACCTATAGTGTAGTTTAGGATCATATTGCGTGGCCTCTTTTCTCATTTACTTTTTTCTTAAATACAATAGTGGTTTGTATTTTGTAGCCGTTTAGGCAAAGGAATAAAAAGCAAAAGCGACACTAACATTTTAAACAAAATTAACTTTTGCTTTATTCTAAATGCTGCCCCATGTTCCATGTGGTAGAGCATAATTGATTATTTTTAACCTTGATATTGTTATTGGGATTATTATTGTTGAGATAAATATATACATTAGATTTTACATTGAAGTGTTCAGAACTTGCTGTGAATCGACTGCACTCTGAACATTCAAAACTGAATAAGATAATGTAAAAAACAAATAATTATGTGAGTTATATAGTTAGTAAAAAATCCAAAACTAAAGGAGGCGTTAATTTTTCCTTTTACAATCTCTGATTTATTACTGTATTCACTTCTCAAATAGACTGCACAAAACGCACAAAAATGAGTAGAAATTGGACATCTGTAGACTTTTGGCATTAATGTAATTTTCACTAGTAATAGTAATCGCCATAAATTTTTCCATTAATTACAGCTTTACAATGTAGGATTGGTTATTTTTCCATAACAGCTTACTCAAAATAACTTCATGACGCTGGAGTTAAGAGTGCACATCACATATAGACAGCAGCCTCATGGAAGAACACAATACCTTCGTTTTGCATTTTTCTAGCAATTAAAGAAAGTTAATTTGGACAATAGACACAAGAGTTTGTGAAGCGCACGCCCGTCAGCGCGAGTTGCCTCTGAGGTATGATGATTGACAGGTGGACAGCTTTTAAAAAATAGAGCTAGTGTTTTCATTGTTTAATTATTGCAGCCCATTTTAATGTAAAATGATAATACGCAATAAACTGTTTCAAAATCAGAAGATCATAGAACATTAATAACAAAAAATAAATTTGGTTTCATATATCAAGTTTGGCTTGATGGCTGAGTGGTGGATTGATGCGACCAGTGATGTTATCCAAGGAAGACAAGACTTAAAGACGCTAAAAATGTTAATAAGTAATCATTTATGTCATTGATAATGGGAATTTAACTAGATTAAAATCCCTATGACAGTGCATACAATCCTTCAAAATATGAATAAGTGGTTGGGAGACATGGGCGCTCTTTGCTCCCGCTTTCACCACCTCACTCCCAATTGTTCCCTTTTTACTGCTCTCTTTTGCGGTGTGACAGAGGCATGCCCGAATTCTACAGTTTTAGTTTGTGTTTTTCTATTTTATATCAATAAGACAATAGTATCATGGTTTAAATTCAAAAAACCTTCAGTGCACCGATATTGTGAATGAAAAGAAAAGAGGCCACAAAGTAAGATGAGTTCACCTGTAGCTGTTTGGGGGAGGCAATTGCATGACATTTTCTGCATGACTTATGTGTTTGCATTTATACTTTTTGCTTATTGTATTGTAACTGTCGCTGTGAAGGATTTTCATGTGTCCAGTTAGATGTGCTTGATGAATTTTGATGCAAAACATCACCCACCCCTTGACCCCCACTTATTTTATCTAGAAGTATCAAGGCGTTTCATTGGAGATGACCCCCAAAACATATTATACAGTGTCCAGCGATGCACTGTTCAAGGTCAGAATCACGCGCCTTCCTCTTCCTAATGAAAACCTCCTGGCGTCTCCTCGTCTCCTTCCTAACCACCCTCTGTCTAACACTTAGATGCTTTTCCAGTCACCATTTGCTCACCAGGGTTCCTGTCCTCACCTGCCTGCCTTTCTTCATAGCTGCCTACTGCTCTTCTGTCTGCCTGAAATCCACTCTTTTTCCAATTAAGACCTTAGCATATTTCATTTGATACCAGTTTGATTGTGAGTCACAAGTATCACTGTTCTGCTGCACATAAAATCTACAAAGTATATCAAAATTGTATGTATGTAGGTCAGCAAACTGTGAATAGGTGTATTCTCATTTTTTTTTTAATTCAGTCATGTACTCAACCTTTTTTCATTTCAAACCTGCATGACTTTCATCCTTCTTTAGAAAACTAGAGATTATTTCGAATAATGTTGGAACTCCAGCAGCATTACCCATTTACTTTAATTGTATAGGCACAAAACCAGTGCAACTGCATCGAGTGTTGTATGGTTACAAACATTATTTAAAATATCTGTTTTTGTGTTCAGCAGAATCGTCACACTTTCTTTAAAAAAAATTTAATTTAACAGGCTTTAAAAAAAATAAGTGTCAGCTTTGTAAATTAATGCTTTGTTTTAGAAATAATTTGCAAGAAATCCTTCCGAATACAACAGTGGTGACGAAAGTAGAAACTTCACGCATCACATTCCATGCTTTTTTTCTAACACTTGCATCTATTTATTTGCATCAAATTAAATATGCCGTCTTCTCAGACTAAGGTCTCCACACACATTTTCTTAATCTCTCAACAATTCTCGTTTCTGATCTTGCACATGATATTTTAACATTTGTTTTTTTCCACTACTGAGCATCATTGAACAACACCTTTGATTCACAGCGGGCATCCTTAATAGCTGAACTAATCTCGATCACCTGAACCAACCCAAAACCGTAGGAACTATTGAAAAGTTCAGATAGGCAGGAGGGTGGAAACCAAATGCCACATGTCCACATTGAGTTTAATGCCAGGTTTATGCCACTTTAAAAGTGATTGCTGGAATGCTTGTTGGCAAAGTTTTTGCTGTGATAGTTTCTTTAAGGGTTAATTATTCAAATGAATAATTTGCTAAGATAATATTGGAGATGTATTTATAAACCACTGGTGATTGGTTGCTGGTTTTGGATTTGCCCCAGTGAGAAGTGTGAGAATTCAGCTTATTAAGGGCGGTATGGTATAAAAATGGCCTTGCTTTGACATGTTTTACTGTGTTTTGATGTTGTATTGTTGGGATAATGTTGCAATTTTCTCTTTCCATCTACAGGATCAGTATGGTAACTATGTGATTCAGCATGTTTTGGAGCATGGACGTCCTGAAGATAAGAGCAAGATAGTGGCAGAGGTCAGAGGGAAGGTTCTGGCTCTGAGTCAGCATAAATTTGCGAGGTCAGTTTTATTTTAGAGGGGCAAAAGCCGGGCACTACATGCGGTCCGGAAGGGTTTAAATGCTTGAAGAACAGACACTGAACTAGTGATACAAATTTGAGTCCAATGCAGTGGTCTTAGATCCGTCCACAAGGAAAAAACGAGTATTCGAATATCAAACGAAAAAAATTAAATGCCTTCAATTGCCCACCAATGGAATATTCAAATAATAATATCTTATAGTCCAGTCCTATGAACAACAGGTGAAAATTAGCTAGCAGTATTGTAATATTACAAGTGTCGATAATTATTTGTGACCATCTTCAGCTTACTCAAATGTCTTGTGTTTTAGACTTTAGACAAGAAAAATGCATTCCATTTTAGAAGTTCTGACTCTGTTCAAAACGGGTCACATTTGAAATATCCCAATAGATCTACTGTATACCCCAATAAATTGCCATATGTTTTATATATGTGAGTCTACAACTATAAGTCTGTTCTTATTCCAAGAATGTATTTGACAGCTTTTTCAGAGAAATTTTATTTTTTTCTATTTTCCTCGCAGTAAAACTTTTTTTCTTAAATTTAAATTTTTTAATCTGGCTGTTTTGTGAATCTTGCGATAGATCAGAATTAAAAAAATGAAATATTTTTTTTATTAGACTTTCGCGCAACACTGTTTTCTGGGGCTTTGGTTGTTATGTGAATGCAATTCAAAATCATTCTGGATGTGAATTCATGTTCAAATGTTTCTGATTTCACACAATATATCTGTGTACTGTGCATATTGTATTTAGAAATATGCATGTGCTTTGATTTTTCAGTTTTTAACGTAGAAATACAATTAAGTATGGACAGTATGCAGAGATATATTATTTAAACACAAACTGTTTTCTGTATGCAATTCATAGTGTATTATCAACTGTAGTTTATGTGTGTGATTGAATAGTGTTTCTTAAATCTTCCCTGTAGTAACGTTGTGGAGAAGTGTGTAATTCATTCGTCTCGTGCGGAGCGTGCCCTACTCATAGATGAGGTCTGCTGTCAGAAGGACGGTCCCCACAGTGCCCTTTACACCATGATGAAGGACCAGTATGCCAATTATGTGGTGCAAAGAATGATTGACATGGCTGAACCTGCCCAGCGCAAAATCATCATGCACAAGGTATAATCCCAGAGAACTCGATGTCTGTTGTATGCTTTTTGTATCACTGTATCTTCAACAATTTGTGTCACTCATTTCAGATACGACCTCACATCGCCACCCTTCGCAAATACACATATGGAAAACACATCCTGGCTAAGCTGGAGAAGTACTACATGAAGAGCGGCTCGGACCTGGGACCTATCGGGGGTCCCACCAACGGCCTCATGTAGGGGGCTTCCCCCTGACCCTCACCCCCTTTCCCTCAAATCACGTCTGTTGTGGGCATCTCCTCTCCACCATGGAGTTCTTGTCACCCTGTAGGGGTTTTACCAAATAAAAAAAAATAAGGTGGGCTTCACCTAAGAATGCTGTGACGTCTGACCGTGCCCTTTGCTGTCCCCCCCAACGAAGAGTGCATGGTCTAAAAGCTGTTTTCTGGGTAAAGCACAACACTCTTGTTTATGATGTAATTGATGTAACTGACTGTTTACTTTTTCTTTTCTAGTAAATATCTTGTAAATTTTTTTTTACCTTGTAAATTCTCTGTAGAAAATGAAATGTTTGCTGAAGACTTACAAATTCTTACAATTTACACCAGCAAGTGACTTTATAAGGCCAAACGGGGTGATCCTTTTAAATCGCTTTTCCTTTCTCTTAAGTTTTTATAGCCGGAATTCTTAACGGCAGCGCGGCACATTTAAGGCCCGTTTTAGCACGACGGTACATATGCCAAAGTTGCTGATGAAATGAACCAGTCAGCCGATCTCAAAGGAATTCAATGAAAGACGACCGTTTGTGTCCGACCATTGGGTTAGCTTTACGAGTTCCTCAACCAATCAAAGCTTTTGGTGGCGGTTTGGTGTGCCGGCAGTCCCCTTCGTTCCCTCCCTTGTGTGTGCACCTCTTCACAACCATCTTTAGTGCTTGCCCCAACTTGAAATAAAGAATACACATCCCCCCATGACCATGTCGATGACCAAGATCTTGTCTTGGGTTCGCTAAAGCTGTTTTGAATGACGTGTGGAATAAAATGATCACAGCTGTTAGCTGTACCGTCATAGACCCTTGAAACTCAAAATCATTATTTCCGTTTGGGTGAGGGCAGGTACCTGAGGGTCGGGTGATGCTCGGGAGGGAGGGAGGGAGGGGGGCGGGCGTGCAGGCTTGGGGGGGTATGGCATGCTGTGTCTGGATGTAATGTTTAATGGAATGATTTTTCTTTGTCATCATGTTTGTGAAACATCTATCCGTTGAGTAGTTTTTAAACACTGCTTTTGAAACGGTGTGGTTATGTACTGATTTATCATCTCTTTACATTGTAATAGCTTAGGCGAAATGTATAGCATCTTTATGTACAAGTAAATATTAAATCTTTTTCGGGCGGGGCGTAGCGCTTAAGTTTGAGACGGCGTCCAGATGCCTTTTTGTTGTCCCATCCCAGGACTTTTAGCTGTGGACCGTGTAAAGCAGAATGAACTTTTTAAATGCGAGATGCGATGGAAAGGGCAGACGTAGGATGAAAATTCGCTGAGATGAGCGGACATGGTGCAGCCGTCTTCTGCTACAAGACTTTTGTGTATGGCTAGTATATTAATGGCTTTTGTTCTTTTGCTTCATATGAATAAATGTAGAATACATGTAGTATATGTGGAGTTATTAAGTGTAAGTTTATTAGTTGAATAGAAGAAAAAAAAGAATCTAGTTGTGATGTTGGACAGGCCTTGCTAAATTGCATAGTGATTGCTTTTATTTTGTCTGTACAGTTGTACATTTGTAAACGTTAACGCTGTAAATGGATTGTCTTTTACACTTTTTGGGGAAGAAAAAAAAATAGCAGAAATGTGCATTTTGATGTGTGAATATTCATCACTCCTTTCCCCTCGGATATAATGTATACAGTTTTCTTTAAACAAGCGTTATTTTAAGGATACAAATCTTTTTATGGCGTCACAATCTCAAGGTGGTTTTGTTTTTAATCCGTTCTTGGAAAAGGTCTGCCTCTCTTTGTACCTGGAGCAGTGACACCGTCTGTCGACATTTTAATTTTGGATTGTGGCAGTCGAGTAAAATAATCGAAAATTCATTGATAAAAATCTTTCGTCCTACCTGCTACCGTGGAAATATCACAGGACACAACGAGAATTATTTTTGTATAAAGGAGTGCTGTATTTTGGAACAGCCACTAACTTGTAAGTGAAATAATTGTAAGATATTGTCAATTATATAAATATGAACATATGAGTTTTGTCACACTGTCAAAGTCATGTACATTTTCAGGTGGCCTTATGTACATTTCCAGATGTTAGACGAGGAGAAAATAACTCATTTTTTTGGAAGCAGAATTGTGACTATGTATGATTAAACTGTTCTTCTAACATTTGATTTCTGTGTCAGTGTAATTTATTATTTTTCATGAAAAGTCTCATTTAATCATATTTAGTTTAAAGTTTAAACGATCGTTTGATACATTTCAAGGTTTTGCATCTGAACTGAATATATTGTTTCATAGGACAAATTTATTGACAGGCTTATTGACTTTAAACATACGTATAAACATGTGTATAAGTGTATATACATACATACACGCATACAGTGGTATAAAAAGGTTTGGGTACTCCTAGTACATTCTGTGAAAATGTGAATAATTTCAACAAAAACGTGAAACACTTAACAAAACGTTTGTAATTTTACATGGAAATTGAAAAAGTTAATATATAGGCAAATGTTTTGTATATGTACATTAAAACAAAACAAAAACATCTAAATAACTCAATGTTTTCTATTAGAATTCACCAATTAGACCCTCAATAGATCATTATATCGTAAAGATTTTTGTTCAACTATTTGATTTGGTTATAAATGTTCTCTTGGTTGTATTTTGTTCAAATGTTTGAGCAGTATTAAAAAACAGCTCCCTTTTTCGACCAGCACTTTTTTTATTTTCCAAAGTAGACTAAAGAATAGTCGCTTAGAAAAATACAAACTCTTGAATCCCTGTAAAAAATGTGAAACCTGATGGATGCATTTATGCTGCTATTCCACATGGCACGAAATCTTAAACAAGAGAGAGACCGCAAGAATGTACATGCTAAAAATCACCTGATCATCCTTATGGAAAATCCCAAAGGATAAGCACTTTTATTTAACCATAAAAAAGTAAATGCAAAAATGAATGCACAGAAAAAACCTAACCCGGTCTGCGAAGTACAATCACAAGATATTATTTGTTTGATTTGCCACAGGCCTTAAAAAATTGTTACATTTTATAATTACACATACATATAAAGTAGAAGAGGTGAGTTGTGAACAAACTTTATGTTGGCTCAAGAAAGGTTTAACTCGAAGGTTTACAGTGTTTTTGAGTACGTTTTAAATCCTACACTTTAAAAGTTAAGAAATATCGATCTACACACTGAAAGACAGACGGACGGTTAGAAAGATATACATTAAATTGTTTAAAAGGGTTAAAGAAAGTCATTATGTGAATCAAATCTGTAAAACAACCTTGGGAGCGATGCCAAATCTATGGCATTCTCAATCAGACACTTATCGGCAAGGTCATTTTGTCAAGCCAACATAAAAAATAAGATTTTCCAATTTTTAATCAAATTGCAACATGGTTTCTGAGCTTATGTGATTGGTTGCAATGGGCGTGGATTTGTACAATTGATGAAGTCACAAGTAAAGGGAACAACCACATGTCATGATGCTCTAATGTTGAGATGTGTTATACCAGCACCAAAAGCAGGTTGTGCTGAACTTGTCAGTGTTCTTTTGCTTTTCTGGCCTAACAAACATGCTAGAAACCCAGAAACTCAATGCCAGACAAATAAAGAATAGAAGTACTAAGTAATGAGCTGTAAAATGCTTTTCCTGTCTCAGCTGTCAGCAGAGGGCAGTACTTGCATAACCATATGAGCTGTAATGGAACTGGTTCATCTTGATTTACAATCAATATATATTGAAGGTTGTTCTTTCACCTTTGCATATTTATACATTTCAAGCAAAAAGTCTTCAGTTAATTTGACATTATTCACTTGATGTTTTTTATTGATTTAAGGCTTTGAAATAAGAATATGTTTTTAAAACATGTTTCATGTTATGATACTTCAAAACAATGATATGCTGAATACATCTCAGATGACTTTGGTCTCCCAACTGTTTAACTGAACTCACTTAACTAACATAGATGTCAGATAACAGCACTCTCCGAGGTGCTTAATTCATGTCTGATAAGCGATTAAACCAGAATCTAGAATAAACCTTGACAAACCTTTATGAGCAACCATTAAACACAGGTATGAATCCCTGTCATTCTCGTCTTATAAATAATTCACTGACTTTCAGGGAGTATGAACCCATTAACAGTGAGCCAGACCAGCTTAACAGAAGACTCGACCCAGTGCTCCGCTGGTTAAATGATGAATGATGATTCTAGATCAAGTCTGATTTATTAAAAATGCACGTTTAAGCATATAAAACAGGTGACCAGTTAAGTTAATTTACATTAAAAAATTGAGCTGTCTATTGCAGACAATTTTTCTCATATTACATCTTTAACATCTTTATGTTTATCTGTCAATCATTTTCTTCTTCTTTATGAAAAACATTTGGGCATCATGGATGTGGAATGTAAATGTACAATATGTACAAAAAAATATGTTTACATTTTCCTAAATTCCTGAAATTATAAACATACAAGTCAATGCATGGGATTTCTAGTTCTAAAGAGAAGAAACATACATTATGGATTTTGTAATGTAAAAGCAATAATATCTGACAAATTTAGAAGAGAGGGCTCTTCATAGACCACGAAAAAGTTATTGTAATTTTCATTTGCCAATTTATGATATGGATACGACACTTATTTGGCACCCCTGTTCTTCCGTCTTTCCAGCCACATATTTTCTGCTTCGCTTTATAATGAAATCAGTGCATTGAACGGCGCCTTGCAAGCGTAACACTGGTTGCTAGGTTACCATTCATTAGCACAATTGAGGACAGTCACATTATTACTAATAGTAGTAATTAATAACGATTCACGTAATTTAGCTATTACGCTATTGCTAAACTCTGTCCTTTCCTGTGGCTAAAGCCAAAATATACTTTAATGTAGCTCTGTTAGGTTGCCAGATGCCCGCTTCAATGAAATGCTTTTAAAGCCAAAGCATTTCTGTTCTTCAAACATACACTGTGGGCCTAAATTAGACAATCGTTTATGTGATCAGATCCACCAACAAAATGACTTCATCTTGCTGTTAAGTTGGATCCCCTTGTAAACAAAAAAATGAAGAAAAGCTTATAGACTAGGGTAAGTGCAGCCAGAGACCCAGAGGAATAGAGCCGCTGCGGTGTGATTATTAAAATGGGAATCTAATGATTTGCCTCTGCCAAGGTCAGACGAGGCTTAATTAGGAAAAAAGCAATCAGCGACATCCGTGCCTTGTTTTAAATGCTGTCTGGGCCTGTGCCAGCTTCAGTTTTACATACATCTCTCACGGCGTGTTATCGAAAGATAGGTGCCGTCTCTCGTTGCTGTTTTAAATGGAGATTCAACATAATAGAAATTAAGAGCTATAAGACATTTAATGAAATGATATAGATGATAAAACAAAGAGAAATGGCAGAGAACGTTTGGGGTTCCGCATGTTGTCAATAGGTACAAGTATTCATGGTCACAATAATAAAAGCTCTCCTTTGCCTCTATCTGTTATAAAAATTAGGAAATCGATTATTCGAAAAATCGCTCTAATTTCTCCTTGACAAAAATACTTGTGATGTTTCTAATGAAAAGAACCAGATGTCTCATGAATGTCTCTAGGGCTTTTGTTAATTCAAATAATTGTACCGTAAGTAAATATTCTAAATATTATTCAATAAAATTCCCATTTTTAATAAACCCTTTGTAATAATATTATAAACCTTACTGAACTTTATCATTTAATGAGGAATTTTAGAAAGTTTTAAATAGTACTCCAGTGCATATCACCTTATGTTTGCTTCTTTATTGCTATAGATATTAATTATATGTTGGCTTAGTAATTTGTATTTATTTTAGTTTGGTTTAATATTATCAAATGATAAACGGTAACCACACAATAAAATATTAAAAGTTAAAAAATGTTTATATTAATTTGTATACATTAAGTTTGAAAATAAACAATGTTCTACCTTTCCCTGTAAAAAGTAGTGCCTGACTGTCAAAAACTGTGTTTACTCTGCTATGGGTGGTTATATGGTGCTCATAGCTGTGCCATATCATGAATAACACACGGCTGCTGACCAATCAGAATTGAGGATTTGAAATAACCCTTTTATAATTTGACTTTTTCATTTGTGAAAAACACGGGTTTAAAGGTTATTAATAAAGGTAATAATAATGAATAAATATAATTAATTAATGCTTGTCAAAATTATTGATAGTTGTTTGATAATGTTACCTATTACACGTTGGCTGTGATTTTTGTGTTTTAATGTTGACAAAAGCCCATACTAGACTTAATGGAGAAATATATATTCCATATAGGTTAGTAGGAAAGGAAAGCATCAAATTCATATACATGCTTTTTAGTATTAAGCCAAGTAAAAACCACTCCAATAAGCCTTATTATCCTTTACATTTAAATTACATTACAATCTCTGAGCGTCTGTCCGAAATGATGCATATGTATTTACACGATGAAACCAGCTTTACATCCAGTCCATTCTGAAATATTCTGCTCATTATTTTCTGGACCTTAGAAGGCCATCAGGTATTCTGCAGGGAGCGTTTTTCCAAGCGATTGGCGAGAGAGAGCTTGTATTGTAAGCCTTTCTGTGGAGCTGAGTCTGTCTGCCTTACTGGAGGTTTTTTTTATCTGACCCAGTTTCTGTGCTTGTGCTATTACCACTGCTGGGAGGCGTCCCCAGAGTCCACCACTCACAATATTCAGAGGTGTTACTCATTCAAATTGTTGTCAGGCATAAACGTATAATCATGTATGTGTAAAAAGTGTATGTATGGAACTATTGTTATTGTTGTTATCGATGAAGAGGAGGGGGATGAGACAAAAACCTACGAGCAACAGACCTGGTTAATGCATTCAATTGTGACGGGCACCCCATTAAAGTTAAATCATCAGAATGAAATGTTTGATATGTGACTTGTGTGTCTAAAACAGAATAAAATGATTGTGCTGCAGAGAAATGGACGGAGTGCGCGGCGTCTCTGAAAATCTGGCCTGGAATAAATTGCATTATTGAAGGAGAAGAGTGTTTGAGTTCTGCCAAAAAAATCCAATATCTGTATCGGATACCGGCGTGTCTTCAAAACGTTTATTGCTTGCCAAGTTCAAGATCAGTATAAATGTATTCTATACTGTCTATGGCATCCCGGAATCCTCTTTGTTTAGTTTGGGAGTTGCGAGCAGTCAGTCAATGAGCAGTCAGTAAGACAAAAATAAAGGTCTGTTCGATTTATAGCATAAAAAATTATTTACGGTTTTAAAACAGATGACCAATACACTATATTTATCAAATAAACATAACAAGCATATAATCTTACAATGCAAAACTCCTCCTTAACGGTCTCTTTCTGGTGCCCTCGCTTTAGAAACGTAACAACATTTTAGGAATTGTTATAATGTCGCCGAAACATTTACTTCGACTTCATAAATCAATTCACGGTATATATAACATTATAATTGCTATATTACTCGAAGCGGCTGCTTCTAACCATGAGTTCATAGTGGACAATATGACTAGAAGCATTTATGTCATTGGTCATATCGGGATAGTATAAAAATGTACATTTTGTACACTAGTTCCCAGGATCAATCTGACAAAAGAACCTGATCGCTCCCGATGCGTTTTTGATGATAATCAATAAGATATTACAAAATGTTCTTTCGGATATAACGTTAATACTTTGTATTGTACATGGCACACAAACCAGCAACACTAATTGGTTTAATCTAGATACAAGTAATATCGTAAAGTTTCTGTCGCGAGAAAATTCATCGGTATTCATCATCCTGACACCACAGTAGTGAACACACACTTACGGTGAACACACACACACACACCCACCCTCAAACACGAAAAAACAACACACACACACACACACACACACACACACACACACACACACACACACACACACACACACACACACACACACACACACACACACACACACACACACACACACACAGTGAATCTCCTATGATCAAGCTGTTCTTTATCCCTATAAATGAACCTCTCATGTATGCTTTCATAACAAGAGGAATGCAGAATGCCAGTCCGGGTTTTCCATCAGACTGAGTGCAGAGGAGATCCGGGGGAGATGTTTGATAATGCCATGCATGCTGGAGTAAAGGGGGCATCAGTAGGGGTCTTATTTACATCAACACCACAACTTTGCCTTGGGACGGTGCACAGATCTCAAACCCCAAACCATTCCCCCACAAACGTGCACCAACGTCCAGCCATCATCACTCCAATGCCCAGGACATTTTAGTCCCAGCCTGCACAGGAACGTCTGATGACATGGGTGGCACGGGCTGCATCCACCGATGCCAACCTTAGATCTGCGGTGAGGTGTGATGCAGACGAATGATGTAGACGGGCACCGGAGTCCGCGGCGTCTGTAGTCCAGAAGCCCGCATCGCCTTCATCGCAGTCGAGCATGGAAACGGGTCTGGTGGCGAATCACCGACTGAACAATGTGGGCAGCGGAGATCGCCCTCCTTCGCCCCACCGCCGCACACCTCCGCAGCATCAGCACCACCGCGCCGTGCACAGCAGCGGCACCGGGGCAGATTTTGGGCACCGCGGAGGGACGGAACCCGGTGCGCGTGTCGAGCGCTCTCCGCGTCTGCTGAGTCAAAGCGACGGCGAGGACCGGGCGGCCGGCGGGCATCGGATGGGCAGCGGGTACGAGCGCTCCAACTTTGGGCAGACGGGCGGCGGGGGCAGCGCGTCCCAAAGCGGGCACGGCTCCGAGTTCGCTCAGTATTACGGGAATGGAAGAGGAGGGCCTTGCTTTGATCAACATGGCGGACAACAAAGCCCCGGGACGGCTTTAATGCATCCGGCGCCGGGCAACATGGATCAAGCGCAGAACTCCCACGAGGGGTACCAGGGCACCCCGTACAACCACTATGCCAACTACCGGCCGGGGTACGCGCCCGGATACGGCATGATGAGCCCGTCCCGCCAGGGGAACGCGATGGGCCCGGGTGCCAACTCGCCCACCGCGGCGGCTAACCATGGCAAACCCGCCATGCCCTCCGCCGGGGGCTTCCAGAGGTTCCCCTCCCAGAACCAGCAGCACCCCTCGGGAGCGACGCCCACCCTCAACCAGCTCCTGACGTCCCCCAGTCCGATGATGAGGGGGTTCGGCTTTCAAGATTACGCGAGCCCGGCGGGCGCCCTGGGTCTGGGCAAGGACCCGTACGGCCCGTCGGCCGGGCACAACTGGGCACCCCAACAGCGGAACCACCCGGGCATGAGCCCCGGGAGCGCACGAGCTCAGGTAAACCCGCAGCGCGCGCGCGCGGCTCCGGTCCGGCCTCGTGCTAGCGCTCGCGTTAGCTTCGAGACGTCTTCGAGTTCGAGCCCGGTTCTGTTAGACGCGGGGGGGCCGGGCTCGGTTCGTCGGACCGTTTGGGTGTTTCCGAGGCGTCTGGGCCGTCGGAACACGTCGAGTTCGGCCCAAGGTGACCGTGCTAGCGGTGCTAGCGCTAGTTAGCCGGCGCTCCGGTAATGACGCCGGACGGGTTTGAGAGCGGAACCTCGCGCGGACTTCAGGGTTCGGTGACGGGAACACGGAGGACCCGAGCGCTAAATAAAGCGACAGCTCGCCCCTGTGATGTCATCTTAACCTCGAGACTCTAAACACTTAACACCTCAGAATGTTGAAGAATGTTGGGCTCGTGTTTATGTCATTGTGTTGCACGGATGTAGTGTGAGTGTGAGTGAAGTGAGTGTGAGAGAAGTGAGTGTGAGAGAAGTGAGTGTGAGAGAAGTGAGTGTGAGAAGTGAGTGTGAGAGAAGTGAGTGTGAGAGAAGTGAGTGTGAGAGAAGTGAGTGTGAGAGAAGTGAGTGTGAGAGAAGTGAGTGTGAGAGAAGTGAGTGTGAGTGAAGTGAGTGTGAGAGAAGTGAGTGTGAGTGAAGTGAGTGTGAGTGAAGTGAGTGTGAGTGAAGTGAGTGTGAGAGAAGTGAGTGTGAGAGAAGTGAGTGTGAGTGAAGTGAGTGTGAGAGAAGTGAGTGTGAGTGAAGTGAGTGTGAGAGAAGTGAGTGTGAGTGAAGTGAGTGTGAGTGAAGTGAGTGTGAGAGAGAAGTGAGTGTGAGTGAAGTGAGTGTGAGAGAAGTGAGTGTGAGTGAAGTGAGTGTGAGAGAAGTGAGTGTGAGTGAAGTGAGTGTGAGAGAAGTGAGTGTGAGAGAAGTGAGTGTGAGTGAAGTGAGTGTGAGAGAAGTGAGTGTGAGAGAGAAGTGAGTGTGAGTGAAGTGAGTGTGAGAGAAGTGAGTGTGAGTGAAGTGAGTGTGAGAGAAGTGAGTGTGAGTGAAGTGAGTGTGAGAGAAGTGAGTGTGAGAGAAGTGAGTGTGAGTGAGTGTGTCACAGCTCACTATTGAGAGTTGGTCAAACTGATGACAACACAGAGGAAAGTTTGGGTCCAAACTGAGCGTCTAGATTGGTTTTATAACCTTTAGGAAGTCATGGCCTGGTGTTAGAGAGTTTGACTCCTGGGTTTGTGGGTTCGAGTCTCAGGCGGGCATTATCATGACTTAGATGCCCCTGGGTAAGGCACCGAACCACCAACTGCTCCCCAGGTGCCACAGCATAAATGTCTGACCACTGCTACAAGTGTGTGTGTGTGTTCACTACTTTGTTCCCGGTTGGTTGGTTTGTGTGTGTGTGTGTTTACGGTTGATGTTGGTGTGTGAGTGTGTGTGTTTGTTCACTACTGTGGGTTCCACATTGGTTTGTGTGTGTGTGTGTGTGTGTGTGTGTGATTTCACAACTGTGTGTTTACTGTTGGTGTGTGTGTGTTCACTGCTGTGTGTTCACGGTGTGTGTGTGTTTTCACTGTTTGTGTGTGTGTGTGTGTGTTCACTACTGTGTGTTCACTACGGTGTGTAAACTACTGTGTGTTTACCGTTGGTATGTATGTTCACGGTTGGTGTTTGTGTGAGTGTCCACTACTGTGTTCACGGTTGGTTTGTGTGTGTGTGTTTGTTCACTACTGTGTGTTCACGATTTGTGTGTGTGTGTGTGTGTGTGTGTGTTTGTTCACTACGGTGTGTTCACGATTTGTGTGTGTGTGTTCACTACTGCGTGTTTACCGTTGGTATGTGTGTTCACTGTTGGTGTTTGTGTGAGTATTCACTACTGTGAGTTCACGGTTGGTGTGTTTTCACGGTTGGTGTGTATGTGTGTGATGACTACTGTGTGTGTGCACCTTGGATTGGTTAACTGCAAAGCATGAATTCTGATTATGGGTCACCATACTTGGCTGTATGTCATGTATGTCACTTTCACTTTGGTGGCTAAAAGTGCTGACAAGGTTGGCAGATCACAAAGTTTTGAATATGAATATGCAGAACACATTGCGATTAAACACGTCTGTAGGCTTTAAAGCAAAACGCCAAGAACCTGTCCATGTAGGTATTTGAGATTGATGTTTACAAACCTTGAATTTACCCGCCCAGCTGGTGGAGATGCTGTTTTTCGGAATCAGGTTGTGGTTACTTGTTTAAAAGGAAAGCAGGTGAATTCATTGGAATAGTTTTGCATATAATAACATGTGCCCGGAGCACCAAAGACTTTGTGCTTTGAAGAGTCTGTTCCACAGTTCTGCTTCTTACGTGATGCTTCTTGGCTTTAGGCTCTGTGTGTACGGATGAGCAGCCCTGACCTTCACACATGCAGATTAGCCATGTGCTCTGTCCTACACATGAAGAATTTGTGCTGTATAGCCCAGGGTAATTCCAAGGCTTGCCCACACGACAAGACTGGAACAGATGCCAAGACACCTGATACCCTGTATGCACTCCATTCATTCCTGGAAAAATTACTAGAAGGCACTTGAAGGTTTTTTGATGTTACTTGGCAAGATGCACTTCTACATTTAGTGCTTTCACACCTCGGATAAATACGGTTGATAATAAAGGTTAATGTAGTCTGTAAATGAGTTACTGTTTTGCCTACGATTAATTCAGCACATATCGAGAAATTACCTGTATGAGATTTTGTTTTTAGAGAGTTGCCATTAACCAGAATTAGATTGTGGAAATTAGGTTAAATTGTGTAAAACCTGCTTTATAACAGTATTAAGGCACACTGAATAATGGTCAACTGAATTTTCTGATGTTAATATATTATTCCAGCTTTTCAAAAATGGAAAATATATTCTAGTAGAGGAACAGGACGAGTCTTACACATTACAGTATGTTATGACCACAACATTGAGATGAACATATAGACCGTTTCAGCGGATGCTGGCTAGTGGCTTAAGTAACTGTTTGTATTCTACATGTATATATTATTACTCATCAGTAGTAGTTGTATAAAGTAATTTGTTGTAGGGATGCTCTGATCAGGACTTTTGGAACAAAACTGAATTTTTATGACATTGTGATCGGCAGTTAACATATATATAACTGATATAGTTGCCTGTGATCACTGTTAACATTAATTACATAAGTAATGAGATGTTGCCTTTAAATGTTATTGTTAAATTATTATGGTTATTATGTTATTTATGTAATGTAACTATTGTTTTAACAGAGTACACATAATAACATTTTAATATGCCTTTACAATGGTGTTTTTGTAGTACACTGCAACATTTAAGTCTCCGCTCATCATGTGCGTCCTCGTACGTTGAGATCACGTCATAAGATGGGCCAAGTTTATTGTCTACTGATCGAGTCATAAAATGTGATTATCGGCTGATACTATTCTCTAGTCGATGGATCGAAGCATCCCTAATGTGTTGGATTTTATTATACATTATCTTTATTAAATAAACAGTTTTTTAATGCATCCTGTTCGTTTGAAATATTTACAGAAAACGTATTTGGCTTTGACATCTAGGGGTTTAGTTTGGTATCGCAGTCTTTGAAAATATTGGAGAGGCGAGTTTGGCCAAATAACCGATCTTGGCATTGACATTTGGACTAATATTAAATGTTTTTTTTTTAATCTGGGCTGTGAACTTCACTTATGGATTGTTTTCAGTATAATGTGACAGATTGTGCTGTGTTATTGTGGCACGTACGGATTTTCTTAACGATTCCAATAAAATTACTAACTTGGTAACATTGTAGTAGCACTTGTTCACCTATTGTTGTATCGGCTATTTACCGCTTCATTGTCTCCTCGACTATCGTAAGTCGCTTTGGATAAAAGCATCTGCTAAATACCAAAATGTAAATGTAAATGTAAAATGCAAAAAAACTAGTGATAGTTTACGCAAAAATGAAAATTCTGTGATCTTTTACTCACCCTCCTCTAATTTTAAACCTGAATTCACTTGAATACTGTTGTTGTTGTTTGGTTACTTACATTCTTCAAAATATCTTATCTTATTATGAAGAGTGAAACTTTAAACTTAACACGTTATTTGTTGATGATTCTCAGCGCATCAGTAAAATATATTATGAGTAAGTTATAAAAGGAAGGTGTTTATAGTTAGTTAATTATACTACCTGTCATTACAGATTCACACGTTATGCAAGAATGCCCTGAAAACTGGGTACGGCTTAATAGTACACAAACTAATTTTGCACAAGATTAGGGCAAGTCTTCTCATATAGCAACTCTAATTTGACAATGTAGTCAGCGAAAACGTGTGTGCGTCTGCAGGGCGCACTGGCATGACTGCTGATGCTCAAACCGTTCATTTATAGCACACTCCCAGGCTTTCTCAAATTGGTCACATTTTCTGTAAGTGGTGCTTCAATTGGCCTGAATTTGGCAGTGACATGAGAAGATTAGCTTGGATGGCTCTCAGTCTTTCTGGCAGAGATGAGACACTCGAGAGTAAACCTGACCCCCCAACCCCTCTCGGTTGATGGCACGTTGCCCTAAATCTCTCCATTTACTGAACTGCTGAGCCTTATGATTGCTATTTGTATTCCGGTCTGGTCAGGCATAATAGTCGTATGAATGTTTTCACACTGCTGTGTATTGCAATTGCTGTTCTGTCTTGCTAAAGTGTTGACGCCGTTCTCAATAGGTGACATCAATGGATCCAATGGCCATGAAGCGTTCTCAAATGTACGGAATGAGCAACAGTGCCTATTCTCAGCCAGGCGGCCCTTATCCGGGACAGCCGTACGGGTCACCCAGCTCTCATCGATACCCAATGGGAATTCAGGGGCGTGGGCAAGTTGGCATGGGAGGGATGCAGTATCCTCAGCAACAGGTAAGAACTATTAAAATGTATGTTTTTAGAGTAAGAGTAACGTTATTCACCTGCACTAAACGCTTTGAAGATTGCATCATTGAAGGTCAATTTTACACGGTTGCTAGGTAGCAGGAAAGCAGGAATTTGTGTGTCCTTGACATTGCGCCTCACATCTCTATGCGCCGTGATAAGCACATGTCTCTATCCAACTTGTTTTGGTTTATGTGCCAGCACCACCCACAAAATACCATGCCAGTCTGAAGTGTACACAGAGGAGCTGTTGTGCTTCACTTTACTCAACGCCTGAATATTTTTACCTACCCCAGTTGGCTACCCAAGGGGCTGTCCTTTCACAAAAGTGTCTATATGCAGCTTTCAGGATTGGAATCAGAATTAGCAGCATTGACTCATAGCTTTCAAACAGAGAAAGCAACGGGACTCTCCATGCTATCGAGTCGACAGAAAACTAGAATGTCCCACAGGCTGCTAGTCTGAACATTGACAGCCCGAGGGGAAGCGCAGAAGGAACAGCTCTGTTATGCCTGTCAGCATGGAGCGACACCGCTCCCAGTGTATCAGAGATGTTGACAGTCTAATGCGCTGCATGTCTGTCAGTGAAGGTTGGCAGGCTGTCTGATCGGGTCGGGCAGCCTATTCTGGGTACAGACTGCACTACTAAATTTAGACTGGACTGCTGGACTGAGCTAAGTTCAGCACCACAGACCGGCTGGTACTCAGTGTGTCCCAGTTTAAAGGTTTACCTAAAAAACATAACAGTTGGTCAGCACTGTTGGCAAGCTTTGGAAATACATAAATTGGCAAGTGTTCAAAATACATAAAATAGGCTAGAATACATAGATTCCGATAAATGATTTATAAATAAAAAGAAATGCAAAAACTCAAAGTGGCACAAAAATGGTTTTAACGTGATTAGTTTGTTTTCATAATTGTTTGAAGAAAAAATTGCAATTGAAAATCAATTACGATTAATTGCACAGCCCTATTTCGTTAACAAATATACAGTTCACCAAAAAAAGAAGATTTAGTTTTTGTTTTAGAACATAATTGTTTTAAACCATATTTTTTATAAAACATGTATAATGCATGTCATGTCTTGCATGTCAGTCACATCCAGTCAGCATTCACTTTCATTTTAAGTAGGAAAATGAAGTATCAGCTTGTTTCCTTTGTGCTACAGGGCATACTGAACAAAATACAAGTTTAGAACCCCATTGGGCAGAATATATGATGACGGAATCTGTTTTTGTGTCGCTATTCTGGAGGTTAACACGTTAGGGACAAATGGTCTGTTAAATTACTCAAATTCAGGAGGTCGCAAGAAGATGTGACATTGTATGACAAATATTTTTTTTTGTAACTGTGGTCTACAGGTTTTTCATTGTTACTGATAGCTAAGATGTCAATATTTGAAAAGCTTGATACCCATTCGAAGATTAAAGCTTTTCTTTCATATCATAAGTCATTGTCACATCTGTAAAATTTCTCACAAATGGGCACAAGAAAATTCTAATAAAATAATTATTGTATAGTCTTTGAAGATGGTATTTTATTACATACATAACCTCTATATTTATAATAACCCCTTATGATTATATCTTCCTGACTTAAAACAGAAAACCCATATAAGGAATTACATTGATACACTGACACACAGGGGCTAAGCCAAATATAAGCATGATTTAGGCTCGTTGTTTTAAAATCAGTTTTTCCAGTTTTTTTGTGGTTTCCTACAAGTTGCCCATGCATGTATTAGACATAAGAAATAACAGAGATTGAAATATCAGAAAACAAATCTATTCTGTATAAAAGTTAAGGGTCACCCAGTTGCATGAAACGCCACTTTTTCGCACGCCCCTAATTGGTACGTCACTAAATTTGATGATTTGAAGTAGCCCGCCAAATGCCTTGTAGTCATCTCTTGTCCGTCAGTATCTTCCACGCTGATGTTACAAATATGTAACAGTATCTGGTATAGGGCGGGATCTGGCCAATCACAATGCACTTGTTAACTAGAAAAACAGTTTTGCTTCTCACAGCTTTGTTAAAATTCGAATGTAAACTTATGTTTTTAAACCTCAAACCATTTATTTACATTGCTTTACATCTAAAACAAAAGCAATATTTAGTCATGATTTTCTCCCTTTTATATATTGGTAGTTAATACATTCTCTTATAATTTATATTCCACATTTTGACCCAAAATCTCAAATCCATGATTTTGGAATTGCCCACATGCTTGTCTTTACAATCTAAAAAGCTGATTATATTGATGTCTTATGGAGTTCAAAGGTTGCTCTGTGGGAAAAACAACCGTGTTAATAGTTTTTTGTAAAGCAATGTTCAGTTTCCTGCACAAAAAGGTCGTTTCTATTCTGTAACTCTTCTATTCTTTTTCGTAATTGTCACATAGCCAATTTCACATCACATTTGCATGTTAAATATTCACAAATGGAGTTGGGGATGTAGGAGGGATGCTGAAACGGTCGAGTGAATGATGGTAAGAGGGCTTGTTTATATTGATAAGTGCATCCTCTAACGCTGATTGGAAAGATGATGTGATCGCTTATGACGAGCAGCGGTGTAAATATTTGCATGTGATCCTCCCAAATTTAGTTTATTAAATTTCATATATTGTCTTCCTTTTTTCAGGATCATATCTTTGTGTCCCTGTTCCCATAAGATAATTATTATTATTTTATGAGCAGAAATATTGGGCTGTAATTGCAGCTTGATTTTGTAGTTGTTTCTCCTGGATTTGTAACATCCCAAGCCAGAAGTGACATCAACCAATCTTAGGTGTTACCCAAAATATAGTCTTCGATTTATTAATGCTTCAATATTAATATTTCGGATTGATTGCATGTATGCTCGCTAAAAACTTGACCACTTGGGAGATCTGCAGCCGTTTGGGATGAAATTTACCACCCCATTTCTTTTTTAATGTGAAATAAACAGAAACGTGATGCTTTGTTAAATTTCATTTTTATGCCTGTGGTGGGAAAATATTTATCTTGGCGGTTTATCATGTCTTTCAAGTCGCAGTTGTTGCTTTTTTTCTTAAGTTGGTTTTAATTTTTGGGGGAAAATTACGATGCGGAAATGGCCTACTTTTTGTAGAATGTCTCTTTTACATTACACTTTGAATTGTGCTTTCAGTACGCAACAATATCTTAAATCGGTGTTGCAAAACGAAAAGCACTGTGTACGAATACTTGTCTGCTATCTCAGCTATCAGCCACTTTTTATTACCTCCAGATCCCATTGCACTGATCTTTGGTCAGCAGTCCTGTGCAGTTTACTCCTGTGATTGCCTGTGGGTATGGACGTGACCTTTTAGAAGCAAAGATCAGAATTAGCAATCTCCTCTTGGTGCGGTTGAATGTGGGAGAGGCACTAATCAAGAAAGACATCGGCCAGTGTGGCCATCACATAATGAGATCATTACAGGAGAGAGGTTTTTTGTAATCTCTAACCTGAGGGTTGTGCGATGCATCTTTACAGCTGTACGGAAAGGGGACATGTAATGACTTTTATCTACCAGGGGGCCCTGGATGGCCAAAGGACAGCGATTTTCAACAACTCTACTTGAAATTGGATGTTTCATTTGGTCTGATATCAGGAGAACCCTGCTGTGTTATTTATATCGATCTTTCGGCCGCTTTTGTTTTAGTTGTAAATTTGTATTGAAAAAATAGCTTACAAATATTTCAGTCGACAGAACCACGGGTGGGCAAAATTGTTGGGTCAATAGGGGTTGGACTTTCCAATGAAGTGATCACAGCTTGTTTTCTGTCTTTTGATGATTTGTTGTATGATTGCAAGAAAATTTCCTCAATATATCCTTAAAAATATGACAGTCTGTTTTGAGTGGTGTAAATAGGGCAAAAATAAATATATTTGTGCACACTAAAATGAGGTCATGTGGAATTCGTCTATAGTTAAACAATTTGTAGGTATCTTTTGCGTATGCTTTAGGGTATTCAGTTTTTCAAGTTCCAAAAGGTACAGTTTCTATAATGTCTTTATACGGACAAAATTTGTTTTAAAAACAGAAAAATAAACACATTTTTGTTGTACCAAGAAATGATCGTGAACGCACGCTGTAGAGACTACGTATACATTTTCACGCCCCTAAAGAGGATGTGGCACACAAGGAAACATGATTATTTATTGTTATTGCACTTGTTGTGTTGAAGTTATCTAGGAAACATGTTTTAGGCGTAACGCAATTTGCTTGTGTTTGTGTGTGTCAAGTCAGTAAAAAGAACGGAAAATGGAAAAAGAAAACACTAAAAGCAAACTGTGTAGTTAGTTTTGCTCGATTCAAGGTAGCAACAAATTTAGAATTTAGCCTTGGAGGATTCAAGAGAGCAACACACTTAACGTTTAACATTAGAGGATTCAAGAAAGCAGCAAACTTAGCATTTAGCACGTGAAGATTCAAGAGTACAACACACTTAACGTTTAGAATTAGAGGATTCAAGAGAGCAACACACTTAGCATTTAGCATTGGAGGATTCAAGAGTGCAACACACTTAACGTTTAGCATTAGAGGATTCAAGAAAGCAGCAAACTTAGCATTTAGCATCTCAGGATCTAACAGAGCAACAAACTTAGCATTCAGCATCAGAGGATTTAAGAGAGGAACAAACTTAGGGTTTAGCACCGCAGGATTAAAAAGAACAACAAACTTAGCGTTGAGCATCAGAAGATTCAATTGAGAAAAAAATTAAGTTATTAGCATCCAAGGATTCAATAGAGCAACAAATTTACCTTTTAGCATCGAAGGATTCAAGAGAGCAATAAACCTAACTCCTCATGCTAGGAGTAATTCATGAATATAAAAAAACACAAGGACGGCTGTAAGCCCTATAGGAGCGCAATGGATCCGACACTTATAGGTCTCTCAGGTTTTACGATTGAGCCTCGTCTCCGCCATTGAACCTGGAGATGCCAATGAACTGCTTGGTGACTGATGATCGGTGGCCTGATCCTATGTCAGTGCGCTACATCAGGAGATTATCCAACGAATCCTCCAATCACCTGCAACAAAACATGTGCTCATGACAGGAAACACACAGTGTACGTTACAATTGCATAGTCACATGTTTTGTCGACAGATAAAACAAAACAAGTACCAATTTTCCAGCATTCATGCCAGTAATGTTTAGGTTTAGTGAAGGTAATGGCACACACTGTAGTGAAGTGAAGTGTTGCCAAGTATGGTGTTCCAATGGTCTTGCTCAAGGGACTCACCTCAGTCGTGGTATTCCCGCTGGTTCCGAGTGTCGAACCAGCAACCCTCGGATCATGAGCCCAAGACTCGAACCACCAGGCCACGACTGCCCCTAGGGGTGTGGCTTCATTATTTGTTTCGGGGTGTGGTTTCATTATTTGTTTTATCAAGTAATTGTGCAATTCATACGGTTTATATAATGTGAATGACACATTCCAGTGCGATGAAGCTGATACATTTCTATCATTAAAGTTGTAAGGTGTGTGTGTTGAGAGTGTGTGAAAAAGTGATGGATGTGCGGATCAGGAGAATGCGCTTGACTGGGGCCGCAGGTCCTGATGGGTGTTTGGAAGGCTCAGTAAGGGGACACTATGTCCTATCACGGCACAGTCAGCAGAAACTACCGACTCCCTGGGGCACTGCCCGGCCATCTGACCACCCGCCACTCACCTGCCCTGTCACCTGCTCTGACAAGAACAGTACAGAATAAAACGTTTTGTTCAAGACTGGGAAGAACCTCACTAGCTTATTTCAAAAAGAACCTGTTTAATGAAAATATGTCTTGAACTTTTCTTCTTTTTTAGAGCTGTTTAGTTCGTTTTTACTGAAAAATACCACTAATTACCACTAATTAATGATTTTTTTGTGCCGTTGTTTTGGGTCTGTCCTTGCTTGACTCGCACTTCCTCATTAAAGACGCTTTAAAAAGCGCCCAGAGAACACAGCTCCACATTCAATTCCCATTTGAGTCCATCACATGCATGTGAGCGCATACGCCCGCTGACACACTTCTGCATATATTTCAGAGATGAGCGGGAAAAACACATCATCATGCTTCGTGGATTTGTTTTCTGTTTGGTATGAATGACAAATGAGAATTACAGCGGATGAAGTGTGTGGGGGCAGCGTGCCAGTGACAGCTGTTACCGTGAAAGACTTACGTAAGAGCGTCACAATAACAGCTTGTCGGGATATGAAACGGGGGGAACAGTTGTGGATTACTAAGGGGCTAACACACCCACCGGGACCCTGTGGGTTCAGATGTCTGCCATCATTCCTCACCGGCTATGTTCACACAGCAAAATACACCTGTCATTATTGTTTACAACGTATTACTACTGAAGACTTTGCTCTATTGCATTATTCGAATTATTTTGTTTTGGCCAGCCTCTTCCAGATTAAAGTGCTCCTATTTTAGTTTAGCAAAAAAGGCCTTTCATGTGATCATAATATACCCTCAAAGTTGTCAAGCCAACAGTGCACGATAAATAAAGTTATTATCTTAAAAAAGGTTTCAGCTCACTTTTGACTAGACGAGTCGTTAGGAATCCAAATCTTTCTACATGTAGCTACATGTCATAAAGTAACACATTTGCATAATACCCAACTACCATGTTCTACGTCACAAACAACGTGCCCGCCTACATACAGTAACACTTTGGAGCGTCATCATGTCGAAAAGACACTGTGTTCTGCGCTGTGAGAGTACATCTGTTTTGTATGCTCTTTCAAAAAATGATCCTTCAAAGAATGAGTGGTTAATGTTGTTTTTTTTACTTTTCACAGTAAACATGGCAGAAAATAAGGGTTAGGTGGCTAGAAAACAGGCATCTATGAGTTTGAATGAGGATAGAACTAATTGGACAGAATGTGAATTTTTGGCTGCATATCTGTGAGGATAAAAGCAGCAGGAGCTCCCCGAAATAGTTCAGAATAAATTAAATCCTTAAAGATCTAAAACAAAAGACGGGATACTCACCATCTTTCTTTGCCTGGATGTGTATTTTTCGTCCTTTTTGAGATAAAAAGAATCATTGAGATAGGAAGTTTAAACTGATGTGTTGAGATTATTATTGAGATTATTATACTGAATTAAAATAATTTGTCATATTTATTGTTGTAGTGTGTTTTTAATTGTAAAGGCCTTTATACTAGAGGTCGACCAATACTGGATTTCACTGATAACGATAACTTAGGTGAGAAGTAACTGCCGATTACCGATACAATAAATGATAAATTAACTGATGTCAAACATAACACTTCGCAACCAATTCATTTTGCTCAAACATAACACAACATAAAGTTTAAACAAAGTTAAAACACAGAATTTACTAAAATAATCTGTACTTTTTCGGAAAGTAAATATTAACAGATATGAACTATTAAAAAACTTTAAAGTAAGCAAATGGCTCTTTATTAAGTATCCCCTTCTATTTTATCCCAATTTAGTAAATATGAATGTTACATTATTATTAATAATGTCTAACTCGATTGTTATTTAATTGCATTTTTTATACCAAAATTCACAAATTCTAATATTTCCCACTGTTTTCTCTGATGCATCTGCAGCAAACACAACCAAGAAAACTATCGGACGGGATTTCTGCATTTAATCGTCACCGATAGTTAATACACAGAACTAGCAGTGCCGTTAAATCGACCTCTTGTACTGTTAAATGGTCAATAGAATGGTTAATCACTTTTTTAGTGAAAACAGTAAAAAATTTTCAGACGTTATGTTCGTTACCAATATGTTGGTGTAAATTGTACGTTACCCTTGAGGTTGAGTTCATATCATTCTATATATTCAGTATTCTATTTTTAAATTGTATGACATATTTATAAGATAGATATTTGTGAGAAACAACATTGTAGGATTTCAGTGAATTAAAATCGGCAAACCAGAAGCAGAAATACCTTCCAAATTTAGAAAAGAGAGCTCTTTAAAGACCTCGATAATTATTTGCGTTTATTTTTATTGTATTTTTAGTTTTGAGAACTTATGTACTTATATATATGTGACAATTCGGTAACGGTTGTGACAATCATGCTTTAAAAACAAAGTGTAAGTGTTGTCAATCAGTTGAAAAAAACGAAACAAACAATCACAAATCAAATCATTTCATCTGTGATTAATCACACAGCATCAATTATATATCATAAATCTATATTCTTTTTTTGTTCATTAACATTAATGGCAGGAGTCTCAGCAGCAGTTTTAAGAATTACATGCCGGTCGGATTTGCTTTCTATATTCACATTCATTCCCATTTCCGTTTAAGACTTTATTTAACTCGGTCAAGTTGCTTGTGAAACTGTCCATGTGTACACCAGACAGACTTGTTGTGTTGCATTGAGCTGCATCCCACTGCCAGATACTGAACACAACAATACAAAATGTTCAAATTGTGGGTAAAGGCCATTTTATGAATACAAGTGTGATTATATAATGCAACTCTAGACAATGATGACAAAAAAGGCACTTAACAAAATGTTGTCTAATCAAAAGCATTAGAACTGTCAAAACCTTTGGTGAAAACAATGTTTATCTTATTCATATATATTTGCATGGAAAACTGTAAAAACGCAGTCAAATCACAATTATTCAGAGTATTGTAAATGTAAATGTTGTGTCATCGATTTTGCTGCACTGTGAGAACCTTCATTCTCGACTCGAGATGTCACACCCCAGACACTGAGTTTCTGATCAATACTTTACTGTATTGTAGACGGTAAATGTTTTGGGGAGGATCACTATTTAACATACTTCATAGATTAATAATAATAGTCCTCTCTGCCTTGACATGCCGTTTAAAGCCTTTGAGCAAATGTTCGGGTGTGAGTTTCATGTGTTTGTCCTCGTCTCTTTCAGCAAATGCCATCGCAGTATGGGCCACAAGGCATGGGCGGCTACTGCCAACAGGGGCAGCCACCGTACTTTAGCCCCCCACAGCAGCAACCTGCGGCCCCCTCTCAGCCCCCCTATGTGCAGCAGCGGGGGCCAGCACAACAGGTAAGCGCTTTAGTATTATTTTAAACATTGTTACAAAAACTTTCAAACTATGTATCATTTGATCATATCGTCCCCTAAAATCCCTAAAATAAAAAATTGGTGGAATGAACAAATTGTCCCACACAAGAATGAAGCACTGACACTTCTTTGTCAGAGTTTTTTCGATGCACGACAAACAGTCAATATTTTGAATATGCCATGTTAATTTTTTTGATGATTTTATCTTAAAGGAGAAGTATCATGCTGTTTCATTCATCATAAGTGTGCTCAATACACTCCCCCCATTCAGCCAAATTAGATTTTTTTTATTGTCAATTTTCACGTCATGAAATCAGGAGGTATTCATTGGCTATTTGCACGTAAAATACCGAGCGCGGAATAGCACGAGCATCAGTGTGCACCGATGCAGTTTGTAATGTGTTCTAATGGTTTTATAAATGGCACTCGGACAATAGAGCAATAGGGGTCGCACTGTCGTTTAATTAATCCCAAGGGTTGCATTTACGTTGCTTTGTTTAGCTTATTAGGGTTTTTCAGTAGCGAGATATGCTCCTCAGCCATGATTTATTTACTGTATATTGTCGGTGTATGGAAACTAACCTTAAACATCCTACATTTACGGGTCAATATTTTTGTCTTTATCTTAATTTAGCTTATTTTTTTTGCCATAGAAATCCTATACAAACTATTCAAGATGATTTTATTTACACGCATTAAGCAGTAAACAAAATTGAAATGTTTGAAATGATAAAACACAATATTATAACTTATTGAAGTGAAAAAACGAAGCCTTTTAACAATTCATTTACTTGCTCCGGGTCTGAGACAATGGTTTCATAGATCCGTGCCTTGTCCTGCGACTTGTTTAAACTATTGTTATGCCTGATTTAACAAATGACCAATCACAGGCGAGGTGAAAAGTCATTGCCCTGCCTTCAAATTGTCAAAAGTCAAGTGTTGTGCCCAAGCAGGGCCTTTCGCCAGTGTTCACTTTGTGTTAAAAATGCATGCTCGAGGTTGTACAGATGTTATTTTCCCTCGTGAATCTGTTTTGCTTCGCTTTACATGCGTGTTCGTGGAAATACATTACTTTTAAATCTATTTAAATGCCATATGCATCTGTCTTTGGTAAATATGAACATTGCGATGCTACACCACAGGTACTCAAGATTAACAAAAAGGGGAAGAAACTGCAAGGATCACTTCTCCTTTAAAACTTTCTCAAATCACCAGTATAACAATGAAAGCCAACCGGTTTACATCACATCCCAGTATGTTATTAATAAATGGAGAATGCATTTGCTTAGTTTGCACAACATTTATTAGCTCGACCCCTTCTCTCTTTCCCTTACACGTATACACACGATTGAGTATCCAGAGAAATTCAACCCAGACATTCTCTTCTATCATTTTCGTATTTCAGCTTGTATCTAATACACGCAACACACACACAATCACTCTAACAAATAGCTTAAAGATTGTAGTAATAAGAAACTGGCCTTGAGTGGATCTCTCTGGGGCGTGTGTGTAATATCAGTGTGGACATCACTGCTGTGAGTCTCATATTGCTATCCGACTCTCTGCTTACTCCCTGGACCTTAAAGGCATTATTTTCAGTTTCTCTTATATGACACTGAAGCTGATTGAGAAAAAATGCTTTCATTTCCTTTCTCTTTTCTGCGATTTCCAATGTCTCTTGACGGAAGAGAGTGTGCAGTAGATGAACAGCAACTTTGAATCTAGACAGAATTTGGAAATAAATTGGACCACTTCTTGGTCTCAGTTTTCAGATCTTAACTATTTGTCAGCAGACTGTCACGGAAGTAAAAGTTTAGCGTTTGTAATCACAATATCAATGTTTGATGCACATTTTCTGTACATAGACAGGGCTGAGATTGGTGTTACTGTGTCAACACCAAATACAATGTGATTAACGGCATAAAAATAATGTTACTTAGATAAAATCTATTGTCGCTATAAAAAGTTTAACTCTCATAACATGGAAAACATTTTTTTTTGTTTCCAATGTCGTGTTGGCCTTGTTATGGATATGCTGTAAGAAGTTCAACACTACAGTTCATACTTGTGAACAATAAAAGTCTCTTTTCATTTCTGTTTTGAAGATATAACATTTATAAAACATAACAAATTGCCTTTTAGGCATTAAAAAGAAGGTCTGACATTGAATTGTATTAATTTCAAAGCTCTCAAAACCTAAATGTTTGTTAAAATTTTCAAGGCAAAGCCCATAAATATGTCAGTAACATAACTCAAAATGTCAAAACCATAGCAAAAGAGAAACATGATGTCTAAGCATGTTTCTGTTCCTCATATTATTAAAGATAAATAAAGTACATTTCTATTTATTACATACGAAAACAAGCATGGGGGATCTGTATTGGTAATTATAATCAATATTGTCACATAAACAGCATAAATTATAAACGTTAATCTGTTAACCTGGTATCCAGGTAAAAATGTATTCAAAATATTTTAATCAATTTGTTTACATTGCTTGTACAGACCTAGATGCATTATGGTAATGAGAATTATATTACATCAGAAAATTCAATAAAATACAAAATTGAATTATATACCATTGTCATTTTTGGGTTACTGTATTATAGGATTATGTAAAAAACAACCATGTATCAGCGGGTTTTTGAGAGTGACCCACATTTGAAAATCACTGCGCTCTATTTTACAATAACCCGGTTTTAAGGAATCTATCTGAATTTTCCTGAGTGTGCACTTCTCAGCAACCACCGTACCATCTGGTCACCATTGCACAATGTTATTAACAAACAGTGATTTGCGACACACTTACCTAACCTTGATACTAAGATCGGGAAGTCAATGAGAGTCCTTGTGTTGAGCTGATGATGGACTGCCTGAGGCCTGTGTGATGTCACGCATTCTCTTAATCCCATGAGGCATCATCATATGATCTCAAATCAGCCTATAAAATCAAAGGCTTTCATTATAGATTCAGGAAGGCCCCTTTTACTGACCTTTGACATCATCAATTAGTATTTTCAGTTATTCACGAAAGGCATAGCTAACTGACCCTTTCCCGGAACATCTGCTTGACACACCATTTCTGCGAAGACATGCTGCTTTCACAAGCAGTTTTGTGTTTTGTGTGTGTGTGTAGAGGACAGTGTTGCAATGAGCCGTCGGCCTATATTCAGTTTTGAAATATCCAATGCTCATAATGAAAATGAAAAATGAGTGTATATTGGCATGGCTAATATGTTAATATATCACAGTTCGCAATGCATTTAGCTTCCATAATGCGACTTGTTTCATGGGTTATAATGTGGGGCGGGACCTAATTCTATCCATCAGGGTTTGATTGGGTTGCTGTTGCGTGCCTGTAATATTACCGGTTAATTTGGCCTTGATTATAATCAGGAGAAAAGAAAAGTCATTATAGAGGCATAGAGAGATATTACATATTAATGAAAGATTATGCAAACATTTCTTTTTCTTTCCAACAGCATCGAATGAGGAATTGTACCCAATGAGATCCAAGACGTTTATTCCCAATTATTTGATTTCTTGTTGCCTTAAAACAAGAGATCACATCTCTCACGTGGGAACTAAAGTTCACGCCTGTACAGGTCATTTCAGGTGATCAATCCAGCCTGTGAAACGCACCGGAGAGCAATTTCACTTTGATCTTTCTGCGAAGACCAGGCACTGAACTGAAACTTCAGAGTCAAGAGACTTTTAAAAAGATATTTTAGGATCTCTAATATCATGAAAGTGTTTTATTTTTTCACGGTGTCTCGGGAAGGTTATTGAACAGCTCAGAAGCGTTCTGTTAGACACACCGTGTGTCTCATTTAAGAATGTTCCAGAGTCAGACAGAAGCGCAAAACAATACTATACGAAGGAACCATGCAGAAATCACTTAAATCGAAATGTATGGACGTCAAACATGTTTTCAAAGTAAACGTTAGCTGATGCATTTACAGACTTGTTGAAATTTTAGTAGCAGAATTTAGTTTTAAATATAGATAGTATTAGGCAGTTGGTGTTTTTGCCGATACCAAATTTAAAAAATCATAATGTATATACATATACTGTTATATACGTATCCATAAGGACTGCAACAACAAATCGATTAATCGATAAAAATCGTTTACTAAAAGAGTTGGCAACGAATTTCATAATCGATTCGTTGTGTTGCGCTATGGTGAGAAATTTGATTATTTCAAATAAAATCTTTAGTTTAGCGCAGAGCGAATACACTGGGCCTCTCTAATGCTAGAGTTCAGCGGCCGAGCAATAAAAATGATGAGAGCTAGAATAAAGATATAGGTGTCATAGAAACCCACGCGACCCAAGTAATCCAACGTGTGATTGGAGCATTCCAAACTCGAGGTTCCAAGTTGTCCCCCTTCCCCAGATCGTCTCACACTGTTATGAACTAGACCCAATCTCGCTTCCATCATTATGATGCGTAAACATAAAAACAAAGAGGTCTCTCTCAGCATAACACATTTCATCTGTAAATTCAATTTATTTAAGTGTCTTTGACTTGAGTCATGTTCGCGGCACAGACTGATATCAGGTCATCAACCCCTGTGTACTGTAATATCATAAAGCTGATGGTTATAAGGAGCTTTGCATTATGACTGACGAAAGAAATATTTGGTATAGTTTTGGCCGAGAGAGTGTGTCAGTGTGAGAGCTTGTGATTGCGTGTGTCAGCGTGTTGTGTGTGTGTCTGCAGTTTAGCTTAGAGTTCTGCGTAGTGTAGAGTGTAAAGTTCTGACATTAAGACAAATCCTGTTAAGTTTTCTGATTTGTGTTGTTCTTTATTTTTGTATAAATTCTATATTTTTCTGGCAACTCAGGTGGCACTTTATTTTATAGATCTATATATTTGGCTGATGTTAAGCACACGTGTATCTTTTTTGTGTCAGTCCATTTTTATTACGATAAAATTTTTGTGCATTTAAAATATGTCAGTTCTGTTGATGAAAAATTGATTGGAAATGAATGCTCATCTTGGTTTTTATCCGTCTCATCTATTAATAAAAAAATAATCAGCAGATGAATCGATTATTAACATAGTTGTTAGTTGCAGCCCTAGAATCTATATATTTGAAAGAAAATACATCACTTTTGTAAATTTAATTCATATTGTTGAATATGATTCGGTAGTTATCTTGACTGACCCATCTACATTTTTTTATTTTATTGCCTCAACATGCGCAGAAAAGTTGCTAGAAATGCTTTCTTGCAGCACTTCCATAAAAAGCTGTTGCTCTCATATATATATATATATCCTCAAATAACTATTTGCTCCCATTTACTCAACTAGTTACATGTTGTTTTTAAATCACCTCTTGTGATTCAGAAGGTTCATCATATTTAAGCAACACTTTATCCAAAATAGTTTTTCTATTACATTGTGCCTTTTTAAGTATTACAACCTCATTGCACTCGCACTTTACCATTCTGTTTAAAGCGCTAACATATATCTGTACATTTCAAACCTTGTTTTGCTCAGTTGAACACAAGAGAAGAGCTTTTCAGATATCTAGTAAGGCAAACAGTTCTGGGCAACATTTGACTGTCATTTGAATTTTTCCTAAGATGGTACGACTACTATAACAGTATAATTGATTGATGTGTCGTATGCATACCAAATGACTGTGAGATATTTTCTATTATAAGTTTATGCTGGCCATTGTATGGGTTTTAGTATAAAAATCTGGCAACCCTGAAACCAAATCATGGACCAGAACTATGCATTTCAATATATATATATATAAAGTGGCCTATAGATAATGGATACAGAACAACATTCCAGCACATGGCTAACAGAGTTTATGCAAGCCAATGGGTAATGCCTAGAAATCATGGACATCCCTTGAGCTCTGCAGTCATACAGCGCTGAAAATGGAATGGAAAAGCCAATGATGGAATTTTCTTTAAGCCAGGCTTTTTCCATGGATCTTTCAGTAACGCTGTGAGCTCACACGCTGAGTGATGTTGCAGGTATAAAGCAGACTTAAATTGAATCTCAAGTCTTCAACGGAAAGGCATGCCACACTAAGCAAGGGGGTATCGCACATAGTTTTGTTGTGATGCTGTGAATCTCTGAGGTCTCCCTGGCCGTTATCGCAGAGGAACAGCTGTTATGACTCTGATTCAGCACATGCCTGAGCTGTGATGTAATGGCCCGACTGTAAACAGCCGTCTGTGTGTGTGGCCTGGCCATGACCCAGAGTCAATACATACACAAATGGGCCGCCTGGCGTGGGAATGCCCCCCTTTTTTCTTTGCACTCTTGAATGAAGTAAGTGGAGAGGGAGTTGTTGGTAATGTTTGTGTACATGAGGGAATAACAGGCAGGGCGACCTTAGCTGGCACACTTTCAGACTGCTTTTTTCCCCAAGCCTGTTTTCCTTTCTTAAGTGTATTTGTTGAAAGAAGTCAAGAATCCACTTTCACTGGAAGTATGCCGTAATTAATTTTCCTTTGGCTTGCTTTCCATGCTGTTGTCTTAACACGACAAAAACTCTACTTAGAAAGACTAAAAGCAGTACTTTGACCTGAAATGATTTTTTCTTTATTTACCAACCCACCAGACCTTCTAATCCTGTATGACTTGATCTTCCGAGAAACACTAAAGAAAAGGATATCACAAACATTGATATATGTTCGATCAAGTGTGGTATAATTGATGTTGTATATTAGAGTTTTGCTGATAGCTGATTTGTTGGATTTTTGATGGTGTGGCTCTGGCTGAAGGTGGCATTGGGCAGTCACTATTTTGCCAACTGCACTCTGATGGAATAAATAAGTACACAAAAACTATTCCCCCACCCATGATACTATTGTGTATCTGCAATCCAAAATTTACGTTAAGTGTACTGTGAACCCATTTAGTATTTTTAAGAATAATAACTAGGGTGATTCTAGCAACTATAGCAATACAAAAATGTATTCTACATTTAAATAGCAGCATGCACAACATAACTATCATAAGAATAATACGTTATTTTACAGTCCGGTTTTATGTGTCCCTACTATGTGCTCACGGTGTAATTGTGTTATAATTGTGTAACTACTAGGTAGTAACCCTGAACCTTACCTTAACTGTACAGTATGTAGTTAAAGTTATTTTGTTGGGTAGGTATGGTGTAAGCACACTAAAAGTTATCTAGTAAAATGTGCAACTAATATAACATTTCTGTCAATGTTATTTCAAGCTAATAAACAAGCAATTTTGACTACAATTTTAAAATCTATTTTCAATTAAAAGAACTAAATTGCATTGTGTAAACTAGAGATAGACCGATATATTGGGAGGAGCTTTTCATTTTTTATATGTTGGCCATTATCTGTTTTTAGTAACGCAGATTTAAAGATAAGTATATATATATAAAATGTCACAAATAATTTCATGAATAATTTCAAAATCATCGCTTAATAAACACTGACAGACCATCTCTGAATGTTAATTTTGTTCACAGCATTAAAAAAAAATATTTATCCAAAGTTAACCAAACAAATCAAGAAACTGACAAAACTGATAAACTGACATATATATATAGTTTGTAATATTTCATGCTTTGTCAGTTTATTGATTTGTTTGGTGAACTTTGGAAAAATATTTTTTTTAATGCTGTGAACAAAATGAACATTCAGAGATGGTCTGTCAGTGTTTATTAAACGATGATTTTGTAATTATTCATGAAATTATTTGTGACATTTTAGCGAATGAAGGATAAAACACTAAGTTGGCCCAAAAAAATTGCAGCACATATCAGACATAAGGCTTACCCTGACTTCTAAACATTGGTATCAGTTTATAGAAAAACCAATACCGGTTGATCTCTCTGGTTTTTTGGTTTAAATGGCCCAGGGCATAAGAGACCTAATGGCACCGCAAACAGTTTAATGAAAAGTTTCAACCCTTCTGCAGTGCTTTCAACTTTTTCTTTGATACATGTTTCATCCCATCTTCAAGACATTCACCGAAGACCATTTGCACTTGTACCCACATACCGAGAAGTGAAAGATTGCCACCAGCAAGGGCAAATAAGATATGTTAGAGGCATTTTTTTTTACTCCCACTTATTACTAGTTTTTACTTCTAGTTTGGTTCTCATAAAAAGCATGAATTTCTAGATTTTGAAATGTGGTGCAGTGCATTTGCTTTACACAGTTTTTGTTTATTTACCTGGATGCTCTGCTTGATCTCCACAGTCAGATTTGGGTTTGGAATCAAGTAAGGGTGAATAAATCCTTTCTGGGTGAACTATTCCTTCCATCTATTTTTGTTTTGTTGTTCCTCGTGTGGATTGTGTAATTTAATGCTTGGTATCAGTGCACGTTGTTTCAGGCATCAGGCATGCCTCGGCATTTCTGGGTGAAGAGCCGTTCAGCTCGTGTGAATCACAGAGGCTCGGAACAAGGGGAAATGATGGGATGGCGTTACCATCACTCAGTCTGAGACTGTCTAATTGCTTGATTCCCGTGTGAGTCAAGGGCTGTTCGTTTTTCTGTTGTTGAGAAAGCACGACCCTTCTTCGCCTTTTAGGGGCCTAGTTTCTTCGCTTCATTTTTTACACTTTCTTTGTCTTCACAGGACGCCCTGCAGGAGGGATACGGGAGCAGGGGTCAGTCTGGGAAACCTAACCACGATGACATGGGTATTTCTCAACAGGATCGCCCATCAAGCCTCCCAGTAAGACATTACACACCTGTAATGCGTGTTTGGGAAAGAACTATTAGTGTTGAAGGTGTCACCAGTGGCACATAAATTAAAAACTAATTATAAAACCAGGGCAAGTCTTTTAGGACGGATTCTTCAGTAAGGGTTCTTTTTAATGTGCTGGGAATGTTAGATTGTAGTTCATGCTACAGCATTGATGGTCGGACTTTAGTATTATGATCTTGTTGTTAAGGCGCCTTTTGCAAGATATTTGCATTAAAACCCTATTTGATTTCATAACATTGAGAAGTTACTAAAAATAACTTTTTACACAACACGTGAACGAACTTCCCGGAACAAAAAAAAGTTAAATTGATTATTTAAAAAATAGTATTCATATTTAATTTTACCTGACGCTTAAAAAAACAGTGGCTCTTGCTACCCTGTTTAAAATGAAGAATGAGTGCAGAAAAGCATAGATTAAAGACCTCTACATTTACTTTAGCAAATTTTCCCATGTTTCCGTTTTGTGTTGCGGTTCACAAGCTATGCTCTGGAGGTGATGTCAGTGTTAAAAGGCGTAGAAGGCAGGCCTTCAAGTTCATATTCATACTGGGGCATACTGATTTATTGCAAACTATACAGGGACCATTTGCGAAATTTGTTGTTAATTTACGTTTAACCTTTCATTTTTTGATAGTTTTAAATGTAATACCGTCCTTCTCTGTGAAGAGGAAAATTATTTTTACGGACCATTTCTTAAAAATAGTAATCCAACCCTGAAGCACTCGTAATGCTCTTAGTGTGTACAGGGAGTCAGGGGATGCTGGGTTTTTAGGAGACTGAGTTGCAGTCTCTCATGCTGTCATGATGGCTTTCCGCAGGGGTTTGATGACTGAGGTAGCGTTGTTTAAAAACCTCAGGCGGCCGCTGGTATCATGCCGGCAGACCTATTTTTAAATGGTTCTGACACAATGGCCCAGTGAACTCTGGCAAGGACAGAGTGAATAACAGTGTAATGAATGGCTGGTGTGTGTGTGTGTGTGTGTGTGTGTGTGTGTGTGTGTGTGTGTGTGTGTGTGTGTGTGTGTGTGTGTGTGTTTTGATAATTATCTAAGTGCCATAGACAGTGACAAATGTCAACAGGTCAATCTGCAGAGAAAGCACAATGTGACCCAGGACATCTAACAGATTTATAAACAAACCTGAATAGTTGTAAACCGATTTTAATATGCATTGGTTTTCGAGTTAAAATGTCAGAAATAATCCAAAGTTATAACATCAAGATGTTTTGGTCAGTAAGGTTTCATCCACCTTTGAAGGAATTTTTTAAAGCATCTATTAAACCGCTTGAGTTAGCCTGCTAGTTCATATTCAGTGTGCATCTGCTTTCTCCGCTGTGCCTTTGAAGCCCTGGTGCTGATGGTGGCGTTTCCGTGGCAACACGTCGTCTAACGGCCCACAAATGTGCACTGTTGTCATATTAGGTTATTCCTCCCATGGAATTTTGTGAAAATGAAATTGGGACGACAGAGCGACGTGCATCTTCATCGCATTAAGAAAATAAATAATGTATGTTGTGAAATTAAGAACGTTCTGGAGGTGCATCAGACGATGGAGCAAATTTGCTTTTTTCTCCACCTGGTCATGCTCCTAATTGCAGAATCCCCATAAAATCTGACGTGATTTTTAAACGGATTTGGCTCATTGTGTTTTATTTACGAAAGCGCAGTGTAATCCACTTTACTGGCACCAAATCAGCGTGAGCTTTTCGGCGGCGTAATCCACTCTCATGCTTCCAGACTGAAGGGTATCCTTGAATGTTAAAAGTAAGTTATGTGAGTAAGATGTGGCTTTCAACGTAGTAACGTTTGCCCTTGGAGGTGTAAAGTTAAATAAATGAAAAATTATGAATCAGTATAATAGACTGACATTCTCAAGTAAAGATAACATTGTAAAGTATATGTCCAATTTATTTCAATATTATGTTAAGTTGCATATCATTGGTTTTTCTGTGTTTTGCTGTCTTTGAATGTTCTGTTCCTTAAGACTGTTGATGTTGTTAATGTGATGTTACACTACAGATCAAAAGATTGGAGAAACTCTTTTTATTTTTTATTTTTGTAAAGGTTGGAAAAATTATCAAAACCACAGTGTTGCACGATTATATCTGTAAGAATTATATTGCAAATAAAAGCATCAACTATGTTATATTTTAAATTTTTTTAAGAACTACTCATCTATAAAGCAGCTTTTTTCATTATTTGGTTTTAGTTGTCCATCACAAAAATATTAAAACGCTGCAATTTACTTTAGAAAAAAGTGAAAAAATCGTTTGCTTAATGCTCCCCTCACTCCTTCAAGGTGTCTTTCTCTTCTCTCTTTGGCAGTCCTGTGCCATCGGCCTTGTCATCCCTGATGTGTGTGATAATGGATTCTTTGAGATGGGGTTGCAATGTTCCATACATTAAAGTCATGACACAGTTTTCCACCTCAAGAGACTTCATTAGAAAGTGCGTCAGAGAGAGAGAGAGGGCTCCAATTTGAGTTTAATTAGAGAACAATGCTTTTGGACGTGTGAATCTTTGTCATCGTTTTTCTTTGTTGTGCATTCGCGTCATTTTTAATATCTTGGGTCTTGTACTCGTGTGTTTGTCTAAGCAGAGACGTGTGTGTGTTTGGAATGAAATCCGACTATACAAATACGGATTTGTGCAAAACCGCAATTTTTAAATGCTGGTAAAATATTAAGAAATGACAATGCGACTAAAGTACAACTTTTCCTTCTCGCAGTAAGTTATTCGTGAAAGAATTTTCAGAGAGCAGCGACTTTAAAGGTGTGTACTGTACCAAGAAACGCTTAGAAGAACCGTGATGGGACGGTTTTGGATACAATGCGACCGGATACCGTGTACACATGACAAAATCAATGAAGTTTTGCAAAATGTTGCCTAATCTAAATTTTAATATACAGGCGAAAAATTGCACATTTTCATGGGGACGCGTCGAGTTTAAATGCCTTTTCCATTGTAGGAGTTGCTTGAAGCAGTGGGAACTTGACCACACAAGCTTCTCTCCGTTTTGCATGATGGGAAGCGCAAGGATAAATTGTATTTACAAGAGAGCAAATAAGCATGTAAGACCTCACCTCACAGGCGGTGTTTTTGAGAAAGAAAAGCGTCGGTGTTGTTTATCTGCGTATCAAAGCTACTGTCACCTGCGGTTTGCTCAGCGCTCACCCCTGTGAAGGGTAAAACGCTGTTACTCTGGCAGCATTTGTGTTGCTGTTATCGTAAATGGGTTCGTCTCGGCGACGCAGCCCGAGCGCACACGCACACACGTTTTATTCATGACTCCCTCTGTGTCATATTTCTCTCTGAACAAATATTGCTTTGGTGTTCTGCTTCATTTTTTAAAACCTTTCCGTGCCGTGGGTATCAGCGGCTGGCGGGAACCGCTGTACAGTTTACCCCCTTTTTACCTGATTCTTTCAAAGTCTTTGTCTTTGCCCGCGTTCGGAACATCAATGCGGCGCGGTCGGGGAAAACATTAAGATGTGTAGCGTGTATGAGCCCGAGCGAGATTGATGGCCCGCGTTTCTCTCGCGGTGGGTTTCTGAGATTCGCCTCGAGCCTTTTCATCATCTCCCATTAAAGAGAATTTGAAATGCTTTTCCTGGCCTCTATTTATTTAATCAAGCACTTCCTTTAAGAGAAGAATCAAATAAACATGCGCTGGACCTTGCAGTTGTAATTGGGCGCACTTTGGTCTCTCCTAGTCAATTATTCTGTTTTTCTGGAGCTTTTTATTGGTGGAAAAGGGTTTAGAAAAGCTTTTAGGGATTATAGCTGCTCCTTTCCTTCAGCTTGTAGAATTGGGGGTTCACGTGTGAACGTTGGTGTCTTCTTTCTTTGGATCCCAGCAGGTGTCCTTCATGTCCTTTAGATGATTCAAGTGAAATCAAATCAAATTCAAAGTCTGGATGTTGGATCCCGTTGGATATGGAAGTTGGGTTTTGCATTAGTGTTACGTGAGATGGAGCATTTGATTTAAGGTTATTGTTCTGACTATCACAGTAGTGATTTATGCAAAAGCTTAATTTTAAGTCATGGTCACGTTTATGGTCTCAAAAAACGAGCTTCACGGAATGGACGTCGCGGTCCCTTCTGGCGATGGAAACGTCGTCATGCGGGCAGTGCTGTACTTTCAACTTTGGTTGGGTGATCTGGCAAACATGACAGTTAACAGCAAACAAAGCACTCGTGCTATAACTCTTGACTCAAAGGACAGTGTATTCAGTTGTTGCCTAGTGATATTAAAAACACAGCATGCTGCTCTTCTCCAACAATCCAAAAAAGTTAAAAGCACATTTGGTATGATCGGCTCCTATATTTGCGGGGATCTTGTCCTTGATTTTCAAATATACAGCAGTTGTGTCCAACATCATTGTAGCCTAAGCTGTGTAAAGTAGATTCAGAACTTTGTTTTGAAGATCATCATATGTTTCTCTTTGAAAATTGTTCAGCCCTAATTCTCATACAGTAGGTCACATGACTGCCGTTGGTTTTTTTAAATTGTAGATTACAACAATGGCTGATCTCAATTGAATTTCTATTTAAAGTGTCTGGAGCATCCGTGTTCTTTCATGAAGGGATGGCATTGTTGTTCTTACGGACCTGTCGTTTATGTGAACATTTGAGCAAATGGATTTATTTAAACACAATGGGTGTCAGTTTTAATGATTGTGGATGTTTGTGGATTCAGTTGTCCTGTTGTTTTCATCATCTAGTTCCAATGCCGTTGTCCACCTCTAGCTGTAACATGGAACAAGTTTTTAAAGCGCGAGTTATGTTCCTTAAAGCGGGTGATAAACAGCACTGTTCAATAAACATATTGCTTGTGGGCTTATTTCAATCCACTTGTAGTTTGTTCAAATTCAAAAAATATCTCAATCCAGATAGGTAATATGTTGGCATGATCTTTAATCACCCTTTTCTTTTAAAATGGCCTTTTTCCTTTTAGTCCTGAGTTTCTGAATCACATACAGTCTAGCCGGCCAATGTTTATATGAGAGCGAGGTAGAATTTAGAGCACTTAATGAGGAAAAGCTGGGGAGGCGGATGAGAGCGCAGCACGGCCTTCAGGAGCTGAATATTCAGCGCCATTAATAAGAGGCAGACAGGGCACGACTAAATCTGGGTTGGAATTAAAACGGAGAGAGAGATTCAGTGAGGAAAAGATAAAGGCTTTGTTCCAAAAACACTGTGAGCTGGCTTGCCATCTACCTTTTAAGTCAAATCATAATTGAAACGTAACCTCAAAAGTGGCCGGTTTGAAATGCTCTTTAAGCAGTAACTTTGTGTCATGCAAACGAAGGGCATAGGATAATATAGGAATATATAAGGGTTTTTTGTACATTTTTACATTTTGTATCATTCTAGTTACGTTTATTACAGTTGAAAAGTGCTACAGATCAAATAATGTATCTAGGGGTCCCTGGAATCGTAAAGTTTAAAAACCCCTGGTCCTGACTTTAAGGACTCGCCGACCACCTTAAGCCCGCTTCGTTTTTGCTCTCGTCTTGCTCCATCTCCTACACTTTTTGCTATGCGTGATGCATTGCATTCTGGGATTATTAATGCTGCCTACGTAGGCAGCTTGCTAGATTTTCAAAGGGATGTTTCACAAGTACTTATGCTGCTTTTCTGATCTCTGCTGGCTTTTATCATTTTCTCTTAAACAAGCAGCTCTCTCTTTGTCCTCACATGTTTTACCCCCTCTCGTTCTCCTCCCGCTGTCTCCCGTTCACTCATTTTTGCTCTATTTCTGCCTGTCCCATCCTCTCGTCACACTCTAGCTGGAAGGGGGAGGATGGTGTCTCTCCCACAAGAGCTCAGCTGCAGTGAGACAGACACGGCCGACTCGCTCTCGCCGCCGTTCCGCAGCGCTCTAATTTACTGTGAACTTGAAAGAAGCGTTGTTTATCCTCGAGCCCTGCAGGCTGATCTGTATCCTGTCAATGCGCCTTTCTCCCCCACCATTCCGACGTTCCATTCCACTCCGTCTTGCCGTGCTCCTTTGATTCCACTCCCTCTCTCTGTGCTCCGTGACTTGTTCTCCATAATTAGAACGAGCACGTAGGAGATGGAAAATGAGGGAGGGGAAAGCGGCACCGGGGCCGTGCTGATGAAGCAGACAAGAGAGTCGCGCGATTGGCCGAGCCGTTGGCAGGGGACGCGTGGGGGGGGATGGGAGCCCGTGACGCTATTGGCTGGAGCTCCTCTTCAGGGAGGAAGTGAAGGATGGATCGAGGCCTAGAGCGCCCGTGTGTGTGCGCATCTTGCTCTCGTTTTCTCTCCGAAGCCTCTGCAGGGATCCAGGCCGCTCTCATCAACAGCTCATCAAATCAAGCGCAGCCTTGGCGCTGTCTGCCGCATCTGAATCGCTCCGCAGACGCATACATTACTCACCGCTTGCATGAGAGACGAAAGAAGCTCTTTAACATATCGCCAAAATCTTCTATCCGTCCTTTTATTCCCCTTCGCCCGCTTCTTTCCAAATAAATAACGAGCTAGCTCAGCTTGTCAATAAGGAAAGATAATCTCAGTGCTGTTTCAAGCCTTCGGGCAGTCTCATCGTCCATATTAAGAACACTAATTGGTTCAGTGGATCCAATTCTTTTTTTTAATTTGGGTTGTAGGCTTCAAACAGTGCTGTTTTGTTAATTGATGGTGTCTGAAGGGAATGGTGATCCGCTGAAGACGGATAGATTGATGGCTCTCCGTCAAAGCGAACCCCGCTGAAGTTAAAGTGGCGCAGAGGAGTGCTTCAGCTTTGACCTTCTTTCAGATTGTCTGGGGAGATATAAAAGCAGCCGTGAAGGGCCATCGTTCCTCGTACGGCCCCAAACCCTAAGCACTTTCTAGCTCGAAGCCCAGTGGATCATATGCCAAGACCTTGACAAGAAGGTCGTTCAGCCGGTGAGATGCTGGAGCTTAGTCTTGCCGAAGCTTTACTCTGTGGACCTCTTGGCTTTTGACAGGGAAAGAAAGATTAATGTCTGCTTTTAACCAAGATCGTGTTCAAGGGTCACAGAGGGGAAACTCTCAAATGTTAGCGTGGATGCAGAAGTCCCTCATTACCCCTTTTTTTTTAACCTGTAGTGTTCAATTCTCACAGAAGCCGAGCTTGAATTTGCGATGTACTCGAGGTTGAAGTGTACTCGTGGTCTTTGTCCGTATATTCGTGTGTTTCTATCCGGTGAAATAACATAGACTTGTCTGTGGCCAGGAGAATACTTGAAGAGGCCTTTTTTCGAAAGACATAAAGATATCGAATCTGGTGAGAAAGTGTACTCTGGGAATATAGTGTCGACTGGAAGCAGGCTTGGTATCACCGTGGTAATAGAGAACGATAAAGGTCAAGATGTGCACATGGAATTGTTTTAAAATAGGGATGGGGGCAGGTCCTGTTAAGGCGCTAAAGGCTTTTATTAAGTTTTATTTTAAGGACTTTTCATGGCTTTATAACAACATTACCGTAGAGAGCTGATAGGAAAGTGTTGGGTGGAGATAGGGGAGTAGGATCAGCAGATTTAGATTAAATTTGGATCACTGTGAATGAAGTAAAGCAAAGTAAACAACCTGACAAACTTACTTTTTTTGTCTAGAATTCCATTTAATAACTGGCCGTTGCGAAACAATAGAGCTGGGCATGCTCAATACGTAATTTGAAATCGTTATGGTATATATTTTCAATCCTGCAATACATAACAATGTGATTGGAGGAAATTGAGAAGTGGCCTGCTATTTTATATGAAGATATACATTTTGAAAAGGATTTTATACATAGCATTCGTGCCTATTTATGCCTACATCACTTTGCAAAGCTTCAGCAAGGTACAACACCTTATTCAATAACATGTATTTTCATAAAAATGTGCTTTTGAAACTGTATTGTTTCAAATTTTAAAGCATTCTTTTTTTTTTGAAGTTTATAATGGTTGGTTGACCCCTGACTGAAGTTCATGTGCACTGTCTCCCCTCACTAGACTCCCAGATGACACCTCCAGCTGCCGCAATGTCACCTCCAAGTGTGAAGGGTGGCTTCCATCACGAAAATTTTTTCTGATATGAGAGCAGATACTACATAAACGGACTTTTTACACCATATATTTTACCTCATGTAAAATCATCGAAATGAATATTGCTTTTTAGTACACATTCAATAGGCTCTATAACACATTCAAGATTGTTGATCCTACTGTAAGTAGGTAAAACGCGGTTGGCGATTGACTAAAAGCCCATGTCTTTCACCACAATGCTTGGCTTTCTCGGTTAAAGCCCTGCGTGTCAGCATAGGCTCCTCAGACGTTCTTGGTGAGAGATGACGGCTTGGATGGCTTTGACAGGCCACCTGCTGAGCGAGTCTGATCCTCCATAGACGACTGCTATCACTGCTGTCAGCTGAAGAACTGACATCAGCCACAACAGAAAGCCACTGTCACACTTCACTGTTTAATGGGCTGTGAATAGGAGCCGCACTCGGCGATGTGTGTACGTGTGCTGGTACTAGAAATTGTACATGTTCGAACAGACAGCTCTTTGATGCCACTATTGCTGACAACACGAGATGTGTTGAGGTGACAGGAAAGACGTGACATCCTCTTCTTCATAGAAACACACATTTTCATTGTGACAGTGTGTGTGTGGAGTGATTTGCATTGTCCACTTTCGTTTATTTTTATTTCTTTAAAGGAATGAGGATTTCTTAATTTACCATCTAAACACTCAGTAACGCTGTAATGATCTCATTGTCTCTACTTTCCTATCTCGTTGTACTTTAATAAAATAGGGATGTGCATAGAGTTAGTATCTCTGTTTGCTCAATTTGGCCAGACTATCCCTATTTTTCATGTAAAAAGTCCGCTCAACAAAGAGGGTTTTACGATTCCATGACATTTCAGTGTTCGGATAACAATTTTTATTTCCTGAAACATTCCGGATCAAGTCTTAATGAAGTGTCATTGTATCAATCTTCCATACACACAATGACTGCATCTACATGCTTTTATAGGTTATGTGAAAAAAAACAACCTTTTCACACCAAGAATATAAAAGCGCCTGTTTCAGTGTGGTTTTTACTACGAAGACTTATTATGGTTGCCTTCTCCTGTCAGAAGAATGTCAGTTTTCCCATGTCTCCACTGCGGTTGCCTAATCCACCTCCGTTCCTGGCTCTGACACGCTCTTAGCGTCTGGGGAGTGCTCACGTCAAACCCAATATATCAGTCTCTTCTCGGATTGTCAGGCATCAAAAACAGAACTCCATCCCGGTGCCATCAGGGCATTGTGTGCATGTCACGTGTACTTGTATCACCTTATAGCACCAATCTATCGTTCCACCTTGTGATTGGCTGGTCCAAATTGCAACTGGACATTTATCATTTCCTATTGTCAGGTAGAACATAAAGAGACAATGGCATTATTGATTGATTCTCTTGTTTTTATCGAACGTATCTTCTGATGTAGATCTGTTTCTGGACAATTATCAACATCATCCAAATATACAGAATAAAGCTGTTGATGGGGCACTTTGCTTGATGTGTATATTTTGGATCTAAATCTACGAATGCACTGCCAACACGCAGCTCACGTTTGCATTGTGAAACCGACCTTAGCTACGTGTCTGGAACTATCAAATGTGGCTGGTGCAATTAAGTGGAGGTTGGGACTGATTTGCATATTCATGCATCCATGTATACTAATTGAGGTGAGGGTGTAGAGACATTCAAGCTAATTTTAAGCATGAAGAATTTATCACAAACCTTCTTCCATTTAACAATTCGATGCTGAAAGTTCAGTTTAAAGTGATCAAATCTTCAACTACAACGGACATTAAAACCATAAACTGCAGAGAGTAGAGGTGACTATAATGGTATATGATGTATACAACCGTTCAAAAGATTGACTGTGTAGTCATGAATTTGTATTACACTCAACAGTCCATAAGCTTTTTGATTGAATTATTATTGATTTATTTGAACTACATCACATATCTGAAAATGGTCATCTTAACTACTTTATTACGTATAAATGTATAAATAATATTAATATATCTACATTTTATAAATAACTGTATATTCATTCCTAAACCGAGGTCACAAGCCGATTTTACTAAAGTGTGAACTTATGCAAATCTTGGGTTCATTCCTGTATAATAAACTGTGAAGGTTGTCTGCGTGATCTATTTTAACCATGTCAAGGCAAAGCTAATATTTTTTAAATAACTCTATTTGGGGCTTCAGAAATTGGGGACTTTTTTTAAATAACGAAAAAATCATACACGTTTGGGACAGCATTAAGGCTGATAAATGTCAAAATGGTTTTCACTTTTTTGTGAAACATTCCCTTAAACAAGCGTCTGTTTCCATTTTTCTTCTTTTGACATTCAGCTTCAGCAAAGGACATAAATCCAGATGCTGAACTTGGTCTGAGCTCTTTTAAAGACTGCTGTGTTTTTTTATAAGATACTGGCACGCCTGGCTCCCCAGTTATACTCCCATAACTCCTCTTGTGTTTTAATTGGCTCGTACAGGGGCTGTCATGTGTGATGATGAAGGATGAGCGTTGGGTGGGCTACATTACTCAGTTCCACCAATCAGAAGAGAGAGACGCTGCGTTCATTTATTTTTGCTGGGTTTCTGTCTTCTCTCCTCTGGAAAGAGAGGAAGCTTGAGTGACCAATGAGCCTGAATAATTACGTTCATCAATTAAAAAAGCCCGAGACTTAACGAATATTTCTAATTATGGGCATAAATCAAGCAGAATGAAGTCTAGGATAATTTCTGCAAGGTTGAAGTGGATTGACGTGTACGGGTGGGTGTTTTTAAAGCATGTGCTGATATGAATGCAGAATGAGGCAAACATTGAAAGATGGGACTCAATTGTAAGTATGAGGTTCCCTTTAAGTTCATTTTTTTTTATAGTAGCTGCATTTGTAGGTTAAAGCGGTTAGCAAAATTAAAAACGTAAAATGTAAAAAGTAACGGTTTAGAGCAGCATCAATTAATCCCGCCAATCCTCGAATTTTAATAGCTGATCGCGCATTATTTAACCATTTTGGAAGATCTAGCTTCCATAGTGGGAGAAATTTCTACACATGGGTTTATAGTGGGCTTTTAACATAGATGTCAACATTTGGTTCTTCAAAATGACACATTTAAGGTCTCTCTTAACATTTTTAGAGCATTATTTTCATTTAAGCGCATGATTTTTCATTGTCAAGTAAGGGCTATTTCAGGATGGTCACATTTTGCTCAAAAACGCACATAAAAATAAAAATATAGTAATTATTTTTAAGTTCTATAAAGAGCTATCTCTTGAACATTTGTTGGATTTTGCTGGTTTGTACATTTTAATTCACATAAATCTTAAGAAGTTTTTTAGCTCCCGAAGATGGTGGCCTTTTTTTGTCACGGACTTCACACATGGTTATTTGTCTATTTTAAAAGGAAACTTCTGCATAGCTGTTATTTTTTTAATTGTTCCAGATTGCTAAAATTAATAAAATCAGCTTTGTGACTAAATAAATTAGATGTTTTCATTCTCTCCGCAATGTGACATCACATTGATTTCCTCCTAGCTTTGGGAAAGTTTCCAAATGAAATTCAGGCCCTGTCCACCAACCCACGGGCATCAATTTCCAACATAATTCCAAGATTTTTAAATAGATATTTTACATTCTTTTATGGCATTTAGCACAATCATATTAGCACTTTTTGTTTTGCCCATAGATTGTATATAAGAGGAATGAAGTGCTCCCACTCCCTTTCATCAAAGAAAAATTAAACTAACTGTCAAATTCTGCCTATAATTTTATTTGGTGTCTGAGTCTGGGAAGTGTTTAGTGGAGACTTGTTTTTAAGACTGTGACTGTGCTACCAGATGACTCAATTACCCACACTTTAAAAAAAAAATCCTATATTTAATTAATCAGTAAGCTAAGACTAACTTATACTTTCAATTAAAACTATAAAAAAATTATCTTTTGAAAAAATACTTTGAACCGTCATTTTTAGACGGCGCAGGATTAGTTGCTCTTTAATGCAGTCAGCCACAAGGTGGCGATCTATTTGCGTTGGCTTAAGTTTTCAGGCCATGTGCAGCAAGCCTGACTTAGCCCTGTTCCGTTGATAAAAGCCATATGTTTCTGCTTAAATAGATGATACCAGATCTCTTTTATGGTCCCAAAGCGTGGACATCTTTACGCAAGGTGGTGACATTAGGCCAAACCTCTTTTGAGTTACTTGGAAAAAGCTTGTGCGATACTATTAAAAAGCTGTCTCGCATAACTGGAAATGCAAGGCCTTTTTGTGGAGAAAGTTACCATTGGAAGTATTGACCCACATCCTTCATGACGCTGTCATCGGGGTCAACATGCGGTATTCCATAAAGCCTAACATATGTTTCCCTTCATCCACAACTAGGTCATCGTCATTAAGTCTGCGACGTGAAGATAGTCGCTTCCAAAGAACTGAGTTTCCATCACGATAATTCATTTATGTCCGTGAAGCCCTCTGGCCGAGCTTGCAGATGTGCCGTGGTGTTGTTGGAAAGTTTGATTCCATATTCTTTCACCACTCTTGAGACTGTAACGTTGTATTTTTTGCTTATTTTGCCTTAGCGCTCTGCAGAACCAGAAGATTGTTGGTGCGTTGATGCTGTGCATTCCATTTTCCCACCGTTATGCGTTGTGATACCACAGGGATTAAACATTAGTGGTTGTTGAGACAAAACAACTGCCAGCTTGCCTGGAGCTCATAAAACAACCACATAAACCAACGTTTTTTTCTGAAATCCAGGCCAGAAGCTGTTATCACCCCGCATTTAATATAAGCCGTGCTGTTCCTTGTGACATGCAGTCAAACATATCAAATATTGGTTCATGCTTTATAAACACCTAGTTCGGCATTCATGTGTCGGTTTTCAGGTTGGCACTTTTGATGCTTTCAGATCTGAGATTTGACAACTCTTCCTCTGGTGTTCGTTTTTCAGGATCTGTCTGGTTCTATCGATGACCTCCCCACGGGAACAGAGGCGGGTCTCAGTTCGGCCGTCAGCGCTTCAGGTTCCACCAGTAGCCAGGGCGAGCAAAGTAATCCCGCCCAGTCGCCTTTCTCACCCCATGCCTCTCCTAGAGTCCCCAGCATGCGTAGCGGGCCTTCGCCCTCACCTGTTGGCTCGCCTGTTGGTTCCAGCCAATCGCGATCTGGACCCATATCACCCGCCAGCGGGCCAGGTAAATAACAAACTTGACATCTTTATTGTTCTTTCAAAAATATTGCCAAATTGTGATGTAAATTATATTAATAATATAAAAAATATAAAGTAATATAAATGCAAGTGTACATTTAAGAATCATTTTTGCTAAACTGAATTTACTTTAGATTCTGTAAAGCTGGATTAGATAGAATCTTAACTTTTTGGATTTAGACCAACTGATCTGTATAATTTTATCTGAAATTGGTTAGGGCTGTCAAATTGATTATTTGATTCGATCCTGTGGATATTAACATGTGTTAAAACACATACATGTTTATGTATAACAAATATAAACATAAATATACCTTATATTCAATACATATATATTTATATGTTTATTTTGTATGGATGTATATATGTGTATTTTTACATAATATTATGCAATCAAATAAAACCTTAATTTCGGATTTTATTTCATCAGAATGACCAATTTAACACGTGTTTACATAGTTATGTTTTAAATATAATATAACATGATATACCTTATAGATTTCAAATTTATTTACAAGTTGTCTGGGAATAGCCATTTTAGGAACATATGTGTCGAATTTCCACTTTAAACCGTTCAGAAAGTTAAAACCATTTAACTTCCGTTCTGGAAGATAAAAACGTCCTGGAAGTTAAAACCAGATAAAACCTTCGATTGAGCTCCAGGCAGCAGTGAGTTAGGGACAATATTCAAGCGGACTCAAAAAAAGTCACCCAGTCTTTAAAATAGTTTTGGAAGTCTGTTAACAGTTTGGAGTCACTTTGACACAATTACCGTCCCGCTGTGTGCTGCATTGTCAGCCGGGCTTCTTTGATAGCCCGGCAGCAGAGGGCTTTGTGTAGCTGAAGCTGCTGTTTTTCCCTTCCGCTCTGGATGTCACAAGGTCCACAGAAGAGCGTTTACCCCGCTGCACACAAAACTGCCTCGTCCCTATTGGAGAACTGACTGCCATTAGCCGCATGCAGGACCGACCCTGACATATGATCTTTGGGCCATTACCAGACTGTGAAAATCTTGCACACGTACACACAGTTGCTCCGGGGAGAGAGTAAATTTGCCTTAAACACCTCCCATGAGACCTGCGGTTAGAAATTCTGCCCTCAGGGCTAATTTGTCTGATATTTGGAGTGAAAAATGGCTTTGGTAACCCCTAAGTGTATTTGCGGTTTTCTGAATGATGCTCAATTTACCATGGGAGTACAGTTTATCCAACAAAATAATTGTCGAAAATAAATTAGATATTTTAATTGATTATTTTGATTATTAAAATTTATCCTAAATACATTTTCTGATGTTAATATAGAAATCAAATCTAAGTAAAACCAAAGATGTAAGATACTGTTTTATATACAAAGTTCAATGTGGGCAAACATATAATTACTCTTATGTAGTAAAGAAAGTCATTTAAATAATGAAAATTAAATTCAGAAATAATACAATCTGAGCATCTCTATCATATATTATTATCATTATTACTTATACATAAGTAAATCAAGCAGCATGAAAAGCAAAGCCAAATCTGAATAAATTATGCACAGACAGCGAGCGGTGAAACAATACTAGAAGTCTCCCATTATAATCAACAAAGCTGTCACTCGCCACAAGTTTACGCAGTTTGTGGTGACTGTCAGAGCCCGCAGTTAGGCGCGAGCTCACCGACCGTCTGCGCAGAGTCCTCGCAACCGCTCCCATTATAATCAACAAAGCTGTCTGCACTGCACAATAAATCTCTTCTATACAACTTGTGTATGCTTGCTTGATTATAATTGGAATGTTCTGATTTTACTGCACCGCTCGTTGTATAATGGGTGCCATACAGATAGTAAGGTGTCATCTATGGTGGGGCAATTCTACGTCTTATGGATGTGACCTTTTTAGTCTAGTTTATATATATAAAGTAAAAATAAGCTTGACAGCCCAATAAATACATTTCGGAAAAATTGGTTTATATTTACAAAATGCCGTTTGTGTCCGGACACAAAAAGCCTAGTTTCTGCATGAAATTATTGCGTACTCATATTTTAATGCAAAGAGTAAATGATGTTTAACAATATGTGTCATGCCAGCTGTAAACATTATCATCAGTACTCGTAGAGACTGGTTTACACAAACATGTTTGTTTTTTCAGGTACACAGATGGCCCCTCAGACCCCAGGGAATGTTCCAGACGTCAGCTCCACCCACAACCAGTCGCCCATGTCTCAAGATAGGGGTAAGCCCATTTCCCACAGTCCCTCTCACACTGGTCTCTGATAAACAGCTTATAACTAATGTACATCAGCATAGGTCTATTTTGTGACCTTCGATGAAATATTTCTGAATAGGCACATATATTAATTAATGTTATGGATTCAATCTCCCATCATGGATGACAGCTGCAGTGTGACGCTGCAGAACATTGTTTACCATGAGCCCTGCTGACGCTGCAACCCTCTTTAAAGCGTGGGATGTTGATGGTTTGAAGCTGTAAGCACAACCTACAAAAGTGATTACGAGTTGTTATTGCGTGTCGTCATAGTTGCTTCGAGTCTCTGAAGGACATTTAACTAGACATCTACTATTTAAAAATCATAAATAATTTATTCTGTTATTATGTGTTATTATATTTGCTTGTGATATCTTACTTATATTTATGTAGAGAGAAATAGAGATATTAACTAAATAGAGATCATTTTTCTAAATGTACAGTTTGCATAAAATGATTTATTCAAACTATATAAGATGACCAGGGATACAATAAGCCAGCGCACACGTTTCTCTATACTTAAAACTGGCATGTTGTCCACTGGCTTGTTGTCTCCTCACTTTGTTTACTTCCAAAGGTTCCGTTAATTCTGAACAATCGGAACTTAGTTTAGGAAATAGGTTAAACGACACATCTGGCCAAAGAGAGATGTGGATGTTGTCACATGACTGCGTTTCGGTTCGTTTTAACTGGTTCGGACCAGAGCAATCAGCATGGTGTGAAAAGGACCCGTTGGTTGCATTGGGTTGTTGTTGTATGTATCATTTGTTGCCCTTGGTCAGGACCAAATGAACCGAACCACAGATGTGAAAGCACCCTAAAGCAGTGATGTAGACAAGAACCTTATCTGGGTTATTCAAATCACAGGTTAATATCTCATCCCTGCTGTTTTGTGCCTTAGGATTTGCACCTAACATTCAGCGCAACACACCTGGTTCTCAGTATGGAGCACACCAGCCTGGACCCTCCATGTCCCCACACTCTATGCATCACAGTGTGGGCTCCTATCACATGGGCTCTTCTTACGGTCCCCAGAGTAGCCAATATGGCCCTTCAGGTAACATCACTTGTATCATTAGTTTTTCAGCTTAAGAGACCATGTATCATAATTTGCGACATTCTTTTATCCTGTTACATTCGTGGCCCAATCAGACATTGTGAATATAGTCCAGTTTTCTTTTTTATCTTTTAGAAGGTGACCAATCACGTCACACAGCTCGGTCATCACGAACCAGCTGTCAAGGAAAATAAAGTCGCGAAAAATGTAAAGTGAACAGTTTAAGCAATACCTTGTATTTATAAGATGAGAAAACTAACAGATGATTGACATGAGATGTTAATGATGAGAAAGTATTTATATATAAGGAGTTCCTCTGAAGGAGTTCTAAATATAAACCACACATCTATCAAATTATGATTTTGCTTTAGAAATCGATTACAAAAGAATCGCTTTACTTGATGCTTATATATGCAGGCTTTGCATAAAAACATCTTGATTTTTTCACTTTAAAGAAGTTTGAAACATCATGATTTTCAATTTAGAGAATCTTTCCTTTGAGGCATCTTGTTTTTCAGCCGTGTGTGTATGTGTGCGTGTGAAAAGAGCCCATTAACAGGCCACAGCAGCAATTCATCATAAATGTTATGGCGTGCTGGTGAAATAAATGAATGGCTGCTAAGCGTGCCTTTATAATGTTGTGGCCTCCGCTCCGGCTGATTGATGGTCCCTGTTGCCTTGTATTCACTCACATGACTGACAGCTGGCTCAAGACAACAGCATCTGAACAGACCGCTGCTGAGCTATAGCATCGACCCAGCAGTGACGCTTTACACAAGCTCATTCAGGAAATATTGTATGGTTTATCTAAAGCCACAAACAAATCACAAACTAACACATGCTAACAATGTTTGTTGACGCAACACGTCACCTTAGAAGCTACGAGTCGACTGATGATATGAACTAGGCCAACAATTTTAACTAGTTTTTACATGACATACAATTCTCTTCAATACTCAAATCTGATTGGTCTATCCCATTAAGTATTCTGTAGTAATTTAACGGTAGGACAGAAACTTACGTAATGTATTATGCCATAATTTTTAAGGTTTAGAAACATTTTATTTTCTTTGCATAGGTTTATGCCTAAAAACCTAAAGGCAAGTTCTTAGATTTTGGGCATTCAATATGGACATTTAATATAAAAAGGACAACCCCACACCAAAAGGGTCTCGCCCCTTTTAGATAGGTTCGCCCCTCGCTGCTGATTGGCTGCAGGATTGTTTTTTTTATTTTTTATTACTGATTCAGGCTCCAATTCAACCATCTCATGATGTGTTATACAACTACCAAATTTAACAATGTTGGTGTGTTTACTGAATGTTTTTTTAAATGTCTTGAATCTTAAAGGGCTCGCCAAAAATCTATTACTTCATTCATCCTTATGTAATTTCAAACTTTGACTTTCAGTCTTCTATGGAACACAAAAGGGGAATTTTTGGTTAGAAATGGGGTAGAAGATGAGATGCTATTTTATATATCAGGTGTATAGAAACATGAAGGTCATTGATACAAAGTGAACTGCACATTCTTTTTAGCTCACAGAAGCCTTCAGTTTGTGTTCTTGTTTCTCAAACCCTCCATCATCTATGCATCGCTCCAGGCGTTGTCACTATAGCAGCCACCTGTATCCTTCAGATTCATGGCACCTTTCCCACTTTCTTCGCCCAAGGGAATGTTGGGATTAACAGGGCTGGAGGAAAGTCGCCACAGAGCATCTGACAGCGGTACAGCATCTCAGTGTAATTGGCATTGCTCCAGGTCCACGTCTACATCCTGGCAGACTGCAGGGCTCATTCTTCCCACCGTGAAGGAGCTTGTTAAGGGTCTTCCTTCGCTGTAACTACAAAACGGGGCAAAAAACCCAGCTCTCCCCCTTCTTCCTTCTCAACCTGATTTTGGAATACATTTTTCTCACTTTTTTATTAAGGGAAAGAGGAAAGCATGCCAAGACTCTTTGATTTCCGCGGGGAACTCTTGAAATTGGAATGAGCCCGGGATCTTTAAGTTTGGACAGATTCGAGAGTGGAAATCCCAGTTCTAATTGTGACTGAAACGGTGCCTGGCAAAGTCCTCCTGCCAACCAGCGACTTGGGCACGGTTAAATTTATGCCTGTTATGCACATCAGCACTCTAGACTAAACTCCACGTGGTGGTGAACATGATGGCTACTCCCTGGAGAAACCCGTCGTCCAGTCGGGTGTCAGGCTGAATGTCCTCAGATGCTCTTGAAACATGTCATAAGGAGACACACTTCATTAAGTAAAGTATCTCTGATGGTTTGCTGAGGGCTCGCTCTCACACTTGTTATAAGGAGAGTGAATTCGGAGAAAATGATGTGCTTACCCACACCAAGATCTGATTATCAGACTGTTTTAAAGCAGAAGATAAAAAAATAAAGTAAATGATACACTTTACACAAAACTTTCTATTGTCAAACGACATTCATCATTCCAATTCTTGCAGCAGCCACATGAGATGACATCCTCACCTCACATCATTTATTTTAATACTTTCAATCGATTAATTGTGAAACATTAATTCCAAAATAAATGTTTTGGTTTTTATAATACATGTATGTATTACATATGTATATAGTATAGTGTGTGTGGGTGCGCGTGTGTTCATGCTGACATTTGGGTCTCATTTTTAGGGAACTACCCACGGCCTCCAAACTATGGAGGGACCCCCGGTGCCAACTACAGTGGCCCTGGCCCAGGCATGAGCAACAGTCTTGGTATGAATGCCAGCAGTCCAATGCACGGCCAGGGACCTGGGCAACCCTGTGGGTCTATGACGACAGCTCGAGGACCCTGTAACTCAGCCGGAGGCCGAACGTACCCAGCCGGATCCAGCAGCGTGGCTCCAACCTCTCCTAACATGCCTCAGTCTGCTGGCCCAGGGATGGGTCCACCTCCACCCAACGCGAACCGCAAGCCACATGAGAGCGGCCCTGCACCTGCTCAGCAGAATCCGGTGCCCTCAGGCCAGGCCAGGTAAATTACAATTTTAATGATGTTTCTCTAAGTTCCCTTGTGGCTTCCTGCCTCAGCAGGCATGAATGTTTTGTGTAATCTGAATTGTTAGGAGCTTACAGTTGACCCATATTTACACAGATGAAAAGATATTATTAGCATGTTTTTTTCTGCAGATTATTTAAACTGTGGGGAAATTTAGGAACAAATAAAAATGACACAGTTTTATTACACTTGAAGAAACAAATAGATCCTTAATAAATCCAAAAATGATTGAAGAAAATATTGAATTCATATCAGTGGGTTTGACATAGATTTACAGAAATAAAAGACATTATAGAAAGACCCTGTCCCAAATATTGCACTTGATGTGGTGTGCCCCATCATTTTATGATTTGGAAGAATGCTTACTCTTTTGTGATTGCCATACATGTTTTCGCTGAGCCCGCACTCGTGGGCTGCTAGCCGACCGCATTACTTAACCAAAGTGCAGAGGTCTGTATTTGGGACAGGGCCAGATGTCCATTGGAGTGTCAGTTCTAATGAAAAGCAAGCACCTAGAGATTGTTGTGCTCTTCCCCCGCTTCAGGGCTCCCTTTGCCAGATCCCCAGTGTACCCCGGCCTTTGTGGGCCTGTGGGGCGGCCGACTTCCTTTTCCACCCCTTACCCCCATCACCCCCACTACAGTTCTGGTCAGGGCCAAAGGCAGCCACGCTCTGAGCTGTATGGGTAGGTTGTATCTCTGCGGCCTGCTGTGATTGGCTGGATGGCTTTACTCTGCTTGATTCTGCTCGTGTATGCTAGAATTGGAACAACACTCACTTTCAAACCCATCGTCTGCGTAAGCTTTCCTTTCTTCTTCACAGTGGCGGTCTCATGCTGTCGGCTTTTAGAAAAAGGAAGTATTCTACATTTATAAAAAAGAAGTCTCAGGAACTTTTGAAGCCTGCAATGCTTAAAATTAAATCATGTGTGCGGAACCAGTGAGAGATAAAATATCCCAGGTTTAAATGACCAGTTCACCCAAATATAAAAAATCTAGCATTATTAACTTACCTTTATATCACTTATTTTTCAGATTTGTACACTCTTGGAGTGAAAGTATGGTAAGAAAATATTGGTAGAACTTTCTCTTTGAGTGCCTGCAAAATCTCTTTAACCATAAAATATCAAAAAGTTAAATTAAATCAGATTCTCATAGTTTGAGTGGGTTTGGATTTATTTTTGGTCCAATCAACTTTAATATAGGGTGACACTAAGTTTCTTTAAGTGGAACACACGATGGACATACACCCGCATATCACAAACCGACAAAAATGTGCGATGCTGCCCGATCAGTTGTTTTCCTGTAGAATTGTGCTACTTCTATCCTAATATTCACAATGAGTTTTGTGTGCCTCTGGTTAAAGGTTTTATTCTTCGTATAGCAATACAAAATTTCTGATAATTCATGCACGGTTGTTCATAATAAGTCAGGACAATCAAAAAGGAGCTGAAACAAGGGACTGTCCTATAAATTAAATTCCGGGTTACCCACATCAATTACCTTTTTTGTGAAAGAACGTGTGTAAATTAATTTATGCCACAATAGATATTATTGTATTTTAACTTTAACTAGCACTATAGAACACTTGGTTTCCCTGTATGAGCCGTGCTATCCAAAGATGAGTCTTTCAGCGTAAGACAATGCAAATTGGTTCGCTTTAGATTCATTCTACCACTGAAATTGCTGCAATAATATATAGTATATATCAACAATTTTACACATTTGAAATATATTGTTTTGATTTGTTGTTCTGGATCTGCCAGAATTGCCCTCATGTCATTCCTTAACCAGAATCATATTCGGAACACAAATAAGGAAGTCGGAAGAGCTTTCAGACTCCCACGTAGATGGCAAATCTCAATTTATTATTGAGAAAATAGTTTTATATTGTCATTATTTCTTGTTTTTAACCACTAAAATGATCATTGTTGCCTTTTAAAATTGTGTCAAACCTTAAAATTCTTTTCGAATCTTAATCCCTTTGAGTTTGTGTTATATCTTTTATGTGTTAACATGAGACTGTAATCCAAGTTCGAAATGTGTACCACATCGGCTAAAACAAGAGATGGCGGAAAACTATTATGCTTTTCCTTTGTTTCTTAATTCTAAATGTCTAACCCCCGTGTCCTGTGTATTTGTTGCTTGCCAGCTGAAAGAAAATGCTGAAATAAGACAATACTAACAACCTTCCAATGAACTGATCACTGAGGGATTGTAAAGTGAGTTAGAATGTTTGTTCACTTATGATGGCTTTTTATTGTCCATAGGCCAGGCGGGTATCAGGGTGGTGCCTATTTGCTTGGAATGGGCCCTGGAGGCCCCTTCAACCATCCATCAAGCAACAGCTCAGCCAGGATGACCCCCCAAGGGCCTTCCTACAACACCATGCCCCCTACGGGTAAGACATTCCAACTTCCTATTATATCCCCTATATTTTTGACTTTTCATATCTGCAAACATATAGTATGCCTTCATTTGGGGAAACATGTTGTGCAGATATCACAATGTTGCATTCTTATGTGTCTCAATGTTCTGCAGGACACATGACGGGTTCTGGAGATGCCATGATGCCCATCGATCCCAAACAGAGACCTGAGCACAAGGAGGAGAGCAGCACACCCACCCCAGAGCCCCCCAAACCAAAGGTATGAACAGACAATATCAAACTTAATCACAAAATAGACTCTGCAGCAAGAAAAATTGACCATGTTCACAAAAAACAGAAAGCATATATTAAGTTTAATATGTTGAGCTGTTGGATCATTTTTGTGGCATATTTCAGCTTGATGTAATTTAATTTAACCCATATTTAGATTTTTTACATACAACGTATCATGTTTCACCAATTCTTTGCTTCTTTGTAGAAGGAAATAACATATTTATAAAACACGCTCTGAATTTGTGGTTTGTCTGTTTAAGTCCACAATAGAAATATGGTGGCAAATTCCATGTAAGGGCCCCTAATATAGATAAAATAGCTCATTCAAAGGTAATAAAAACATAAAAGTTCATTGTGGAAGGTCTTTTTACACCTCTGAAGACATAGTTATGTATATTATTTCCGATTTCTGTCTTCGAATCCTCCTTCAAAATACATTATACTATATACAAAACTACTGATATGATGTTCATATATTAAAAACATTTAATTAACACATACAAAAATTTGTAGACTTTTTAATTTGATATTTTCTTGTGTTTTTCCAACTGAAATTAATTATCAGTTCTTTAAATATATTAAATAAGCAAAGCAAAATCATTATATCACATGTTCTCACAAATCCCCATGTAAACACTTGTTTCCACTTATATTTCTGTAAAGACTGTTATTCCTCAGCCGTTGCTTTTTCTTTCATCAGAAAGTGAAGGAAACCTCTGCATCTTTGTTTCATTAAGTTTTGCTTCTGTTTGATCGGTTGAAATATGATGCAAAACCTTCCGTCTGAACTTATCTTGCCTCTCACATCATTGCTCTATTTTAAATGTGCGCCAAATGTACCTCACTTTCTTTAAACCAAAATCACTTTCACATCCCTCTAAAATCTGTTTTCGTTTTGTCCCTCTTTGTTCCATAGCAGGACAGCTACAGCTCTCAGTGTGTGTCCCAGCCTCCCACCCCGTCCCCTCTGTCCCCAAGCCCAGCTAGTCTATCCTCCTATCAGGGGGATGACAGCGATAGCATTAGTAGCCCTGCCTGGCCAAAGAACCCCAGCAGCCCTGTAAGTGCCTAAAGTAACTTTCTTCTACAGAACATTAAAGAAGATATTACGAAGAATGTGGGTAGCCCATTGGTTTTGTGTCCGTATAATTTAAGCGAATTGTTCATTTACCAACATTCTTCAAAATATCTTCTTTTATGTTTTGCAGAACACATACATGTTTAAAATGACCGGAGGGTTAGGGGTAAATGATTTTCAGTTCTATCTATCTCTATTACTATCTCTGTAATTGATATGTAGTGTAAATGTTGCAATATACCTCACCTTCCCATTTCATTTACTGCGCTTTAGAAGCAGAGCATGGGGAACATGACCAACGAGAAGATAACACGACTATATGACATGGGCTGCGAGCCAGAAAGGAAAGCTTGGGTGGATCGCTACATTGCCTTCATGGATGAGAGGGGCACACCTGTCCCAAATCTGCCCTTGGTGGGCAAAAAGCCATTGGATCTCTGCCGCCTGTACCTCTGCGTTCGAGAGATCGGAGGCCTGGCAATGGTGAGTAAAGGCCGGACGGTCTCTTGCTACAGGTTTAATTGCTGCTGGATTACTTAATGCCTTTATAAATGTATAGAACAAAATGAAACCACTTAGACCTTTTCTTGGATCTGTAGCAACTATCAATCAAACATCTCCAAGAAAATGTACAAGGAGGACATTTACAAAGTAGTTTCACATCCAAAATGCTTGAATTGCCCAATGCTTTTTCTAAATGAAAGTCTCCTCTTTAACAGGTAAATAAGAACAAGAAATGGAGAGAGCTTTCTGGTCACTTGAATGTGGGGACGTCCAGCAGTTCAGCCAGTTCACTAAAGAAACAGTACATTCAATACCTGTTTGCCTACGAGTGCAAAGTCGAGCGCGGAGAAGATCCACCGCCCGACGTCTTCACCGCAGGAGAGAGCAAGAAGCAACCACAACAGGCCAAGATCCAGCCACCCTCACCTGGTGAACAACCTTACCGTATTACTTATGTCCGATTATTTCTCCAGAGTCCCCAATGCTTATGTTAAAAAAATTATTTGGGCTTCTAAAACAATTTACCAATGGAGTCAACCACACAAAGCTTTTTCATGGGCAAGCATTATATTCTTCAGAAGATGTTTCTGTACTTTTCTATCAATTTCTAAGATGAGTTTTTTGTAGATATGCTCTAAAGGATCTGTCAAAGATGCCTTTGGAGTATAATATTATTTTCTTAGCTTTCCTCGATTTGTCTGCATCGCCCACATGTCGCCGCGGTCTGCCCGCGTTTTAATGAATTCAAAGCTTCTGTAGACAGAGCTATAAATATCTGACAGGTGACTAAATCAAAAAGAGAGAGAGAAAAAAGACAAGGGGTAGGGCAAGCAAGAGCTGTCAAGCAGCCAGCTGAAGGATCTCCCTCCTCCTTGGGCCATTGGCTGATGATGTCACACAGGAAGAGAGAGAGGGCTGTCAAACAGCAGGGGAGGGAGGGATTCCCCGGGAGAAGATTAATGGGGGAGGAGTGTGGGATAAAAACAAAAGTGACCTCAGCCTGACCCCTCGCTCGGTGCGGACCAGTGAGCCAGCACTTTCTCTCTCTCCCTTATCACCGTGAATATGCGTGAGGTCACTGGCGGTCATTTCAAGTGGAAACGTCACAGCGTAACATAACATATTGTTTATTTTGGGGAAAGAAAAAGGTTTTGTGGCTGGCAGCAGATCAAGGACAAGCAAAGCAGACGCTCTTTCATTTCCACAAACCCCATTGGCTTTCTTCTCTGCGCTGACATCTTTTGAAGCTCTTTTTACAGCTTTGGGCTGCTGAAGAAGATGCAAATTGGTTTTATTACTTTGCATCAAGCCGTGAAAATTTGGGAAGTTATTAGGGTGGTGTCCTTTCATGCAATTGAATTTCTATTGAAATTAATAACTACTGTATTCAAATGTTATTGGATTATGGAAATGCACTCTGGGAATTGTACGATTTAGTTTTTTTTCCTCTAGCTTGAAGAACTGATTAGTTTTTGTGCTGTTTTTGTAGCTTCAGAGAGTTTCAACAGTGCGAGGAATAAACTGTCTTCCATTGAACAAAATAATGATAATGTTAACTAATTATTAATGAGATTTTTGACCTTTTTTAAATTTCGGCCTTGCATTAAATATCTTTATTATTTTATATTACATTATTTTTATATTATTTTTATTTTATTTAAGTTATGTATGCAACCACAGAAAAACGTAAGCAATAATTAATAATTCATTCATTGTGGACATTCCACTCAAATGTTTGTTGATTTAGAAAAAAATCAAACACAAGAACTGTCAAAGTCATCCAACAGCAATGCAAAAGACCCTCAGCATGACAAGATGTCCTAAAACTGATAAAAAAACTTAAAAAAAAACATACAGACATAAATTTGAGATCTGAAACAATACACGGCATCTTATTTGTTATTTTGACATGTTTCTCCAGTTTTCCTTTTATTTTATTTGTAATTTGAGATACAAATGGTTAGTAGTAAAATGAATAAGTATTCTACGAAAAAAACTGATTAATATCAAAATGATTCTTAAATCTAATTCTAAGTATTTTTTCTAACATACACTCTTTTATTGTGCTTAACAGCCAACTCAGGCTCTCTCCAGGGTCCCCAGACTCCTCAATCGACCGGCAGCAGCACTATGACAGAGATGCCAGGGGACGTTAAGCCTCCCACACCAGCTACTACACCCCACGGACAAGCTACTCCTCAGCCAAGTGGCAGGTGTGATACGTTCATGTGTAATGTGTGAAATTATATTTGTATCTGTTACTTTACTGTGTGCATGTACTGACGGGTTTATTGTATCTCAGAAGCAGTGGCGTAAGTGTACAAGACCCCTTCTCTGAAGGCAGTGACCCAGCCTTTCAGAAGCGAAACGCCATGCTTAACAGTGCAGATGCCAGCTCTAGAATGCAGTTTGACCCCAGTAAAGAGTCGTACGGAACTGCCAGAAAAGGTGCGTTGAATTAGTATTGGCTGGTTGTACATTTGGGCTATCTCAGTGTCATCTGCCACCTAGTGCATTGTTGACTGGAGGTGCAGAATTGTTAAGACACTGCTGCCCTCTAGTGTGCATGTGCAGGTTACAGTCGACATTAAATCTGTAAGTATCTTATTTGATTGTTATGATTCATTGCTGCATTTTAATGAAAAACATATTTTTCTTTAATCAAAAAAATCTATATTTCCTTTAAGGCTGAGCAGGGTGTACAAATTAAGTGTTAATGCAGTTTTTTTCTAAAAGTAACATTAATAATAAATAGTGACATTAATAACAATCAGAATTGAACTATTTATATGGCACTTTTAAAAACATCAAATGCTGTTTTACGGAATAAAATAGAACAAAATAGAACAAACTGTTTTATTGAATAAAATATGCAACAATACATCCATGAAAAAATACATTTAAACAGATAATAGACATCAAAAACAAAATATAATTTTCAACACATCTGTCGTCACTGTCCTTCTGAAACCAAATAATACCCAAATCACAGTTTTTTAGAAAATTTTAAAAAATCTACAACTCTACAGCATATTAAATACAATTACAATGTTGAAAGCTGCTTTGTAATATATTTATTGGTTAAACCCATTGACTTAAACATAGGGTGACAATTTTGTTTTCAGGTGGCTCTGAACCATACATGACAGGGCAGATACCTGGCAGTAACATACAAGATATGTATTCACGTGGACCACCTTCAGGAATGGGTATGGGCCCACGAACCCAATACCCCTACAACCCTGGCTTTGAGAGGAGGTAGGACAGTTTGCCACACATTTATTACTGCATTTAAAGAGTACAAACATCAACCAGGGTGTGACAATTCTATTCACAGGCCAGACCATGTCATGGGTCCAGAGGGTGGAATTGTGCCACCTGGGAATCAAAACAGCATGGTGCCTTCCAACAATGATCCAAGCATGTACTCGGGCAGTAGATACCCCCCTCAGCAAAGGTTTGAAGTGACCACCATTGTTAAGCATACATCTGTGTGTATTCCTGTTTCTTTCTCTAAAGCAGTACTTATGGTCTTTATCGTAGACATGGACATGACGGTTATGGGCAGCAGTACCAGCATAGCCTGCCATATGGGATGTATCCCCAGCAGCAGGTCAGTGATCTGTCAGTCTACCCTAAAAAGTTTTTTGTTTTTAAGTAAAATAAATACAATCACTTTGTTTTTGTTTGGCTTTGTAGAGTTACAAGCGGCCTGGGGAGGGGATATATGGCCCTCCAGCTAAAAGGCACGAGAGCGAGGCCTATGGTATGCAGTACGGAGGCCAACAGCCCGACGTGTACGGCCAGTATGGCTACCCAGATCGTAGGTCCATGCAAAGCCCCTTCTCTTATCCGTATGGACGTGATCGCATGCAGCCTGGCGGGCAGGGGGTTCCCCAGCACAGCATAATGAGTGGCGGACCACCCCCAGGCTCCAATTCCAGCGCTGGGCCCCAGGGTAACATGTGGCATACCAGGCCCGACGTGAGCTACTCTTACCCCGGTCGGCAGGGCCACGGACCCCCCTACCACTCTATGGGACGTGTGGACGATCCAGATGCCAGGGTCAACCAGGACAGCCAATGGCCTGTTCAGCGACAATCCCCATACCCACCACACTGTTCCGCCTCTTCCAGTTCCATGAACCCCATGAACAGCCGGCAGCCGTCATCTTCCTACCAGTCTCCTCCTACTATACCAAACCATATATCCCGAGTCCCAAGCCCTGCTCCGTTCCCTCGGTCTGTGGGTGGTTCCATGTCACCCAATAAGACTCATATGATGACCCCTATGAAGCAGATGAATAAGCCCAGTGGCCCGGGGTCAATGCCAGGCTCTCAGAGCGGTGGTCTTCCCGGCCAAGGCTTCCCAACAATTCATCGAGAGGTAAATTTTCCACCAGACTCTGTGGAGGGAACACAGCCCCAGCTTAAACCAAGACGAAGGTTAACATCCAAAGACATTGGTAAGTGCACAACACAGGACTTTACCTTACCTCTCAAGAGGGACTTTAAGCTTTAAGAGAAGCAGATTGTGAAGACTGCTTGTGAAGAGATAATTGATTATTTTTTTAACAGGCACTCCAGAGGCTTGGCGTGTGATGATGTCTTTGAAGTCTGGTTTGCTTGCAGAGAGCACATGGGCCCTAGATACTATAAACATCTTGCTGTATGATGATAGCACAGTGTCTTCCTTTACCTTATCCCAGGTAAATTCCAAAAGCAATTAAGTCAACACTTATAATTTCACATATAGTGTTTTCACCTCAATCCTCTTTCCTTTTAATATGAGTGAATAATAAAAATTGAATAAAACGGTCGAGTGAGAAATTCCGCTAGAAACAGTAACCTAGTAACCTCCGGTTATTAAATGCTGTCAATGTTTTTCCTCATTTAGTGTAATTATCAATTTAAAAGCAAGACATATTAAATATAAATGCATTTGTTTACAAGCAAATGCCCAGAATTTGTTTACAATCAAATGCCCAGAATGTCCTGACTATAATTTGAACTCCATGATGATTTTTCTATTTTTTTCTCCACTAGTTGCCCGGTTTCTTGGAGCTTATCGTTGAGTATTTCAGAAGGTGTTTAATAGAGATCTTTGGGATCCTCAAGGAGTATGAAGTTTGCACAGAAGGCCAGAAAACTCTTCTTGGATCCATATCAGAGCCCACAGAGAAAGATCAATCTTCCAATCAAGACCTAAACAGCCAAACTGAGGTGGACAAGCGATTGGACCTGAACTCAGAGAAACATCAGTCCATTAGTTCAGCAACGGCAGATACCACGGAGAAGAGAGAGGAGTCCACTGAGGGAAAGGTTGACCCATGTTCTCCACTGGAACCCAGACCTAAGCAAGCCAGTAAGTTTGACAAGCTGCCTATTAAGTTGGAGGAGAGGGAGGCAGTGGAAGATCTCGTGGAGGATCGGTCCGAGCTGTTGGGCTTGGTTGGGGAGTTCACCAGCGGCCTTCTGCACTGGAAGGCCGGAGGGGGAGACTCCACTGCCCACATCCAGACCTACCTTGACAGACGTGTGGAGACTGAAGAAAGCAAACATTTAGAGACACAGCAAAGTATGGAGGCTCAGGAAAAAGGCAGAGCTGAAGAGGAGCCCACCGGGGAACAAGATTTGAAAGTGGATGTTCCAGGACCCTCAGAGGACAGTGTAACCGCCACTGTCGATGACGTGTTAAGTTCCCGTCCAGGGTCTTTACTGGATGGGGAAACTCAAACTTTCCCCTTCCACAACAGAGAGAAACAAAGTAGCATCACTCTTCTGGAGGATGAGCCCCGTTGCTGGGATGAAGCACCGCTTTCGGTCGCTGAAGTCTGGCAAGATGAGTTGGCCAAGCGCTGCATTTGCATGTCCAATATCATTCGTGGACTTTCCTTTGTCCCGGGCAATGACAGTGACATGGCCCGGCACCCGGGTTTGGTACTCGTTCTTGGCAAGCTGGTACTTTTGCACCACGAGCACCCCAAGAGAAAAAGGATGCCGCCCACGTACCACCGCGAGGAAGAGAGAGGTCTGGCTTGCAGCAAGGATGAATGGTGGTGGGACTGCCTCGGTGCCTTGCGTGAGAACACCTTGGTCACGCTAGCCAACATCTCAGGACAGCTAGACCTGTCCATTTATCCTGAAAGTATCTGCCTTCCGATCCTGGACGGGCTGCTCCACTGGATGGTGTGCCCTTCTGCGGAGGCCCAGGACCCTTTCTGCACAGCAAATGGTTTCTCCTCACTCACGCCACAGAGACTGGTGCTTGAGTGTCTGTGCAAACTGAGCATCCAAGACTCAAACGTAGACCTCCTGCTGGCCACACCCCCTTTTAGCAGACAGGAGCGCCTCTTCGCATCATTGGTGCGGCATGTGGGTGAACGAAAGAGCCAGGTTTGCCGCGAGATGGCAGTTGCTGTACTCTCTTATCTGGCGCAGGGCGACCCAACAGCTGCCCGAGCCATCACCCTTCAGAAGGGCAGTGTGGGAGCCTTAATAGGCTTCCTGGAAGACAGTGTTACCATGGCACAGTACCAACAGAGCCCTCACAGTCTCTTGCACATGGGACACCCAACCCACCCTGAGCCACCCAGCATCAACATGATGTGCCGGGCCGCCAAAGCTCTGCTTGCCATGGCCCAGGTGGAGGAAAACAGGCCTGAGTTTGTGCTATTCGAAAGCAGGCTGCTCGATATCTCGCTGTCCTCCGTGCTGAACTCTGGCGTAGCAGCCATCTTGTGTGAGGTACTGTTTAAGCTTGGCCGCTCATGACACGCACAAAGGAGCAGGAGCCTGCAGTGCCATCACAGGGCCGGGAGAGCTGAGCCACAGAGATCACACGGAACTATCGGTGTTATATTTTTATTTAAGGAAAAGAACACGAACAAAAATGTTTTTACATACAAATAAATATATAGAGAATATATATAGCTCCTCTGCCCCATTTCCCGATTTTCATTTTTAAATGATTTTAATACAGATATTTAATACTTGGTCTTTTCATTTTTTTTCTATTCTTTTTTCAAGTTTTGGTTCATCAGTGTATTATTTTGTTTGTTTTATCCAAAGTCGGCATCTGATACAGTTAGTTTTAAGAGTGTTTCACTCTCAGAATGTTTTTGTGTTGATGCAGTGTTTTGATTTACGTTTGTTTTCGTGGGACTTTGTTCGGAGAATGCAGATTTATTTAAATTGTGAGACGTTGTAGATAGAACCTCTCTTGCAGTGTGTTGCGAAAAAAGATAAAACGGCAAAAAAACACTGATTTAAGACTTACATGTATACAGCTCTGATAAAATCATTGTGCAATAGTTTTAGCTGGCTCAGAGGGGAAATGATGAAATGTGAATCACAACAGACCATGCTCGGATCAGTGTTGCACTGTTTCGCCACACCAGTATCTGAGGGTCAAGTGAGTGTTGGTTATAAACTGACTTGCTTCCATATTCGTGGACCGCAGAGGGTTGTATCTCTGACGGTGAACTCAAAGTGCTTCGGTTACCCCTCGTCTCTGTTCTATAAACGTGGGTCGATTTGTATATAGGAACTGTACATTAAATGGGCCCCTTTTCATGTCTTCTTTTCTGCAGAGATGTGGTTTTATACAAAGTAAGTAGTTAATGCTACATGCTTTCGACATTTTGCAAAATAATATAAAACCGTCATTTTAAGGTGAGGGTGGTTGTGTGACATATAAGGGGCTGGTCAGATGGAATAGGTTCTTATGTTCCATTGGTGTGGAATATTTTAGCATTGGGCAATGGCATTTTTCCAAACGAATATAGCTGTTTTCTTATAGTTATAGAGAAAGCAATGGATCACTCAGATCTAGAGAAAGAATGAACGTTTAAGTTATTGTAAACATTGTATGGAAAGTAGTGCACAAATTTATAACGCAAGCACGCATTCTGCGTGAACGGCCCTCTCGGACAGACATTCTTGTGTCCTGTCAAGGATGTCGGTGAGACGGAAATTAGCAATGGCTCTCTCTAATGGCCTTAGATTTTGTAAATGACAGCTAAACGTCTGCTGGCGTAAATGTAATTCAATGTGAAAACGAAAGTTACCCCAAAATGACGCGTATGATTTTAAGAAAAAAATATGTACAACTCTTTATGTAAGCTCTTTTTGCTCCATATGATTTGATGACCATTGTTTATTCAGTATAAAGTCTTTATACATGTTCCACATGTTAAAAGTAAATGTACATGAAATTTGGTCGACCACTGTCAATGTTGTTCTTGACTGTTGTGTCTATTTCTTTATTAGTCAGGGCTTCAAACATAATACTGAATTTGCCAAATAATATATTCATAAAAATCTAGTGCTATCAAGTCGATTAATCACGGTTAATCGATTCTAAAATAAATGTCTGTGTTTATATAATGTCTGTGTGTGGCGTGTATGTATACATAATGGCAACACATACTGTACATGTGCCTATATGTGACAAATATAAAAACATTTACATAAATATAAACTTGTAGTTTAAATAATTATATGTTTATTATCTTGTATATTATATTTTCGAAAAAGATACATGGGTGTGAATTTATATACACATAAAAATATACACACCACACACACATATATTGTATAAACAAAACTGGATAAAAGACATCTAGAATTATCTTTCAATCAAAGTAATAGCACTTGAATTCACAATTGTTGCAGCTGTATTATGTACATTTGTTAAATCCGATTTCATGCTGTAAATATGCAGACATCACAGCTGCACTCGCTTCTTTAACTTAATTTGTTGCATTAAAATACATTTTTGTCCTTTGGCCTACTTTTCTAGGAAATCTAGCTTTTCAAAGACCCCTTAAAATACTTTTCAGAGAAAGAAGTAACATGATGCTTTTATTATGAATTCCAAGCCACATGATGCCAGTTTGTAGTTAAAAATACACAAGCCAAAGGACAGTTTGTGTCCAATTGGCTTACACAAATGAATCCAAAGTGCTCTTCCAAAATGACAAACCCACCCCTTTGTTTCTTTCCTGACTACAAATAACTACTGTCAAAACTAGGATTACACGTACTTTAGCATGTATAAATTACAATATCGCCAAACGTGTGACGGACTTCAGTAAGTGAAGGAACGGTGAGGCTCCGGTCTTTTCAAACTCAAAATAAACAAAGTCCCATCAAGCCCAGCAGGTCTTCAACAGTTTTCCCCATCTGGTGAGCTTGAACTGAATGTTAACTCCAGTTTCTAGGCTAAAAACCATCTGACTGACCCGTCCGGATTCCTCATGCTTGATTTAGGCCATTTAAGACCGCGTTGTTTCATTTAAGCTCATTTTGTCTTGAATATGGAGTCCCAGTCTATTGGAGCAGAGTTCTCTGCAGCCTCCGCATTTTTGGGGATTGCTGGAAAAATTGATTGCATTTTCTGTCGAAATTCCTTTAGCTGCGAGAGAGAAACGATACAAAATCAAACCACTGCCAAGGATTATAGCAGGAATCATGACATGACAAGATGATGTGACACACGTACACTGTGGACACCCAGGGCCTTCCATATGGTGAAGCTGAGGAGGCCAACACCACACCAGGCGTAGAGTGAACCCCAGCCCAGCGCCCGTAACGCCAGTGAAGCACCACTCTCTGGCACCGCAGCACTTCCCATTATACCCTGTGGGGTCATTATACATGTGGGGTCAGACAAAAAGGGGTAGGGGTGAATCACCAGCATTTCAACAGTCATAATACGTTATAGTATAAGTATTTACAGTAAAGCTTTACTTAAATACAGGTTTAAATTATATAAACTTTTTTTATTGGTCTATATTTAGAAACGTTCAACTACTGAACTAAATTATGTATCAGAGGTTTACAAAGTTATTCCTTTATGAGCTTCAGTTGGTCATAATAAGATCACAAACTTCGTAGAATTAAAAAGAGTTTTTTTGTGTAGAGTTCACATAAACTCAACTTCCTGACTCAGACACACTTATTATGTTACACGCTTTAATGTCATTTATGTCTTCCGTGCTCTACGTATTAGATTAGCTGTTATTAGAGCCCTGCGTTCTTTAGACATTAACGACGTCAGAGACGGAGCAACATGTTCTGGAATTATCTCTTGTTGCACATTGCAAGTGACTTATACAACAAGGATGAGAAAAAAGCAACAACATAAATACAACAAAAAAGGAAATAATACAGATATAGGGTGTTATGTGTAGGGTATTATGGATGCTTACATCATGATATTGTGATTACCAATATATGGCTCCATTAGAATGCTTTTTACTTATATTTGACCTTGTGTAAGTTAACAGCCCCCAAGAGGGAATTATTGAGGTACTTATGAACCTTTTTTACATTTAAAAATCTAGATCAAAATGAATGTTCGACTCCAGGCTCCTATCAAACAGTATTTGCCACACTCACAAAACCTTAACACAAAAACACAAAATTAACTTATTAATTATAAACATATCTTGGTTTGAACTTATTTTAAGGCGCATTTTGTCATCATTGTAAAATGGTCATCCCCCTTAAAGGTGACCCATTGTGGGAGTCCTGGGTGACAAAGTGATGGAACTTGAGTGCACAAAGACTTTCTGTTATAAAGATCACTGACAGCTAGGGTCATCGTATATATTAGATATTGATTTATAAAGCCACCTTTGCCAATATCTATTCAATCTTTCACAACTCTATGGCACTAAAATGTTGCAGGTGTTTCTAAGTAATAATCAGTGAATAAATAAGGTAGAACATTTGAACCATCATATCGTCTGATAATCAGTGATGTTGTTTTTTTTATGGTGCTGAAAACTGTGATACCTTATTAAACCAATCGGGACTCCTCTTCTTAGCCAGTGCCAGAGTGGAACCAAATCCTGCAATCATGCCCGCAGTGCCCACGGTAGTGAGAAAAGCACCACCTGCATAAAATAAGTCACATATGGTAACAATGCTGCTGATACGAATGGACTTATATGCAGCAAAAATGTTAAAACTCTTAATGTTTATGCTATTGTCCTTAAATGCTTTATATGATATTAACACTTGAGTTGTTTTGGATTAAAATATCTGCAACGTTCTTAAATGTAAAGCACATTTGGAACTGCAAAAAAGTCTTTAAAGACTTATATGTTGCAAGAACTTACTAGTCTGAAACTGAAATGCTAACTAAGCAACAATGTATGGGAGGCCGAGATGTATTGTGAATAAATTACGGCTTACACTCCCCTTTGTGCCTAACAATGCCCTTCAGCCGTGATTTATTCACGATACAGCGCGGCCTCAAGTGCCTTATTGCTTTTATAAAACAGTTACACAATAAAAAAATTAAAAGTACATATATATTAATTTGAATATATTACATTTTAAGTTTTCCTAAAGTAAAATCATGAACTGCCTTCCGCTATAAACAGTAGTGCCTAAGTGTCACAGCTGTATGTTTACGTTGCTAAGGGTGGTTGCTAAGGGACCTCAAATACACACAGAATCGTTGCGTAAAGCACTCTTCGCAAATGTAAAATTTGTAGGTATGCCGGTATTCAGAATAACTGATACAATATGTGGTACAATTTCACATATTAAAAATAACAATTCGTTCTCTGTTTTTAAAGGACGTTGTATTTTAAAAGTCATGTAAAGTAATGTAAAGTAATGTAAAATAATGTAAAGTCATGTAAAGTCATGTAAAGTAATGTAAAGTCATGTAAAATAATGTAAAGTCATGTTGAGTAATGTAAAATAATGTAAAGTAATGTAAAATAATGTAAAGTCATGTAAAGTCATGCAAAATAATGTAAAGTCATGTAAAGTAATGTAAAATAATGTAAAGTCACGTAAAATAATGTAAAGTCATGTAAAGTAATGTAAAATAATGTAAAGTCACGTAAAATAATGTAAAGTCATGTAAAGTAATGTAAAATAATGTAAAGTCACGTAAAATAATGTAAAGTCATGTTAAGTAATGTAAAATAATGTAAAGTAATGTAAAATAATGTAAAGTCATGTTAAGTCATGCAAAATAATGTAAATTCATGTAAAGTAATGTAAAATAATGTAAAGTCACGTAAAATAATGTAAAGTCATGTAAAGTCATGTAAAGTAATGTAAAATAATGTTAAGTCATGTAAAGTAATATAAAATAATGTAAAGTAATGTAAAATAATGTAAAGTTATGTAAAGTAATGTAAAGGTCATGCTTTTCTTTGTTTGTATCTTTTTATTTTAGTTAATTTCTGCTTTTTCTTTTTTCTTTCTTGTATCTCTTTTAAGTTTCCCTGACTTTATAATATTTGTTGTTTATGTTTGTTGTTTAAGGCACTCATAGCAGTGCCATATGATGAATAACACACAGCTGCTGACCAATCAGAATCGAGGAACGGATCTGACCGTTTTAACTCTCAATGTTGCACGTGTTTATACTTGTAAGCTACATTCCTACTGAACCCGCAGAGACTGCGGTCGACAAACATGAAGACGTTTAATGAAAACACGACAAACCTTTAATGAAGATTAATTTCTCCTCCTCGCTGTCATTCTCTGCAGTCGCATTGGCACGCGCGCCGTCCCGGTGCATCTTCACCCAGTCCCACTTCCGGTGGAAGCACTTCCGGCGGAAGCACTCACATCACGCTAGAACATGAAAAACGTGATTTTATTTTATATTTTATCCAACACGATTAATCAAACGATTAATCGTGTTGAATTCCAATCTAAAATTATTTTTATATTATATTATTATATTTTACCTCAACGAGGACAACAACACTACGTCACATCCAAAATAACGTTGCAAGACGGCGGAAGTGTTTGTGGCATCACACAATTAAACAATTGTTATTTATAAAAAAAATATGATTTATTAATATAATAAACATTAATACGTTCAAATGTGTAAATAATATAAATGCTTGTGTTTTAAACCCCTTCACATACAGCATCTCTGTATACTGTATAAACGCATCATATATAGTGTACCCTATATAAATGTTGTTTAATGTTCATATTTTGTTCTTTATGATTGTTTTGTTAGGTTTGACTTCGTCACACAGCGCCTCAGACACGCCCACAAAATGACGTAGAAGAAGTCGGCTCACTACGCACGTGCGGAAAAAAGCTCCCAAAATCCCAAAGAGCTCGCCGGGATTCGGCGGAAGGACGTGCTTAACCGTTTCCGGTGGATTTGATTTCCTCCAGTCTCTCTGAGCAGGACACAGACGAAGCCCCATTCGTGGACGTGATGCTCACATGTCCTGATGTCCTCCTGGAGAACATCCTGCTGTGAAGACATCTGCACTGGATCAGTTGTCCCAACAAACACTGGCATCTTCTGCCACCTTGGATGCCATCCTCCATCCACGGCTTTCACCCTCTGAGGTCCGTTGAAGACATGGAGCAGAGAATGTGGTTTGGTGGTCTTCATGGCTTGGTTCTTCTGGTGCTCTCGAGTCAGTGATGTTCCTCCAGGATCCGTCCGCTTGGTCTCTTCGTTCTTCGCTCTGAGTTCCCGGTCGACTTCTCCAGCCTGGTTCTGGGATCCATGAAGGGCGACATGCATCTGGGAGTCGAGGAACCCATCAGAGAGTGCCAGTACAACCAGATCTGCACGCACAACTCTTCGCCCGTAGAGACGCCTCGCATCAAGAAGAAGACTCAACGGAAATGGCAGGTCTTTCCTGGCCGGAATAAGTTTTACTGCAACGGGAGGATTATGATGGCAAAGCAGACGGGGGTCTTCTACCTCACCATGGTGCTCATCTTGGTGACTAGTGGCCTCTTCTTTGCCTTTGAGTAAGTGTCGGAACCGTGGGGAGATATTCTAATCAAGGTCTTCCAGATGATGGTGCACCTTGCAGAATGTTTTCACAAGCTTTCAGATTGGGATGATCGGTGCATGCGTGACAAGGGACTGGATGTCGTGTAGAACTAGTTGACCATTTTTCAATGGTTCTTTAGGTGGAGGACTTCCCCACGCCAAGTATTTGTGTCCTGAAGAAGCTGTTACGGTTTTGGGTTCTGCACAAACGCCCGAGACAAGCGAGGCTTGTGCTCTGGCTGTGTGGGGTTGGTGTTGGAAAAGACAAGCCCAGCACTTTACAGCGTTAGCGGGCATGTCAGGTGGTGGCAATAAATTCAGCCTACGCTCGGTCGTTCCTTCGCCATCATTCTTTGGGGGAAGAATGTGTCTGTGTTATCCGGAGACTGCTGCTGTGGGTACAGGATGTCCCCCATCCCCCATCTCTCCAAACCCCATACATTCCATACCACAACTTCCAAAACAGACGTGGTGTGGTCCTGTTTCCATGGCAACGCTTTCCCCTTCCCGATCCTTGCGTGCTTATGGAATAGGCTGTGTCTCCTAGGAAACAACAGGATGACCCAGCCCGCGGTTTTATTCTCTGTGCTTTAGGGTTAATCGTGCCAGGCTTTTTTATAAAGTCATCACAGTGGCCTTTAAAAACATTAAGCCCGGATCTTGCAGGGAAAACGCATCAGATTGGCGTTTTTGCGCAGTTTAGTGTTTACTTTGAATTCGTTGGAAGGCGTAAATAATGATCCGGCTGACTGCAGCGTGCTTGTTTTTCACGGGCAAGACGATTTGTACCCAAGCTTGTAAAATCACACAAACATTGAATTTCCTGTAATGCACCCGTGGACGTCTTCAGGGCAAGACATTCCAGATGGTGTGCAAGCGGATAAATGCAGCATGCTTTTTTGTCAAAGCATACGAAATGTGTGTTTAGTTAACTGTAAAGATTAAATTGCACTTTTCGTCTTATTGAGATTGAAAACGATATTTACAAAGTATAATCAATTTATGGTGTAACATAAACTAGTGCCAGAATTAAAGTCAGGACATAACAGTCCCATTTAACCTCCGAGTCTATTGGAATTTCATCATAACTGTTTTCTGAAGAGCACTTTTTACAATGAATCTTTAGAGCAAACCAAAACATACATTGGTCTTGAAACGATGGCACAAACAGAATGGCTTTCTTTAAAGATCTATGGGAAAAGCTGTTTTAACATGCCAGTCGATAGTGTCTGACCGTTTGGCTAATTTAAAAGCCAATGGTCAATTTGACAGCCACTAAGTGGAAAAAAAACAATTGGTAGAGACAGTTTGTACCAAGATTATACAGGGGAATATATTCATTTACATGAAGTTTTCCATCATGTCACCTTTCCCGCAACATCAATTTGGAATGTCATTAATAAATGACTTAATACAAAATATGGAAGTTCAGATGCAGGTCAATTCAGAGTTTAAGTCAAGCGTTATATGTAATGTATATGGGATGTAAAGTGTCAGTTCACCTACTATAGGTAACGCGTAAATCAAAGTGAAATAGTTCTCTCCACGTGTCAGGGAGTATGTCTAAGACTAAAAATAAATGAAAAAAAGGAGATATATTACACGGAAAAGGCAAATTCTGTCATTTACTCACACATTGATCATTTCAAATCTGTACGACTATTTTTCTTCTGCGGAACACAAAGGAAGATAGTTTGAAGGATGGTAGCCGAACAATGTCTGGATAAACTTTTTTTTTTTTTAAGTAGTAGTAAAGTGAAAAACACCTGACACAGTGTAGCAGCATATTCTTTACTTGGAGATGGCTATTGTTCAGTATTTGAGAGAAATTTTTAATTCAACCAGAAATATAATCTGAGTCTTGATACAGTGTCATATTTACCGTTTCTACATGTTCACTTTTAAAGATCCATGTTTGCAGTTCTACCAGCCTAATTGCAAAGGGATATTTATGTCATATTCTGTCATTATTTGGAATACCAAAGTAGTACAACCCACCAGCGACAGTTCTTGCGTTGGTTTTGCGTCTGTACAATAGAGGTGAACGGGACTGTTGGTAACTTATCAACTCAATTCAAATCTATTCTGTTGTGTACTGCTGAAGAAAAACGTTTAACATGTCAAGAACGTAATAAAAACTGTGGGGAAAAGATAAGGAAGTTTTCATATTTTGGTGAACAGTCCCTTTAAGAAAATGAAATCTGTTAGAATAACTTTTGAATTAACTTTGCATTTCTTAAAGTTCTGACATTTTTTAATAGGAAAGGTTTTCAAGATAAAAAAAATTACATAGTGGCTGAATTTTATTTTTTGAAACAATTTTTTGCAGTTTTCTTATTCTGTTGGGAGTTGAACCCCTGCCATTTTTAGAGTGTATATATATATATACATATATATATATATACATATATATATATATATATATATATATATATATATATATATATATATATATATATATATATATATATATATATATATATATATATATATATATATATATATATATATATATATATATATATATATATATATATGCGCCACACATTTTTTGCAATATATTCGATAGAAAAAAACACCCAAATGTTTCTGAGTACAATAAAAAGATGTACATAACCCACCGAAGCGCATAGACAGATGACAGTATGAAAGATCCCAAATAACCTTGCGGCCAGCACCACGAACACATCACATGATTGTGTTGCAGGCTATAGGCTGTGCATTTCTTTTAAATAATGAAACGAAAGTATTTTGATGATCATTTAGAAACACAAGCAGTTTAAACACCGTTTCCATTCTTTCTCCTTCAGCTGTCCCTTTCTGGCGTCAAACCTGACCCCTGCCATCCCGGCCATCGGAGGAGTGCTCTTCATCTTCGTGATGGGAATGCTGCTCCGGGCGAGCTTCACCGACCCGGGCGTCCTGCCCAGAGCCACGCCAGAAGAAGCAGCCGACATAGAGAGACAGATAGGTGAGAGGAAATGCTGCGACGATAGCTCTTCCTGTTTGTTTTTCGCATGGAGCTGAATGTCGCTGCAGGTTCTCGACAGAGAAAACACAGTGGGAAGCCAACACATTTGATGTTATTCTCCTTTAGCATGTGATATAAATAATTCATGCTGCGGTCGGCCTGGAGTAATATCAAATCTGCTGAAATATTTATACCTGGCCAAGATTTGAAGGCTCTTAGAGTAGTTGTTCATGTTATTTAGTGGGATATTTTAATCAGTTTCGATTACATATGCGTAGCTTAGGGTGTTATTAAAGGAGCCAGAAAGGATCACTATGAACACGCTGGTTATATCCGTATGAAGTGAGGGTTCTAATGAGTTTGTGGTTGTCTTCCTGGGACATAAAAAGCAAAGTGGACCTTGAGGGATGACTTAAAATCACTGGGGTTTATCCGGTGAAGTGCACTTTGGCTCAGGTTGAACACTTCAGCTAAGAGTTATGTGTCCCTGCTGTTCAAATGAATAATATAGTTGCAAGTAAACACAGCTAGAAGCCCCAAGGATGCTGCATGCTGCTAAGAAGATACTGGATGGAGTTTTATACAGTGAAGCTCATCCATACATTAATATTCTGCCATCATTTTACTTACACTAACGATAATCCAGAAACCTGTATGACTTTTAAACATCTCCATAGCTTGTTCAAATCTTCCAAAACCATGCCTTGACCAAATCATTGTTCATTGGGCAGTTCAATACCAGTTTCAACCGTAGTGTCAACCAAGGTCAAATATTAAAGAGCCCCTATGAACCTTCTGCCCATTTTTACATTTCCTTGGGTGTGTGTGTTAGTATGTGTGAACAATCTGTGAAGTTACGAGAGGTACTCATCCAAAAGTTGACGATAAAGCAAGTTGGCATCTCTAACAGAAATCACGTCTTGGATTATTGTGGACGCCAGGATTGTAGGCATCGAGTTACTTTCGTAACTTGTCAGTGTCTACACATTACACGTTGCAATTGCGCTGAACACTATTGACAAGTAACAGTAAATTAGGCTGGAAGACCAATCAGAGTACACTGGGTGTATGACGAGGTCGGCCTTAAAGAGTCAGGAACTAATATCGGGTGTTTAACAGACAGGATAAAAGTGGCAAAGCAACAAGGTACTTAATAAGACAGATAATGCGTTCTTATCAAAAAGTTTTAATGTGTAGGACATAAACAATAGAGTTATTAATTGCTTTATCACTATAAAAGATGCTCTTTAATATTTGGTGGTTTACCCATGTGAACTTGTGTTAGTGCATTGTCACATCAGTCCATTGGTAACAATTTTTGACTCATAAAAGTTAAATTTGAATCGCTTGAATTGGCCTGTTGAGAATTTTCTGCTCTTAATGGATCTTTATAACTTTGTGGAATTTAATGCACACTCCTATTATTTTATTTTTCATGTCATTGACAAGACAGATTTTTATTGTAACCCAATCCTTAAATGTTTATAATAGATAGCTCACACAGTTCCATCCCTTTGTTGCCGCCTACAGCTTAGGTTCCTGAACTGACCTCTGGCTTATACCATTATGTTTCAGATGCAGCCAACGGGCCAAGTGGTCCAGGCTACAGACCGCCCCCCAGGACAAGAGAAGTGACCATTAACGGTCAGACAGTGAAGCTAAAATACTGTTTTACCTGCAAGATCTTCCGACCACCGCGAGCTTCACACTGCAGCCTGTGTGACAACTGCGTGGGTAAGTGTGTGTACAAATGTGTTTTATTAGCATGCTTTTTTGTTTAAGTTAGCATCCTGCTACCATATGCTTTTCATTCTCAGAGAGATTCGATCATCACTGTCCGTGGGTGGGCAACTGCGTGGGAAGGAGGAACTATCGGTTCTTCTACCTGTTTATCCTGTCTCTATCCTTCCTCACCATCTTCATCTTCGCCTTCGTCATTACGCACGTCATACTAAGTAAGAGCCACCTTCTCCCTTATGTAATCTTAATCTTCAGATCCAGAACACATACAAATATTATAATCTCGGTTATAAAAGTGATCAGATAAACAACCCTGTTGCTTCTTGCATGACAGAAAATGCTTTTTATCAGTATGGGACATTTACATGTATATAGAAATGGCAATATTTTTTATATTACAGGAAAAACCTTTATTGTTGTGAACTAAATGTTTTGAACTAAATTTATTATTTTCATTCATTTGATGTTATAAAACAATGAGACAATAAAATAGATAGAAGTGCAATTTTGCTTATTAAATAAAAACACTGGACAATTGTTTAATGAAACAGTTATTCAACAGATCCGCAGATAAATCAGTATGCTTTGATTGATTATTCAGTTTTTGCAATAACTTAAAATATAAATTTTTACCCGTTTTAACTTATAAATCAAAAAGACCATTATTTCAGCTTCTGGCTAGTGCTTGGTATATAAATAGCTATTGATTAATGCATATATATATATAAAGATAAATCTTACAGAAAACAATAAACATCAAATCATCATGATGATCATAATAGCTAGACCATCAAAGTGATCATCATAGCTAGATTGCTGTGGAAGTTCAGCTTGCTTTGCTTAGCGGCATGGCCTTCTATTGCAATGCCTCTTGATGGGTAATTGCGCTGATTCGCCCAACAGGATATACCATGTTATTTTGGGCTTTTAAAATACATCATGTAAAATCAAACGAATACTCGACGAAAGCATTAGTAAACCATTTTTAATTTATATCTAATATCAACCAATCATTGCAGCTTAAGTACAGCATGGTACAGATTCTCTTGGATAAGCTCCCCCTCTTGGCTCTCGACTGGCATCCAAAAGCTATGAACTAGCTGACAAAGCAGTTTTTTCTTAAATGGAGTGATGAAGAGTCTGTAAGCTTGAGCTCAGCGCTGTTTGCTGCACAAAACTGATCAATCAGGCTGAAAGGACAGGGGCATTCTGGGGTTGCTGTAGTGACAAATGGTTCTTGTAAGATGTTTATTGGACAGGGCACATTCAGTGTGCCTTTATTTACTCACCAATCTCTCCTGAGATGCCCTCTGGAAACCATTAGTGCTAAAGACAGCACACTGTCAGGTCCTGAAAGGTGTACGTCATTCAGAACACCAGCAAGGGGATTTAGGGACACGTTTTTCTACAGCGCTACAGTTATGATATCAACAATGTAGCATTTGCATTCACATGAAGTGTGAATTTCCTGTAGCTTAGTGGTTAGAGAAGGAATGCACTCATTTAACGTTTTTTACATGTCTCATGACAATATCACAGAATGTGCTTAAGCAACATCTTATTTATAATGCATAATGAGACCATTTTTAAAGAAAATTTAAAGAGTTGATACAGTAATACATTTTCAGCAAAAATGCAATCGTTTTTGTTCATCTTTGTGATATATATCGTGATTTTGTTTGCGTTTCGGGAAAGGGGAGTTATTTCAAGTGTTTTCACCTTGAATTAAAACACCCGACAGTTCTCTGATATATGACAGTAATTTGCAATAGCTTCTAATGCTGCATCTAGAGCATTTTGTGTGTATTGGTTAAAGAAGCATCTCTAATTTCTTTTCTCCAGCGCTCAATACGCTGTCTGCCATTTCATATCAGAGTTTCATGTTTCTATGACAGCTTTTGTTTGTTACATAACCTGTTCCTTTCCTGCAGGATCCAACAGGACTGGCTTTCTCAGCGCTCTCAAAGACAGCCCAGCTAGATATCCTTTCAATGAAGTGTGTGCGGGTGGGAAGAGGCTATTTCTGGTTTCACACCTCCAGAACACAATCGCAGAAAAGCATATCACCCATAATGACTCTTTCGGTCTGCATCTTTAATGCTAAATCTCTGTACCTATTTCTTTTCAGTGGCATTGAAATATGTTATTAAATACGGCCTGTGGGAATTCTTTACAGATCTGAGATTGGCGAGCCCCGTCAGTCTGTTTCGCAGGGGTTTGTATTGAGGAGGGTGCATTCGTGTTCATGCTTGCTGATCACTCGCTTCGTTATTAAGCAACTTTAATGGCTTCATGATAGACATTGCACGGACATAAACAAGCAAGGATGCGTACATAGGAAGCGTGCATCAATAATAGGATCTGAAGGCTACGCAAAAATCATTTCCTTTATCGGTGTGTAATATAAAGGGTCATTCTGGGAGAGTTTATTTTGGGATAATGACCATCTGATTGTACAATATTCCATTTATTATGAAGCTGCTCACAAAATAAATGGATATTATTTCTGCGTGTGAGACGAAAGAGTGTGATAGAAGATGTGAGACGGTGTAGGAGACTGGTTGCCAGGGACAACCGTATTAAGTTAAGCATTACTTATCTTACAAGAATAATCCAGATTTGCAGAGCGCAGTGAAATAACCTCAAATACTGAATGTTGAATGGCGAATTATGATGTTGTGTTTCTAGCATAATCCATATCAGACTTTTAAATACTACATGTGTTTATAAATAGAGACCTACATTTCTTTTATCCTTAACACATGCACTGTTCTGGAAGTGGTGGTGTGCTTTTTCTCTGTCTGGTCCATCGTTGGTCTTTCGGGATTTCATACGTACCTGATCAGCTCCAACCAGACTACCAATGAGGATGTGAGTCAATATGTTTTATTATATATTTTTTAGTTTTTCAGCAATTAACTTATCCAGCCATAGATTTAAAAAATTATCAGCCACTGAGAAACTGCATTAATGACGTCTTTCTAGGCAAAGTCTGTGTAGTAGTCAGTGGGAGGACGGGTCAATGTATCCAATTCCTGCCCATATTTGCAAAAAGCCCCCCCCCCCCCCCTCCCCCTTTATGTAATATCTAACATACTTAAACCAAACTAATTAGACAAACACATTTGAACATATATCAGCATGATAAGAATGAACTTAAATGGTGAAAATGTATTTGGAGGTTTAATTTTTTTAATCGGCCATTGTCCTATGTGTTTACATAGAGAATGCGGCTTTATAATGCAGGCGTACCTCAGTGGGCAATCTAAATGCTTTGGCTTTATTTTTTAGGACATAAAAGCATCCTGTGTTGTTACTATAGACCTACATTTTAAAGTGCGAGGCTTAGTGGTTAGAAAGCTTGACTCCTAACCCTAGGGTTGCAGGTTCAAGTCTCAGGCCGGCAATACCATGACTTGGGTGTCCTAAAACAATGCAATGAACCCCCAACTGCTCCCCGGGCGACGCCGCATAAATGGCTGCCCACTGCTCCGGGTGTGTGTTCACTAATGGTATTTCACTATTCTTGTTTTTGAAGATATTTCTTTCTATGTACACCTCAAGGGACCAACAACTTAATAACAACTTCATGAGTCTAATTTCCATAATCTCACTGGCAGGTTGTTTAGAGAACAGTGTTTATTTAAGGGTCCTTTCAGTTTCTCGCTGTCTTCTCTTGTGTTGGCAGCTTGTCCCTTTTAGCTAATGTAGTTCTCAATGTTTCAGATCAAAGGTTCATGGTCATCCAAACGAGGCAAAGGCAACTACAACCCCTACAGCTACGGAAACTTAATCACAAACTGCTGCGCGGCACTGTGTGGACCTCTTCCGCCGAGGTAAGCGCAAGACCCCTTCAATTCGTTGTTTCACTGGCCGTATAACACCAAAATACGGCATTCTTTTCTATACCTTTTTTAACACAGCAATGATTAATGTTTGTAATAAGATATACTGTTTATGAAATCCAGACTCGATCTCAATCTGTTAAGTTTGGTTTGATTTCTCTTTGAGATGGCCTTACTCAGTAAATATTAAATATTTTAAGGTTAAATTTCCAGAGGAGGTCTACACATTATTTAGAATTCAAGGATTTTCGTAGGATGAAATGTAAACAATGCTGGTACACATGTATGTAGAAGAACATAAATATATATAAAAAACGGTTTGCAAGCCCCTGACATTACTTTTGGGACACATGCTCTTTTATATAGACTAGGGTTGCTCTGTGTACCAGAGCTACGGTAACATCACCATGTTAAAGCCTCAAAATACAGCTCTATTCCTTAAACAAAAGTATCATAGGACCATTCAACACTTACATGCTTCTTTTTGCAATATTTTGAATAACAAAAAAAGTTCATGATTTAGTGAGGACTTGATTTGCTCTTAAAGGATTCAGTCTTTCGGAATTTTTTTATTTTACTCATTTAAAATTGCAGACGCATACTGGTCATTATAGTTTTATATTTATAATTCTTGCTGTGTAGATGAAATTTTCCGCCGTTTATATTTGTTTCCACGTTAATATTCTTGTGTGGTTTTTTTTCCTACTTTCAATTGCTATAGACACAAACGATTTTTGTAAATATTAAATTTGTCTATTTTACAGTACTTGCGAGGATTTAAACTTTCGCTATAGTTAATACCAAAAAATTATATGTTGTCAGTAATAGTTGTACATTAAAATAGAGTTTGAAAAGTTAAGTGTTTCATTAAGATTTGAGTATTAAATGTAATGTGGTTTATTATATATTATTCTTTATGGTATCGTGACAACCTTAGTAAAGACCACTTTGCAAGATGTAAACACTGGTCCACAAGCACTTTCGGTTCCATTTTTTTGATTTTTTAAATATTACATATATTATAAAAGATATTATTAGTTAGTGGTTGTTATTTGTAAAAAAAAACTGAAACACTAATGTTGAAGATCCGGCAGACCAGCGTTGAATCCGCAAGGTTTACTTTTTCTAAAGAGGTCTTTACTTCAAATGTCAACCAGGTATTCCATGTATATGTAACATTTACATTTTCTACTTGATGTATCTGGTGCTCCCACTGAAAATAAACAACTGCAGTTAAAAGCATGGTTTCGATACAATAGATTGATAGTTGTCATCCATGCCAGTATGTGATCATGTTTTTCTGCATGTATACAAAATCCTTGTATGTTTATAATTAAGTGAAAATAATAAGCTAGTCAATAGAAAAAATGCCTTTTTAAAAAAGACATTTATCAACTGGAACTCTATCAGCAAATCATTACCAAGGCCAGACATGAGCCAATAGATTCATGCTGATCTCGTAAAACGAATAGTGAACTCAGCAGTTCTCTCACCCGATTTTACGAATATCAGAGGCAGAGATAAAATTGCCTTTCTCACTTAGATAACTCACTGAGGTACATCCTAATTTGTTCAGATGGTGTCTCGGCGAGCGTGGAGGTTTGCTGACGTCAAAACACGCTTACGCACCCACACAAGAGCTCCGTGCACCATTAATGAGTTTTACATGGAGCCAGGAACATAAAGCAGAAGTGGGCACAGCATCACTAGCTGCCATCTGCTCTGTGTGTGGGCATGTTGAGCTGGAGGAGGACTCCACATAAACACACGAATCCTCCGACTCGCTCGATCACATTTCCTGACTCGGTCAGTATATATCAGCTTGTTTCTTTCTCCTTACAGTTTGATTGACAGGAGAGGGTTTGTCCAACCAGATACACCGCAGCCTGTAGCCCAGACAAACGGTACCAGCGCCTGTCCCTCTAATCAGGTTCAGAGTCATATGGTAGGTAGACTGTACTCTGACTGCTGTCATGTCTGTCCGTCGGGAATATTTCAGTCATAGTAATGCAGCTGTGTGAGCCGTGCAACCATGCTTATAGGTTTAACACAGCAGAAATACAAAAGAAATAAAGGGATAATACGATAACAGCAAGGTATTTTTAAGATTGAAAGTTATTAAAAACATCCATGTCCCCATTGACTTCAATTGTTTGGACACAAAACCACATCTTTTGTGTTTCACAAAAGAAATAGGTTTCACATACAGGTTTTGTTGGTGAGTATGTAACTAGTATCCTAAATATTCTGGTATTACTTATCAATAAGGTTGTATTTTTACAGTTGTTACACATTTTACTGTAGTAAAATGGTTTTATCTTTGTCCGTTTGTTAATCCCAAAAAATCATTTTAGTTCATTTTGTGTAAGTGTAACTTTTGATTAAATAAAAGTTGAGATAATGTTCCACAATTAACAAACATTACAAAAGTATTGTTCATTGTTAGCTCATGTCAACTGAGTTAAAAAAATAAATATTTATTTGCATTCGAAATCAATATAATTCTAAGAAATATTTTGTTTTCATAGTAATGATTCATTCATTTTCTTTAGATAAAAATGATATCTGTTGAGTTTGGATTTAATGGTAGATGTAGCTTGCTAAAGGTTGTTCCGACTGAAGATCTCATCGATTCATTCTGTGACGCACAACGGTATTAAGATGACTGGGATAGTGTGGGCAGCTGGAATACATGAATACTGCTCGGGTGCTCACTCTCTCAATTCAGAGATTTGAACGCATTTGTTAATTCTTGTGGGATTTTAGAGCAGTGTTTTTGTAAGTTTCTTAATGTATTTTTCCCTACATCTATCAGCTACAGTCTATATTATGGACAGAATCATATGCAAACATTTCTCTTTTTATGCTAAATGTTGTTTGGTAACATAAGGCATAACAAACAAAACAATGTTTAAAATGTTTAATCAAGTGTACTAAATGTTCTTAAAATATCTAAATCTGTGTCTATGTGCTTACGTCTTTCTTTACACTTTTGGTTTTCATAGCTTAACATCTTAAAGTGATAGCTTACCCCAAAACAAACATTTTGTCATCATTCCGTCCCTCGTGGCAAACCTGTATTACTTTCTTCTGCAGAAGGCAAAAGAAGATGGTAACCAAAAAACATTGATCCCCATTGACTTCTATTGTTAGGGCGGCTAGCAATGCAAGTATATAGGGACCTGTGTTTTTGTTGCAGTCACCAAGCAGTCATGCAGGTTAAAAGTGTCAAGCGAGTCAGAAAATGATGACAGAATTTTCATTTGGACCTTTTAAATTTCAACCCGTTAACTTACAAATAATGAATAATGTCTACATTAATATTTGATTGCAGGATCACTTTTGTTTGCCTTTCTATATTCCTATATAAAAGATCCTTGTGACTCTTTCCTCGCATTTAATTCATGCTTTCCCTTGCTGAGTCTGACTTCCTGCTGCTTTTCCTCTCTCTCTCTCCTTCTCTCTCTTTTGCGCCTTCTTTTTCTCTCTCTTCCTTCCAGTGTGCTCAAGACCAGTGCATTCAGAGCACCAAATTCGTTTTGCAGGTCGCCACCAACCCGCTTCTCCACAGTCAGCCCGTGGTTCTGAGTGGAGGTCCCGCCCTCCAGGTCAAGACGTCATTGGGAGGACCATGCTCCACTTTGGGCCCCTCACAGCCCACGCTGCCCTCCTCCATCCCCGGCCTGAGCTGCGGAGGAGAGCTGTTGGCCCTGCGGGACTCAGAGATTCACTGCCACCATCACCTTCACCATCAGCACTTCATCAGTCCAGAGGAGACGCCCTCACCACCTCCAGCTCTGCCCTGCGCGACCCACCTGGGCCACCACATCCATCCTACACAGCTCTTCGATCCGGTGAGCCAGGACTCGCTTCATGAAGACTCTGTGCGGGGTTTGGTGAAGCTCAGCTCAGTGTGAACTGTTATAAGTATCGCCTTGCTGAACTGAAAAGAAAGCCATACATGTACATCAGCCTCTTCTGCGTGTGTCTAATACTCTGATGGAGACAGCAGCACTTACTGACTTCTAGGCGAGGACCAAAGCAAGTCTTCCAGCTCCGGTATCGAATAACAGAGCTGTTTCACAGAAGCGCATTAGTGACCGGACATTTTTCACTAAGTACTTTTCCTATTCACCTTCTCCACTGGATTTCAAGCCAAAGTTAGTATATAAAAAAGTATGTATCAGTTTCATGACAAAGCGTTTAGATTTCACCATGAAATTCTAAAGCATATTCAAATGATCAATGAATTGTGGCTTTAAAGAAGCACAATGTATATAGTACTATGTATAATTTAGAAACCCATGGTTGTTTTTCTTAAGAATGCTTTTATTATACGTCATTGTATAATTCAGCATATGTACGGAGAACATAAACAGGATTTTGACATCTACTACAGTGCAGATGCAAGGCTGGCATCTGTTATAGGTTGGATCGTATGTATGTGTGTTCCAATGTGACTAAATCTTTTTATACGTGGTCTTCAAACATTATCTGAGCCTTTAGGACTTCGGAGAATAACACCAACGTTTGTTTGTACAGCCTGTGATTCGGTTTGAAACACATGGTCACACATCGGAAGAGACACAGAACTTTAATGCAACGTCACTGCCTTTCTCTGAGGTTCTGTCGATAACTTCAGTGGTATTATCTATGATAATTATGCTTTCGTTAAATATTTGGGTATGTATTGCATCAAATTTGAATGGGGTGCCAACACATTATGGTAATATGTGATATTGTGCCAAAAAGCAGTTTACCTGTTTTCAGCAGAGGTGGAATATTGTGGATGTTAATAAATTCACAATTTTTTAAGAAAGTGCAAAGAGTTATTTGTTTAATTGTGACATAAATTCACTGCGCACGTACAAGGTGAGTCTAATGGGAAAATGGGCCAAATATTTATTAATAGGTCTTATACGTATAAAAGGTTATCATTTATTCAAGTTTTTAGAAAGAAATCCAATAAATAGTGTAATAACTTTCATAACTTTTACTTATAGCATCGACTTACAGTGCAGCTTTATGTACTGTTTACTTATAATAAATTGAGTTTTTCGAACAAGATTTTAAACAAACATCGTTTATTATACAACATTCAGGATATTATGAGCGGCAGACATTATTACAGTGCCTAAACCAATTTCTTAATGTTTCATGAACACTTCTCATTCGGGTAGATTTTTGTATATCCACTATGATCGTGTCATCCATACACATCTAAAAATATGTCGTTTTTCAACTTGGAAAAGGAAAGATTATTTTTCATTTAAGCAGTCTGATGTCGTTGTGAGGTGATAATCTCTGTTGGTTTTATATTATGAAAGTGAGTGTACTATTGTGCACTTTACACTGTATCAAAATTTACAGATGATATTTTCAAAAAAAAAATTGTGTCCTCTGGTGGGCAATATGTGAGATATCTACTTCTGTTTGGTGGCAAGCATTCGTCCAAATATCTTTGTTTTCAAATATAGAAGAAAATGATATGTAGGTTTGTAGGTTTGGTAGCCAGTGAGTAATTAATTATAGAATTTCAATATTTCACAATTTTCCTGTAATTAATCTAGCTTTCTGATACTTAAATATTATAATCATTTCTTCAATAAAGAGTATCAAGATGCCATAACTACTCGCCAATGAGTGTTAAAATAGAATGAAGATTTACAATAAAAGGAAATAAAATCAAATAAAATTACATCGTCCAAAGTGTGTAACGAATAATGCAGTATCAGAGCATTAGCTTGTAAAGATTCCTCTCTCACCTGTGTGGCAGTGGGGAAATTTTAGTTAGGAAAATTTTTTATTGTACTTACGATTAATACATGTTTCATTGATTCCGAATTGACTAATGTAATAGTAGGAAATTAACCACAGTCCGTAATTTCCAAAAAGCCTGTTTTTAGCCTGTTAACAACTGTCTAAAGACGAAAACTACAATTAACATCAAATGATCACATAATGATTCACATCCTGCTAAACACCAGGATATACAAGACATTAATCAAATAACAAAATATTGTATTATATTGCTGTATGTTGTTAGACATTTTAAATTAAACAACTACTCACAGAAAGTATAACTTATCCATTCTCACTGTATTTAACTCGCGCAACTCGAGACAGACTTGTGCTACTTGGTGTCTGTATCTCGTTTGCAAAAAAAGTTAACTTTTCAAGAAGTCCTCCTGAGTGAAAGTCTCGTGCAGCTCGAAAAATTAGCATATTAACGGAGTATACCAAATGAGGTTAGTTACATTCAAGGGTGAAAGAAATTATCACAAAAATTGCACATGCTGTTTTGATTCTCAAAGATGGTCATATGACATAACCAATGGTCACAATGATATCGGTCAACCTTTGCACATACAAATTACATTTGATCCAACCATCATAAATATAATGAACATAGTTTTATATTAGATATTTATCTTACTGATTACCTAAAATATATAAAAATATAAGTAACCAATAACATCGAGTTAACAGGCCAGTGATTGCATAATAAAACCAGACCAAACGTTAGGTCCATTATTATAGTCCACATATATGTTAGATTTGTGCAATCAGTTAAATTAGTGCAATATAGATTTAATATTTGAACAGCTGAACTGGTTGGAAAGTCCTCAGAAGACTGGAGTTTCATACCACATCTTGACATCCACCAATTTTAGATCTCCCAGAATCTCCAGCATGTTTACCCGATTCAGATCTTGCTCACGGTGCTTGTAAACCAGCTGATGGACTCCATTTACTGCCACTTTAAAATACTCCGGCTCACACCGGATGATCATCTGTCAGAGAGGAGCACAGGTGAGAAGTGACATCGATTCAGATAATGACATGAGAGACCAAGATCTACCTTTAATACATTTAGTCATTTACTTTGTAAATGTTACCTCGACTGTAATGGAAGTCATAACTAAAGGCCTATGAGATATCAGGCAAAAAGAAATTAAATTGAATAAAAGCTGTGATACCTCAAAGTATTGTCCTGGTGCAAAGGGAAAGCTGGAAAGGGAGTTCTCTTCTGGTCCCCAACACCCAGACCGGAAGGAGTTTCGGACAATGCGTCCGGTCTTGAATCGAGGATTTAGGTGCAAAGCGATGTCCTCTGAGTCAGCCACTCGCAGGTTTATTCCGAAACTTTAAAAAGTTGTAAACAGTACAAATAAACTGACATGCCAACAAGCACAGACAAACAAGTTTTTGATAAGACTGAATATGGTTTTTATCATGTTTATCGCCCTACACCTACCCATCTGGGTGATTGCTGATCTGACCCTTGACAATAATTGTATCTCCAGGTCTCAGTCCTTTGTCAAATTCACTTTTGAAAGGAAGACTCTACAAAACATAGTGACACTTTACGTGAGGAAGCATGACAAAATCTGCAGTTTATTGAAAACATCACTGTATTGTTACTAGAACATGTTTTATTATACGCTTGGGTAAAATAATTCAAGCTTTCAAAACACTGCATGATTCTGAGACGTTACAAGCTGGAGTTTATTATAGCATAGATTTATGTCTATATAGTGAGGCAGTCATAACATAATAATCTAATATTCCTGTTATGAGGCCATGCGTGTGGAAACAATTTCACTTTTGCCCTTGCATGTACTTACCATGTCACCAGATACCGATTTTATGGCTTTCTATTGGAAAAAAAGAGATTATTAAAATTTAAAGAAACTTAAAGTCCCCCTGTCTAAAATATAGTCCACCTCTGAAAACTGTATTTTCTTTATACAGTTTTCTAAAACATTGGTTTGAATAATACCTTAAAATGAATGGAATATTCCTATGACAAGGACTTCAAGATTAAAATAGAATGAGGGTCTAATAGGAGGTCAAATTAGGTTCATGTGATTGGTTAAAGGTCATTAAAGTGTGAGATAACACAAAAATTAAAAGTCTGTCTTGAATTATTTGGTTATCCCTGGTTGTTTCAGACCTGTATACATTTTTTTGTTTAATTGAACACAATATTTCCACAAATGCTTGTAGCAAAACAGTTCGGCGACCTTGTTGACTACCATAGTAAGATAAAGACAACGGCAGTCAAAACTGGTTCGAATGTTAAATCTGCACATGGTTTCTCTTAAAGCATATCCAAAAGTCTATCTATATCTTTAAAAAACACCTAAAAATTAATCTTTTCCGGCTACACCTAACTCACTTACTCACTTCTTTTCTAACTACTCACTCTATCAAAAAAAATATATATATCTTTTGTAACTTCTCTCTCTGTGTAACTCGGTAGCATTGTTGTAGCACTTGTTCACCTATTGTTGTATCGGCTATTTACCGCTTCATTGTCTCCTCGACTATTGTAAGTCGCTTTGGATAAAAGCGTCTGCTAAATGACTAAATGTAATGTAAATGTGAAAACACCATGCTTTTTAAGACAAAAAAATTGCCGTGAAAACACAGAATTGTTGATACTTACACGAGACTGTGACTTCTCAGCTCCACTTGGTGACTTGATGGAGCTCTACAAAAGTTTAATCACAACATGAAATACCAGCCACACTTTGCGTTCATATATGACTTACCACTAAACAAACCTCGCGTTTTACACGGGTCCCAAAACTCAGTAGTTTAAGTCTAAGGGAATGAACGTGTCACCATACTCACCGAACCGGGAATGAATCCAATGGACTGGATTTCGACATGTCCAGATATGCACAGAGTGTCGACCCTCTTGAGCTCTATCCTGTGCTTGTATACAAGCAGATGAGAACCGTTTACGGCCACCTGAAAGCAGCGTACAATCTGAACTTATCTGTCATAAAGATCAGCGAATGTGTGACAACAAGCGGGAGAAAGAGACGGAGTCGCCGCGATCACCTTGAACAAATCTTTCTCTGCACGTATGAAGATCTCGAAGGCCTCGCCGTGTTTAAAGGGCATTTGCCTGTGGTGTTCCTCTCTCTCCCAGCGTTCTTCTCGCAGGGTGTTACACACGAGGAACGGGACGCCCTTAAAGCGAGGATTCAGGTGAAACGCCACATCTGCCCTGGGCTTCACACTACTGCCACACGTCAGGTCCACCTGGAATCTGAAGGAATGTTCACGGATGACATCATCACATTTCAAACATGACATCACACTTCTGTCAACTCTGGTGTGTTCTATCTGTCATGGTGTGACGTCACTATCATGCACATAGACTGAGAAATGAATGAGTTGACCTTTAAAGTGAAAATGGATTGTTGTGTATTATGGGATGTTTTCTCCTCACCTTTCGGCCTTGTTTTTCACTTTTCCTTGGATGAGGATCATACTTCCGGGATGAAGTCCTCCCAGAATGGTCGTTTGAAAAGGAATAGTCTGGAAGAATAAGAAAAAGCTAATTAATATTTATGCTACATCTTATTCTGTAGATATTCAATACAATTAAAGATTTTTGTTGACAAATAACTTACTGGGTTTAGTATTGTTTGTTTGGGATTTGCGACGGCCATTCTTTATAAACAATTACAAATCAAACAAACAAACATGGAAATTCAAACGGACGCTTTCACTTCCGCGAGTGCCTGAGCGATGAGTGTGCTGACCAATCAGAGCACAGTGCGGTGCGTTCGCCGAAGTGCGGACCAATGACAAAACCGTGTGGTGAACTTTGTACTCCGAATATTGTTTTTCTCCATTTACTTTATTCTTATCAACGCATTCTGGCGAAACAACAATTCCAATAACACGCTCTTCAAATAACTCGATCACGCGAGTGGTTTTAATACATTGTTTATAAATCACCCTCGTCACGCACGTCTATGCTTATAAAAACAACTCTCCCACCGCTCTAAGCGCGTGACACGGAAGTCACTGCACGTCGCGCAGCACACGGACCTCGTCTTGCGCTTCGCAGACCGACACGGCGTCATATCATCGCGAGAACAAAACATAAACCGTGCGTTGAGGGTCTTCTCGCGATATTTTGACGACAGGCGCTGATCGATATGCGCAGCGCTGCTCGAAGTCAAACGCATATAAAAGCATGCCGGCGTGAGACGTCGGAAGCTTTCCTCATTCATAAAAGCGACACCGATCATGTACACACACCGACTACTGATCATCATATCGTTCAGTGTCACGTGTTGGGCAGACTTCTATGTTATAGATGATCGGAATGGTTTAGGAAGAGAGTTTGATGGAATAGGAGGATTAAGCGGAGGGGGGGTGAGTACCTTTAAAGGGGGGGGGGGCAGTTGTGTTGATGTGAGTGTGGTTTACAAACATTGACTTCTGTTGTGCACACAGGCCACTTCTAGACTACTTATCAACTATGAAGAACCTTACAGAAGCCAAATACTGGATTTCCTATTTAAGGTCAGAGGTCACATGATCATGGTGCATGACAGCTGTCACATGGTGCTGAGGAATCTGTTTTTCTTTCTGGTTCTTTTTTCTTGCAGCCCAACTTTGGAGCTTCCCTGCATATCCTTAAGGTCGAAATAGGAGGTGATGCCCAAACCACGGATGGGACAGAGCCCTCTCATATGCACAGGAAAGATGATGTGGATTTTTTCCGCGGATATGAGTGGTGGGTTATGAAAGAAGCCAAGAAAAGAAATCCAGACATCAAGTTGATTGGTAATTAACCTTTACGTCTGCTACGAGGATCAGAAGTGCTGTGATATTAAAAAGGCCGGTCTGCTTTTGAAGGTCTTCCCTGGGCATTTCCAGCATGGGTCGGTCAGGGCGAGCAATGGCCATACTCTTTTCCAAATGTTACGGCTAGATATGTCGTTTCCTGGATTGTTGGTGCAAAGCAGCATCATAACCTTGACATCGACTATGTTGGGGTACGTATGCACGGTTGGCTTACCGACTGCTGTTTTGTATGTTTGTTAACTTTCCCTCTTTTTCTTAGATATGGAATGAAAAAAGTTACGACGCACTGTACGTTAAGGTAAGGGTTTTACTTGCTAGACCGAATTTCAATCATTACATTTACATTCATTCATTTGGCAGACGCTTTCATCCAAAGCGACTTACAAGCAGTAGTCAATCATCACTACAGAACAAACAGGGGTAAGGGGTCTTGATCAAGGACACTAAGGTCATTGTCTGATTACACTGGGATTCAAACCCGCAACCTTATGCTTACCACCAGACCACAACTGACCACATTCTAGTTTTATATTAGGATTTAAGTTAAAAGAGTTCGAAATTCAAAGTCTTAACATTACACCAGGTGCTGCGAGACACTTTGGACCTACATAATCTAACAAATGTTGGGATCATCGCTGCAGACGGGGACTGGGAAATTGCGACAGACATGGCCAAGGATCCATATCTAAACGATGCGGTTGAGGTTATAGGGTGAGCAAATTTGAGAACAAATCGCTTTACATGTTGCAAGTTTTATTGACAATATTTTAGTATGTTTAAAACGAGGTAATTTGAATGTCCACAATTCAAACAGATGGTTTGTGGAACCTTAGGCCAAAAAGGGAAATTCTACCCCAAAATTAAAATAGTTTTATCATTTACTCACCGTCGTCTCATTTCAAACCTCTATGACTTTCTTTCTTCTGCAGAACACAAAAGTTAATATTTTGAAGAATAATCTGCCGTACCGATTCAGTTCTATTGAATGAACACAACATCGTTCTATTGTATGGGTTCTGACATTTTATTTTTTAAACATTCTTTAAAATATCTTTCTTTGATAAAAGAAAAAATATCATCAATGTTTCATTTAAGAGAGTGGTTAAATGACAGATTGAACATTTTCTAACAATTTTCCATAGCTTGTATTGCTTTCAGAACATTCATTTATTACTTGTTCTTCTACCAGTGTCCACTATCCAGGAACCAACACCGTGAAAGAAGCTCTGTGGAGTCAAAAAAAGCTTTGGTCCTCTGAAGATTACAGCACGTTTAATAATGATGTAGGTGCTGGATGCTGGGCACGCATTCTAAACCAGAACTATGTGAATGGCAGAATGACTTCGTAAGCTTTTTTTTACACTTCAGTAGATCGTTTTTGTAATCTGACATTCACGTGGGCTGCCTTTTCATTTTAGGACTATATCCTGGAATCTGATAGCAAGTTACTATGAGGAACTGTCTTTTGGTGGAGATGGGTTGATGACTGCGGAGCAGCCCTGGTGTGGGCATTATGTAGTGGAGTCTCCCATATGGATAACTGGTCAGTGTTTGCAAACTAACAGACTGCATTTTATTAATAACATTCTTTTTCTAAAGGTATAGAGTTCCAAAACATGACTATTTTGTCTCAGTTTATTAAAGTGATAGTTCAACCAAAATTAGAAAATCTGTCATTGTTCAGTTTGACCTCTTTTTATGCTTTTCTTTCTGTTGTGAAATATAAAAGAAGATACTTTGAGGAAAGAACCACAGGAATACCCATTCGATTGCGTTTTGTCTCCATAAAATATTAGCGAATGGGTACCAGCATTCTTTGGACACGAGCATTCCTCAAAATTTCTTCTTTTGAGATCTGCACAAGAAAATGAGTCACGCGGTTGTATGTCATTTTTTAAAGAATGCTGTTGCTTTTTATAGCTCACACAACACAGTTTGCACAACCAGGCTGGTTTTACCTGCAGACTGTGGGCAATTTCTCCCGCGGAGGAAGTTACGTTGCCTTAACAGACCTCAAAGGGAATCTCACTATTGTAATTCAAACCATGGTGGGTGGTTACCTGCTCATAATGTTAGGTCTTGGGAAGGTCATGCACACTAGGAACACATCTTTCTTTTTTTATTTTAGACACATAGTCACTCTGTGTGCATCCGGCCGCCTTTGCCGCAATTTGAGGTTTTCCCGCAAACAGTCACTTTCCAGCTAAAAGGTTCTTTTGTAAGTTTGGTCTTCTGTCTCAATTTAATGTGTTCAGGTTATTTGTAAACCATGATAAAACATGATCTGTTTTTAGGCACATCTCACTGAACTTCAAGTGTGGTACTCAAAACTGGATTTTGAGACCAAAAATGACACCCTTTTTGAAAAGAAAAGACCTATTAAGGTATGTCATCGTTAGTTTCTAATTTTATTCACAATAAAATAAGTTCTTAAACAATAAAGAACATGTTTGTTGTGTTTTTTTTATACAGGTGTATGACGGTTCTTTTACCCTTAAATTAGATGTTGATGAAGTTTACACAATCACATCCATCACTACTGGACATAAAGGTTTCTACCCTGAGCCCCCCAAACCATCCTTGTTTCCAAAGAATTACTCGGATGATTTCACTGTTGGTAAGTGTTTCCTGCTAAAAGAATATTTTACTAGATGCTTAGAATCACTAGTGATGTCTAACAGAATATAATTGTCTTTTGGACAAAGATAACCCTCCATTCTCCGAGGCCCCATATTTTGCTGATCAGACCGGTGTGTTTGAGTACTACAGAAATGTCACTGACGTTGGCCCACATGCCTTCACCTTACGGCAGGTGATCCTGGAGCGACCGATTGCCTGGGCTACAGATGCTGACCAGACAATCAGCATCATCGGGGACTACAACTGGTATGTTTCATATAGTAAAATGACCTTTTTATGCATTGCAGTAACTTTGATTTAATAGCCCTTTTAAACATTATTTTACACTTTTGGTAACCATGTGTACAATGTAGGCTGTAAAAATAATTCAGAATTGTTTCTCGTTTTGATCTAAACTAAAAATATAAAATTCAACATTAAGATACAACAATTAGTGTGTGTGTGGGTGGGTGTGTGTGTGTTAGGGCTTCTCAATTAGTGGAAAAACTTTTTGCAATTACAACTACAGCTGAATGGTATTATAATCGCCAAAAGCCTCAAATACAGCTCTACATTTATGCTCATTTTTGTGCGTTACTGATATATGTTTAGGCACTTAAAACGTTAATGAATTAGAGATTGTAAAATTGATAAGTTGATGTGTCGTTCAATTTTTTTTTGTACTAACAACATATCTCCCATAATCATTTTTATATTTGCATCATATCTAGTTTGAGATTTACCATGCAGCTGCTTTACGCTAAGTCATTAAACGGACACAAGCAGGGAATGAGTTTCCAGATTTGCTTGATACAACAAAAATGCTTGTGTCAATTTACAACTATTACACAAGGTGGTCGTACACATCTTAATAAGTTGGTTGTGATCGGCATATTAAAAGATGAGAAGCAGAAAGAGATTTTCTTTAAACATCTGCATTAAACACAATGGAAAGTGGTAACTCATTCTCTATGCGTTGTTTTTACTGTCTTCAATTCGCATGGATATCACACATATTTATACACAAATCACACACACAGTCATTCACACAACATTTATGCCTCCTTACTGTTCAACTTTACTGTATTTATTTGAACAAACTGATGGTGTAGAATAAGTAACTGAGGCTTGTTTAACGGTCTTGCTGGGCTGGAATTCAGCGCAGAATAAAGTATTCCCCAAGCTCCATGAAATAACTGGGTTTTAAAGACAGCTTTTATTTAATTTTATACACACTTGTACCGTCAAACTTTGGTGTAAATGCAATATGGTTTTGTGATGGTGCTGTATATAAGCGGCTGTTATTGTCTATGACCTAATCACATCCGTGCTGATAAAGAGCAACATCACACTCCTACTCGAGCCTTGTTGCATAAGGTGTCATTTGTATTTTTGAAACCCTGTTACATAATCTTTTAACAATAAATGCACCATTAACTAAGTTGATAACTTAATATAAGTAACAGTGTTCTCACTTACGTCACAATTTAGTTAGGAAAAGATATGCGAGTCCATATTGGGGGTACTCGTATGTGAATGGGGGCATAGATGGCATGGTTGCATCTAAATATAAACTAAACGTGTTAAATGTATATCGTATTCAAGCAAAAGGGCAAAAAGCATTTGATCAACTTTAATGTCACATGTAGTGAAAACACTTTACACTTGTAAGTGAGACTTAATTTGCCACATTCAACCAAAGTATTCACTATTAAAATGTGCAGACTGTTACGTGAAAAAACTTTGGAACTATGGAATATTTCCAAAATATTTTCCTCTTGAATAAAGAGAATACCCTTCTACTGTTTTTTTTAAACAGGGCAGACCTCAGCGTGTCCTGTGAAGTACTTATTGAAACTCCAAACACTGGAGGTGTGTTCCTGGCAGCAAGGGTAGATCATGGAGGAGAATCCATCAGAAAAGCAAAGGGTGTCTTTTTTTGGCTAAATGCAAATGGAACCTATAAAGTGACAAATGACATAGGTAAACATTTATTTTTTTCCATTCTGCTATGTGAAATCCTATTATAAAGGCATTATTTCTAACCTTATTTGCACTTATCTATTGCACCACTACACTGGATGCACAGCAAAATAACGTATTATTCTTTTTTCTTTATTTTCATTATACAGTAAAAACATTTAGTTAACTTTCTAAACTAAATATAATGACAGGTGTCATATTGCATTTGAGGTAGTTATAATTTGTTCCGTCATGTATAAGGTGGACAAAGAGTTCTTGCTGAAGGCCTTTCAGGAACAAGGGCAGGTGTATGGTACTCGGTCACACTAAGTGTCAAGGTAACATCTGTGTTTCACTTTCTTTGTGTCATTTAATAAATAACAATTTGTAACAATATCGTTAATATTTGGTCTACAGGGATATTTCGCCTACGGGATGCTAAATGGCTTTCCACTTTGGAAAAACGCCGTTGTCCTCGAGCCAAAGAAAGGCTGGGCCGCATTAGGAACTCTTTCGTTTGAACACGCACAGTTTGATAACTTTCAAGTGCTTGCCGATTCCTGAACACTTTGAGTTTTCACATGTTTACACGATCGTTGTGCACTTGCTACTTTATGGGACAATTCACCTTATGCGTTAGTTTAAATTGCATATTAACACACTGTGATGAACATATTTGTGATTTAACCTATGTATATTTTTGATACTTTTGCCTGGAATCATTTTTCTAATTGGTCAATTGTTAATGTGCATCAGGACAATGAATGTGCAACAGATTCAGGTTGTTAATACAGATGATGTGTGACATATGCTACCAGTTGTACATTTGGATTTGGACACATGCTTTTATCGGAGGGTTTCTGATTAATTTTGATTTTTTATTCACCAATATGAATTTCCATTGTGAGGGTGCTTCATAACCAAAAAAATATCGGTTTTTGTTACTAAAGAAGTTTGAGTGGATCCAAACCCGAATATGAGATCATTCTAATTTTTCCCCTAGGAAAATTAGCCAGCCATGTTTTATTTTATGACTATAAACATCGTGGTTAAACTGTTATTGTAGTAAGACCATAGTTAATGTTTTTTCTTGAAGTTTTACGGCAAGTACCATTATTTGACTATAGGTACTGATGTAAAATCAGGGTTAATATTCAAAAAAATTTGGTTTACTGCAAAAAAAAAAATTCATACCAAGCACTTTGTATAGTTTTCAAGTAAAATATCTACTTGTTTTTTTAATCTTAAAGATTTTCTGGATTAAAAGTGCCAAAAGATATAATATATATATATATAGCTTGTTTCTAGGAATTTATGCAAAAAAATGTATAAGAAATATGCCAATGGGGTTAGAAAAAAAACATTAATTTGATAAAACTGAATTAAAAATCTTTGTAAATTGTCTTTTTTTAGCTTTTTTACCCATAAATTCATAATAAAAGAATAAAGATGTATATTTATTTAAGAATATTAAGATATTTGTACAGTTAAACAGGAAAAGAAGCTTATTTTATGTCAATGGTAATCTGACAGTTTTACCTTTATATACATTTTTAAACCATTTTTAAAAGAGATCCGAGATTGTAGCTTACATGTTTTAATATATTTTGAATGAAATGGGTTTATATCATTTATTTAATAAAACGGGTTTTGTAGGCGAGCGCTTGTTTTTGTATCCATGGCAACCAAACAAAAATGGCGACCAGCCGCTCAAAGCGAGTCTTTATCAACAACATCGATTCATATTCGTCCAGACACATCTCTGAGGTAAACAAGAGACTTTAATAACCGAATAAAGTATAAAGTAAAACTTGTGTGTTGTTTAATGATGGCTTGTTCAGTTTTTGTCGTCGTGTGTGGTCGGGGAGTCTCTGAATGATGGAGATAAAGAAGACAAACATTCCCCAAACTCACAAAACACTTTTAGTATTGTCGGGACGGTCACGGGGAAAGATGGAGACAAATTTAATTTCGCTTTGGAGAAATATTCGGTAAGTTAATTATATTTATTTTATTTCTTTGTATTTTAATTGCAACTATTTTGTGTAAAACCAATTGAATTGTAAGTCGCTTTGGATAAAAGCGTCTGCTAAATGACTAAATGTAAATGTGAGTTGTGTGACGTATGCAATGACATCATATCCGGGGGGGGGTCGGCACGTGACAGGTTAGGGGTGCTATTAACCCCCTTTATTTCTTATTCCTGGTGTTGCCATGTTTGTTATGGATGATCATAATTAAAATAAATTAAACCAGAAATTACAATTTAAATTAATTTGCAATTTATTATTAAATTAATTTTCTTAAACAATTAACAGATGATTCTTGGTTTTAAAACAAGACAAATATCTTGGATTCATTTTTCTTTGGTTTTCATTTTGGCACTATGGAAAGAAATGCTTGGTAAGAAAATGGTTGTTTTTGCAATGTGTTTATTTTGATTATTTTGTCTTTTCTTGTGGCGAGGTTTCTTATATTCCAAATACAAATAATATATTGACTTCTGAGACGTCTTTACACAGGTAGACACATGTTTAAGACGAACTTCACTTGTTCTGTTTCGTGATATTTCAGCTTCCGAGTCGAGATGAGCTTCTGCGATGCTTACTGCAGTGTGATGTTATTGTGTATAATATCACTGAAAACACGGATCTTATAGACGAAGCAACATGGGCCATTTCAGGTGACATCTTTTCTTTTGTATTTATGAAAAATCTCACTAAGATTAAGTCGAGTTCACCCATTTATTGTTCTTTTACTCACCCTCATGTCACTCCAAACATGTATGACTTCATGTAAAGAACAAAAAATAACCTTTCTACATCCTGATTGTGATTAAAACTCTACAAAACTCTAACATAACATATATGCAACTTAGTAACGTTAAAGTTCATCTTTAACTGTACAGTAGCTTAGTCTGAGAAATAGACTAAAATAGAATTTATTATTAAATAATATATTCCTCCAAAAGTTTTATACAGCATGAGACCTAGTGAATGGTTTGTTTCTTTATATATACATAAATTATTTTCTTCTGTTTTCAATTTAGCTCTACACTCTAAAATTGAGCAGTTTGCTGCACCAAAAATATTTATCTTACTTTCAACGATCATGACATGGGCTATGACCAAACCAGCAGATCCTGTAAGTGCCTTTGAGATTCTATGGTCCAAACAGTTTATTATTATTAGATATTTGTTCATATCTCACGCTATTATTGTTATATATACAAATATGTGTGGATGTTTTGTTATTTTTAATATAAAGGATGACCCTGAGATTCCTCTGACTGAAGATGACTACAGGAGAAGAAGACCACATCCAAATTTTAAAGAACACACAAACACGGAAAAACTTGTGCTTAAACTGGGAAAAACTGTAATTATAACTATGAGTAAATTGATAAAAAAAATTTAATTATCTGGGCCCTAAAGAACGAGACAACAAGTAAAATGTTTTCCATCCTTTTTATATTTTTTTGAATTTTGTATTATTATAAATCAACACATAGTGATGCTGTAGTGTAGTGTAAGAATTGGAGTGTGAGTAAAAGTTTAAATATTATATTTGGACAATTTCATGAAAATGTAATCTGTACAATGAAAATATCCAAGGTTTTTAGTGCACTTATAGAGCAGATGTCAACATTTGGTTGTTAGAAAATCCATGTTAGGTCTCTCTTTAAATTTAAAGAGCATTTTTTAATAGTTTAGTAAGGGCTATTTTTAGGATTGTCACATCCTTAGCGCTACATTTTGATTACAAACAAACACATGAAAATAAAAATATAGTAATTATTTTATGTTTTATGAACTCTATCAGAACTCTTGTTTTTTAATGGTTATTTCAAATACTAAATAAAAATAACATCAATTTGAACATTGTTCTTTCTTTATAAGGCTTGCTTTTTTGTCTGTGTCAGTAAAACAACCTTTTTAATTTAAGATTTTAGTAGTATTGTGAATTTGATTTACCAAAGTTTAACACTAAAACGTCCTGATCTTGTTTTTCTCAGAAAAAGTCGAAGCTGGCTACTTATGTTGTAACAGCAGGGCTGCAGTATGGCATGGGCGAGAATGTGTTCCACTACTTCTTCAAAGTACTAAAATAAGAAATGTTTTGGAATAAATTTGTTTATCTTAATGTCAAATCACCCTTTGTTACCTGTTGACTTTCCTTCAGGCAGCTTGGCTTGGTGAGCGAAGTAGCATTCCAATTTTTGGGCCTGGCACCAATATTATACCTACAATACACATCCATGACCTTTCAAGGTTTGACTGAATTATGTTGTTATGTATAGCAAATCTTATTGCATTTGTGCGTATTCATATTTTTTATGTTTTTTCAAAATGTCCCTTAATTTGTCTTTGTAGAGTTGTACAAAATATTATTGATCACCGACCCAAAACACATTACTTCATTGCTGTCGATGAGTCCAAGAACACATTTGAAGACATTGTAAAAGTATAAAATATTTTTTTAACATATTTTGATACCTGATATGCTTCTCAGACATCTTTCTGTTTATGAAGAGCTCATTTTCTAAATAGGTACAGAAATCCTATCATAGTAACATTGGAGATAGGATTTTACATTTCAACCACTCACTACTTCCTAAGCTGTTTGGACAATGCTTTTGTTTTTCATACATTACATTTATAATTCAGCATGTGGATATTTGTATTTTTAGGCCATTGCTTCGGCTCTTGGTTCTGGAAAAACAGAAATAGTCCCCAACGAGGACGCTTCTGGCCCAAATAAAGTTCAGGTATGCTTTAAGTCAAACACATTTTTGTGACATTATAAAAATGGAATTTTATAACATTGTGAATGTATTTTTCAGGAAACTGTTTTGCATTATCTAAGTGTCAACATTAGGACCGAGTCTGCTTTCTTAAAGGACAGATTTAACCTTCGCTGGGGTTGTGAAACTGGAATAGTCGATAACATATTTACTGTGGTGGAGGAATACAAACGGACAAGGCAACTGCTGGTGAGCAATACAGCATAGAGTCACACACACTAGGGTCTATAAAAACCAAGACATCGTTTAAGTCAAAAAAACTTCATTACATTTCAACTGATTTGAAAAATTGTTAATCATAGATTTTGTCCTAACCAGCTGCAATGCCGATATGTGTCGAGCATAAATATTTGTTTCTATTTTATCTCTTTTACTTCGTCTGACAGTTCCGCCCACACAGTGATCACATTCTACAGAAGCTCTGCATCTCATGAATATAAATTTTAAAACAAGGATAATAAAGACAGACTCTGAAAAAGAATATGTTTACTGGACCTTTTGGGGAAAAAGAAGTGTAAATAATTAAAAGTGAATGTTGTGTTAAGCCTAACTTTTTTCCTAAATTAGTTTTCGCCATCAAACACCACTTGAAAGCTGCAAATTTGGACGAAGCATTAAAAGCACACTATACAATTGACTTGTGACAGTTTGTATAGCACAGTTTTTTCATGGAGATCCTATAAACTCTATATGGTGTATTGCATTTCCTGAGTAGGCCTATGTGGTTTTAGACAAACAGCCTACATGTTGTTACTGTTTGACGTTTTATTCCTGTTTTACATTCAGCCAAAAAAGATTTGTCTTCTTGGTCCTCCTGCTGTTGGCAAAAGTTCAGTGGCAGAAAAGCTGTGCAAATATTACAAACTTCAGCATATCAATGTGAAGGACACCATCAATGAGAAAATCAAAACACTGGTAAGAGCTGCATGGCAGATACTATACACAGAGATCTACAGAGTGCTAAATGAAGAGTTAAGCTAAACCTTCCAAAACGATATATATCATTGGGGTACAGTTATTTTACTAAATTTGATGTTTGACATCACTATTTTTAGGAGGAGCTTCTTAAAGAAAATGAGATGACAAGTGAGACTGAAGAAGTGCTCAGTGGTGCTCAAAAGCAGCTTGAAACTCTTAAGAACAACATACTTGAGAATAACGGTACTCCCCTTAATGAAGTTTAAGCACTATTTTTTCTACTTTATTTCTTTTACAATATGTCCATGTTTTGTCTGTCTGTAGTATTGTGCAAAAGGTTAGGCACCTCTTGAAGATTCTGTGATAAAAATTTATATTTCGACAAAATAAGAGTGATGTTTACATAAACCCCTCAAGACGAAAATATTGCTGAAATTATTAAAATGCCTCTGTGCAAAAATATATACACCATTAGTTCTTAAAAATTTCAGGGATAAAAACACAACTATTTTAAAAGGTTTGGAAACTCACTGGTGCTCTAGAAAGAAACACAATGCATTAAGAGTCAGGGGACGAACAGCATGAAAGATGTTAAAAATTTGCTTTTTTGGTAAAATACAATACTTTTTAATTTTAGTACTTTCTCTCTGCATGTTTCTCAGAAGAAAAATTAAATACAATTTTCATTGATCTTCAAATGAAACAAGTTTTTACCCCTGGACTCATTTTAATAATTTCAGCCACATTTTGACTTGAGGACAAAAAAGAAAAAAAACCTAATTACATTTTTGTAAAAAATTACTCTCAGGACAGTCCTTAATAAAACACAACATGCTTTGATCCCTCTTATTTCCTTGAATTGATTTACATTTTCACAGATTCTACAAAGGGTGCCTAAACTATTGTATAAGACTATAATACAATACATCTAATACATCTATTGTTAATTTAAATGTTGTGTTGCTTTATTGCAGGCCAGTTGGATGAGCAACATGTCATAAATATCATAAGAGAGAAGCTTAATTCAATGTCTTGCAGGAATAAAGGATTTGTTCTGGATGGCTACCCAAACACATATGAACAAGCTAAAGATCTCTTTCGTGGTTAGCAAAAAAATCAATGAGTTAATAACTAAATCAAAATGAAGACGTTTTAAATCGTTTAATGTTTTTTCAGATGAAAACGTTGATGTGGAAGATACCAGATCAATAATGCCCAGTTATAATGAGGTGCTGATTCCAGGTTGGTCAGTATTAGTCAAAACAATCTATTTTATGTGGATGAAAATGTCCAATGAATATTTTCTTTTCCCCCAACAGAGTTCATCTTCTCACTTGATGCCACAGATGAATTTCTTAAGGAGCGTGTTCGAAATCTTCCACAGAGTTTGGCAGAAGAGAAGCTTTACACTCAAGAAGAGTTTACAGAGAGTCTTGCAAAATTCAGAGAGGCTTTGAGGGAAGATGAGTCTGTTCTCGACTATTTCGATGAGCTGGAAATTCATCCTGAACACATTGGTAAGGGAAGCCAAGTAACCAATGTGTTAGAAAAAATGCCATTCCATCAAAATGTTAATTGTTTGACATGTGTGACGATAGCCTTTGCTCCCATTTCCAGTGATTGACAGTATTGATGACTGTGACAATATGGTGGCGATGGAGAAGATAGTCAAGTCAGTAGGACAGCCATTTAACTATGGTCTGAGCCCAAAGGAAATAGAGGAGGAGAGGAAGAAGAAAGAAGAAGTGTTACAACAACAATTCGAACAGGAGCAAGTTGAAAAGCAACTGAGAGAAAGAGAGGACAATGCCAAAATGACATCCCTTTTGGAAGAATGGGTAAGTTCGGCCATTTGAGTTTTAGCCAGATCTTTGACTAAACTGACTACATTTTGACCATACTTTAAAGTGTAATCTATAATTCAATTTCAATGTTTTTGTGTGTAGAGCAGAAACGTGGCTGAGGTGAAAAGACAGGAACGTGAGATGTTAGAGGTTCAATCTATTCCCATGAGGCACTACCTCATGAAATATGTCATGCCCACTGTCTTACAAGGACTCGTGGATTGTTGCAATGTCAAGCCTGAGGATCCTGTTGAGTTTTTGGTAACACATCTTTTATCGTTTATTCGTTTGGCAGACACATTTATTCAAAGCAACTTAAATTCTTTCCACACACATAATTTTACAATGAAACTGTCAAGATGACATGTACATTCTTCTGTGTCTCCTTCAGGCTGAATACCTTTTCCGGAACAACTCTGAAGATTAGGTTACTGTGATTCACCAATTAAACCTAAAGTATTTAACTATTAATTATTTGTCGACTAATAAATAATTACCAATTAACTAATCAAATTGAATACCTTTTTATATGATGTAACAATAACGTGCTTTCATCAAGTTTCTGACCATGTATCTAGAAAACATCCACCAGTAGTATCTGTTACTCTTGTGATCCACAAGATGGAAGTACATGTAGTGATAAAAAGGCAAAAAAGATGTTGTAGCATCTCGCATGCCACTTTGTTAACCTACTGGAATAAAGGTTCCGTTCTTCTTGTGTGTTTGAAGCTTTGATTGTGTTGACAGTGTGCAATATAACATGTGTTAATGTTTCGCATGTAAAAAAAATACATTATTTTTCACATAATTTACTTATCTGTATACCACTTTTTTAAAATGACTGATAACTTCCCGTTCTGATGAAGTCCCTCCTTCAGAAATACGGAATGAGTTCTGATTTGTGCCAGCGGTTCCTGTGTTGTGATTCGACAGAAGATCACAAGCGTTGCCCTTTGTGTAATAAGTTACAGAAACTGTTAAATGCAATAACTTAAATAATAAAAGATACTTACCAGTTGTGGTCCATAAACAACTCCTTCTCCAGACAAAGAGGGAATCTTTCAAGAAAGAAGGTGATTGGACTTTGGGACAAAAATAATAGAGATGACATGGCAACACATAAAAATACTACAAACGCAACTCTTCCTCTTCTCAGTGCGCAACAAGACAACGCCCCCTTTTTGTGTTCCTGTGGGCGGAGGTTAACGGTGATAGTGATGTCACTAAAGAAGGAAGTAGAGGGATGTAGTCCAAACCGGACGTTTTTGTAGTTGACTTCTGTTTGATAGAATATCTCGCTTGGCATTGAACTTATACTCTAACAACAACATTATACACTAATTAAAGTTTGTAATATGAAATCGAGAAGAAGGGCACCTTCACAACTCACTTTGTTTTCATACTATTTCACGGCATGTAACTGCGTTGTGACAATAAAACTATATCAAATCAAACATTAGAGGATAGGGATTTAATGCAACAAATGTCTAATCCAAATATAGTGAAGAATATAATTTTTTTAGTGACCCCTTGGTGATATTTTGGCACTTTTCTTGAATATTTGGCTGACCCCCAAAAATGGCCAACATGGGAAAATTGGATATCGTTCGACTCTTTATACGCCACTGCAGAACTGATCAACGTTTTAAATTTAAAACAGCATTCATCCCATGTCTGTGCCATTCTGCTCTGTACACGAAGCAAGAGGGTTTAAGTTGGAGACTGCAGATGTCAACTGAAACAAATCAGTGAAATTCCCACATCTGAAGCAATGCTCATAATGTACTTACACAGTTCAACACATGCATGTTATAGACAAGGAGAAGCTAAGCAGCCTTCACATACATACTCACATGTATAAATGCTGCACAATTTAAATCTGTTATTTCTGACTACACATTTATTATAACATTACATTATACATCAACATACAAAATAGCCTAGATCAATAACTCTGTTTATGGAATTCATCTTTTGCATTTCAAACCTTTTTTATGTTGAGCATTGACTTGTGTGATCAAACTTCTGCATGTATATTTTGTTGTTAATCTGAAATATGTTGTGTTATATGTAACATGTTGTGTAAAATTTTATATGTTCTGTAATATTTCATATGTTGGGTTATATGTAATATGTTTTGTAATATTTAATATGTTGTGTTATATGTTATCTGTAATATTTGAAATGTTGTGTTATATGTAATATGTAGTGTTATATGTCATATGTTGTGTTATATTTAATATGTTCTGTTATATGTCATATGTTGTTTTATATTTAATATGTTGTGTTATATGTCATATGTTGTGTTATATTTAATATGTTGTGTAATATGTAATATGTTGTGTAATATGTAATATGTTGTATTATATCTCATATGTTGTGTCATATGTAATATGTTTTGTTATATTTATTATGTTGTGTTATATGTAATATGTTGTGTTATATTTAATATGTTCTGTAATATTTAATATGTTGTGTTATATTTAATATGTTCTGTTATATTTAATATGTTGTGTTATATTAATTATGTTGTGTAATATGTAATATGTTGTGTTATATTTAATATGTTCTGTAATATTTAATATGTTATGTTATATTTAATATGTTCTCTTATATTTAATATGTTGTGTTATATTTATTATGTTGTGTAATATGTAATATGTTGTGTTATATGTCATATGTTGTGTTATATTTAATATGTTGTGTAATATGTCATATGTTCTGTTATATTTAATATGTTGTGTTATATTTAATATGTTGTGTTATATTTAATATGTTCTGTTATATTTAATATGTTGTGTTATATTTAATATGTTCTGTTATATTTAATATGTTGTGTTATATTTATTATGTTGTGTAATATGTCATATGTTGTGTTATATTTAATATGTTGTGTTATATGTCATATGTTGTGTTATATTTAATATGTTGTGTAATATGTCATATGTTCTGTTATATTTAATATGTTGTGTTATATTTAATATGTTCTGTTATATTTAATATGTTGTGTTATATTTAATATGTTCTGTTATATGTCATATGTTGTTTTATATTTAATATGTTGTGTAATATGTCATATGTTGTGTTATATTTAATATGTTGTGTAATATGTAATATGTTGTGTAATATGTAATATGTTGTATTAATCTCATATGTTGTGTCATATGTAATATGTTTTGTTATATTTATTATGTTGTGTTATATGTAATATGTTGTGTTATATTTAATATGTTCTGTTATATGTAATATGTTGTGTTATATTTAATATGTTGTGTCATATTTAATATGTTCTGTTATATTTAATATGTTGTGTTATATTTAATATGTTGTGTTATATTTAATATGTTCTGTTATATTTAATATGTTCTGTTATATTTAATATGTTGTGTTATATTTATTATGTTGTGTTATATGTCATATGTTGTGTTATATTTAATATGTTGTGTAATATGTCATATGTTCTGTTATATTTAATATGTTGTGTTATATTTAATATGTTGTGTAATATTTAATATGTTGTGTTATATTTAATATGTTGTGTTATATTTAATATGTTCTGTTATATTTAATATGTTGTGTAATATGTCATGTGTTATATGTCATATGTTTTGTTATATTTAATATGTTGTGTTGTATTTAATATGTTGTGTAATATTTAATATGTTGTGTTATATGTCCTGTGTTATATGTCATATGTTCTGTTATATGTCATATGTTGTGTAATATTTAATATGTTGTGTTATATTTAATATGTTGTGTTATATTTAATATGTTGTGTAATATGTCATATGTTCTGTTATATTTAATATGTTGTGTTATATGTAATATGTTGTGTTATATCTCATATGTTGTGTCATATGTAATATGTTTTGTTATATTTATTATGTTGTGTTATATGTAATATGTTGTGTTATATTTAATATGTTCTGTAATATTTAATATGTTGTGTTATATTTAATATGTTCTGTTATATTTAATATGTTGTGTTATATTTAATATGTTGTGTTATATTTAATATGTTCTGTTATATTTAATATGTTCTGTTATATTTAATATGTTGTGTTATATTTAATATGTTGTGTAATATGTCATATGTTCTGTTATATGTAATATGTTGTGTTATATTTAATATGTTGTGTAATATTTAATATGTTGTGTTATATTTAATATGTTGTGTTATATTTAATATGTTCTGTTATATTTAATATGTTGTGTTATATTTAATATGTTGTGTTATATTTAATATGTTGTGTTATATTTAATATGTTGTGTTATATTTAATATGTTCTGTTATATTTAATATGTTGTGTTATATGTCATGTGTTATATGTCATATGTTCTGTTATATGTCATATGTTGTGTAATATTTAATATGTTGTGTAATATTTAATATGTTGTGTTATATTTAATATGTTGTGTAATATTTAATATGTTGTGTTATATTTAATATGTTGTGTTATATTTAATATGTTCTGTTATATTTAATATGTTGTGTTATATGTCATGTGTTATATGTCATATGTTCTGTTATATGTCATATGTTGTGTAATATTTAATATGTTGTGTTATATTTAATATGTTGTGTTATATTTAATATGTTGTGTTATATTTAATATGTTGTGTTATATTTAATATGTTGTGTAATATTTAATATGTTGTGTTATATTTAATATGTTGTGTTATATTTAATATGTTCTGTTATATTTAATATGTTGTGTTATATGTGATGTGTTATATGTCATATGTTGTGTAATATTTAATATGTTGTGTAATATTTAATATGTTGTGTTATATGTAATATGTTCTGTTATATTTAATATGTTGTGTTATATTTAATATGTTTTGTTATATTTAATATGTTGTGTTATATTTAATATGTTGTGTTATATTTAATATGTTGTGTAGTATTTAATATGTTGTGTTATATTTAATATGTTGTGTAATATGTCATATGTTCTGTTATATTTAATATGTTGTGTTATATTTAATATGTTGTGTAATATGTCATATGTTGTGTTATATTTAATATGTTGTGTTATATTTAATATGTTGTGTTATATTTAATATGTTGTGTTATATGTCATATGTTGTGTTATATTTAATATGTTGTGTTATATTTAATATGTTGTGTTATATGTAATATGTTGTGTTATATGTCATATGTTGTGTTATATGTCATATGTTGTGTTATATGTCATATGTTGTGTTATATTTAATATGTTGTGTTATATTTAATATGTTGTGTTATATTTAATATGTTGTGTAATATTTAATATGTTGTGTTATATTTAATATGTTGTGTTATATGTAATATGTTGTGTTATATTTAATATGTTGTGTTATATGTCATATGTTGTGTTATATTTAATATGTTGTGTTATATTTAATATGTTGTGTAATATTTAATATGTTGTGTTATATTTAATATGTTGTGTTATATGTCATATGTTGTGTTATATTTAATATGTTGTGTTATATTTAATATGTTGTGTTATATGTAATATGTTGTGTTATATGTCATATGTTGTGTTATATGTCATATGTTGTGTTATATGTAATATGTTGTGTTATATTTAATATGTTGTGTTATATTTAATATGTTGTGTTATATTTAATATGTTGTGTAATATTTAATATGTTGTGTTATATTTAATATGTTGTGTAATATTTAATATGTTGTGTTATATTTAATATGTTGTGTTATATTTAATATGTTGTGTTATATGTCATATGTTGTGTTATATTTAATATGTTGTGTAATATTTAATATGTTGTGTTATATTTAATATGTTGTGTTATATTTAATATGTTGTGTTATATTTAATATGTTGTGTAATATTTAATATGTTGTGTTATATTTAATATGTTGTGTTATATGTAATATGTTGTGTTATATTTAATATGTTGTGTTATATTTAATATGTTGTGTTATATGTCATATGTTGTGTTATATTTAATATGTTGTGTTATATTTAATATGTTGTGTAATATTTAATATGTTGTGTAATATTTAATATGTTGTGTAATATTTAATATGTTGTGTTATATCTCATATGTTGTGTTATATTTAATATGTTGTGTTATATCTCATATGTTGTGTTATATTTAATATGTTGTGTTATATTTAATATGTTGTGTTATATCTCATATGTTGTGTTATATTTAATATGTTCTGTTATATTTAATATGTTGTGTAATATGTCATATGTTGTGTAATATTTAATATGTTGTGTTATATTTAATATGTTGTGTAATATGTAATATGTTGTTTGTATGGTGCACAAATGCACTTAACACACTTCATGTCTATGTTCCCCTGTGATGAAGCCCCTGTAGTTCTGGTGTCTGTCTCTTTAAGAGAACGCAGCACAAGCACGTTCAAAACACGTCATTCATTCGTCAGCGCGGCGTGCGTGCGTGCGTGCGTCATGGCGTCACTTCCGGTTCCGATTGGCAGCTGGTGCTACCGAAGCGCCATGTTAGCGCGAACAAAAGAAACAACTCTCATGGTTTCGTAACGGCGAGCGGGAGAACGATGGCGGAATATAAAACGCGTCTGAGCTCTGAATAATCTCGAGGTTTCCACAATGCCGTTGTAAGTATGTCAGTGGAGGTCAAGCGCAGATGAAGGAAACGCGAGGACTGCGGCCTACTGTCACGAATCACTTCAGACATGTTTATAAACACGCAAGACATGTTGATATAAACTCATCAGACCGTGACGGATGGAATAAAGACAAATAATGGCTAAATTGAATATATTGGGCGTTTATGTGTTTATATATGAAGATCAGTGAATAACATTGTGTACATGTGGGCTAATACTGCTGTGACGTGTTAATGACCTTTGTTTTGTCAACAATGAGATGACGTCATCAAGACAGTGACTTCACCCATCGTTGTCTTGAAGACGTTCTGCTTAAACCTCCCAATGTTTTAAGAAATCTCAGCAGTTTTGTTTTTATGACGTCACTACTGATGGTGTCAAAGGTCTCACATGAGTCACTTTGTCTAATTTGAATATTTTGCTTTACAGTCCAATCACCAACCAGGTGCCAACAGCCCAGCAGAGCCCGAAACACTATGGGATCACGTCTCCCATCAGCCTGGCACCACCGAAAGAGGCTGACCTCGTGCTCACCCGGAAGCTGACGGAGGCGCTCCGACCTTTTGGGGTCTTCGAAGAGGAGCTGGAGCTCCAGCGGAGGTGCGACTCACCGGCGTATATTCAACATGTGACGCAGTCTGATGCTGTCTTTTACTCTTCGGTACACTCTTGTAGGGGTGACAATATAGGGAGACATCGATATCCTAATTTTTCTTGAATTCACCAAGGTTCAATCCCGCCAACCTGTCCTCATATAAAATACAGGCTTTACCATACGTTTTACATATAATATAATCACGTTTTAATGCATGTGCAAGTCTGCTCAGTAAGAACATTTAATAAGACTCGCATTACAATAATAAACTTCATTACCGCACCAAAATGAACATTTGTTGAACAAATCTAGCAACAGATGCAACAGTTATTTTTCTCTAAAATGTGTGTTCATATGTCCAAACAGTCTCCCTTGTATGGGATGTGCAAGTCAGTACACGGAGGAACGCATATTTGAAACCCTGCTACCTTTTAACTTGGGGAGAGAGAGAGAGAGAGACGGACACGCTTAGTGTCCAAACGCGCCGCACAACAATCTGATGAATTGAGCTGTTTTCCTTTGTTGTCACTCATCACGTCGCTTATTCTCACTTAACCCACGAGCATCACATATGGGTGTCTTAACCTTATGCCATCTAGAGTGGGTATAGAGACAAAATCAATAGACCGTGCAGTATTTAGAACCATAACGATACAACAATCTATTTAAAAAGTGGATCGAGGTGTCATATTAATCGTCCATGGTTAAATATTGCATATCGCCCACCCCCACGATCTTGTAATTCTGTATTGCCTTATGTTTGTCTTTCATAATCTTGGCTTTTAACCATCGCAGATGTTGATCATATTTTTTTACTCCTTAGAATATTAGTGCTTGGGAAATTGAACACGCTGGTAAAAGAGTGGATCCGTGACGTCAGTGAAGCTAAGGTATGCAAGAATGATCAATAAATAACAGAAATGTAAGATAAGCCACTCATTGGTGTTTTACATGTATAGAATATTCCAGCTTCAGTGATTGATAGTGTGGGTGGAAAAATCTTCACATTTGGATCCTACAGGCTTGGAGTTCATACCAAGGGTCAGTTAAAGAGATAAATACAATATAATAACTTACAGACCAGTGCTTTGTTGTTATAACTGTCTGCATGTTTAGGTGCTGATATCGATGCTCTGTGCGTCGCTCCCCGTCACGTGGAAAGAATAGACTTCTTTTCCTCCTTTTATGAGAAGTTAAAGGAGCAGGAGGAAGTCAAAGACTTGAGGGTATGTGCTGCCTCTCATCCTTATGTCCATACTCTTCACTCATTCTCTGTGCCTTTTTTCTGACCTATACTTGTGTTTTCTAGGCCGTTGAGGAAGCTTTTGTTCCAGTGATAAAGCTCTGCTTTGATACCATTGAGGTAAATTTTCATAATTATTTAAACCTACACATTTTTTTGACAGTCAAAGATGGATGTTTGTTGGAATGTTGTCATTGTTTTTCTGTGCAATGAAGTCATATTATGTGTGTAATAAACGTTCAAAGAAACAAATAAACAGCCTCGAAAAGTAATGCTGGCAACTGTAACTAAACCTTCCAGTTGCCTTACCAAATCATTTCCATTTATCTTATTTTTTAAGAAAATAAATTTTTGGTGTAACAGTCATTAGTAGCTAGTTAGACTCTCAAACGAGACATCTTGCTATGGTGGTTAACCTGTTATGTCATTGTGTTCAGCAGAATCTGAATCTTGTGTAACCTGAAATGTTAGTTTGTTTCACGCAAAGCTATTGAATGGCCTCAGTAGCCTATGTGGGTGATTCTCATGAAGTCTTGGTTTTTAAAACCTGTCAAGACGCTTTTATCAGAAATGTCCTCTACGTATTAAATGTTTAAAGGCATAAATTTAAAGGTATTCATCGACAGTTTAACCGGAAGTGGACGAAGTATATTTCTTCATTGCTTGAGTACCAGTACAATTAAAAGTTGTGAAGACAGAATATAACTTAAGTAAAAGTACAGAAGTACACACTTTCGAAACTACTCAAGTATTACAAGTGCATTACTTGCTTTGTCATAACAATATGCCATTGAAGAAACACTTTTAATACACTGAATAACTCATAGTATCAATAGTATAAAGAGCTATATTTTAGAAGTTATCCTTTAGATTAATTTAACCAAATTTACCAATGCTTATTTGTGTTAATGAGCAGTGTTTCCTACATACCAATGGGAACCATTATTATTTCCATTTAAAACAGTACAATTTATTTTTTATTGTTTTAATTTATTATGTTTAGAATGCAAGATTTAAGGGTTACCAGATTTGTGTTAAAAATCCACCCAAAGGCCATTCAAAGCAAGCCGGAAATCCATGACATTAGATAAACATAAAGATCTGGCTATAGTTAAAAGTCATGGCCGATAACAAGCAAGTGTACTTTTTTTTTATTTATAAATATATAAATATATAAAACGCAAACAGGATAAACTGCTAAATAAAAGCGGCTTTTCCTGTGGGACAATTTTATAAATATTGTGAAGTAAAATTTATGATATTTGTCTTTAAAATATAGTGAAGGAATTAAAGTAGTACCCAGGAAAAAAAGTAATACTCAAATAAAGTACAGATACTCAGAAAGTTTACTTAAGTACAGTTCTCAAGGAAAATTAAATCTTTAGTGCCCACCTTTGAGTTAAGCACAATTTTAAATAAAATTCTAATCCTTAAATTACATTATTGAATTACATTTCTAAAAGAATATTATCTATGGAAATACAAGTTTAATGTGGAAAATGACCCTTACCACTAATGAGAAATGATAAATCGTAAAATTAGAATTTTTTTCAAATGAAGTGTTATAACTTTATAGCCATAAAAAAAGCTATTCGTACATGCAATTTCCTAGAACATATAGAACATCCAATTGTTTTCAGAATACTTAAATTTAACTGTATTTAAATTAAAACGAATAATGTGCTAATGTAATGATTTTTCCAAGGTAGAGAACACAAATAAGTTTATTATAAATATTCCTTGTGTTTCAGAATTTTATGTTTTATAATTCAGAACTTTACTGTGACATTTTTAGAGGTTTTGTGAGAATCTATATTGTAAAAACATTGTATATTTTAAATGATCCTGAAGTATTTTTTTATGATATTATCTTTGGCAGATTGATATACTGTTTGCCCGACTGGCGCTGCAAACCATTCCAGAAAACCTGGATTTGCGAGACGATGGCTTATTAAGAAACCTGGACATCCGCTGCATACGAAGTTTGAACGGTACATTATTTCATGCTGTTCAGTGAGATTTTTTTTTATATTTAATTTTACAATAGTGGTCTAAATGCAATAGAGACTATTAAACTTGAATAAAATGATCATACATTTCTATGAAACAAAGTAATTTAGTTTCATATTTTCTATTATTTACATTTATATTTATATTATATCTATTGACTTATGTTCTATAGGTTGCAGAGTGACTGATGAGATTCTGCATCTGGTGCCCAACATAGAAAATTTCAGGCTGACTCTCAGAGCCATCAAACTGTGGGCAAAACGTGAGTAGACGCCTTCAGTCAACCTTTTATTGTATTTTGTTATTTGTTAAATGCATTGCTTGAACTGCCAGTGTGAATATAACTGATATTTACACAATGACCTTTTATTCAATGCCGTTCATGAGAATTGTTTGACATTCATGTGATGTCTAGCAGTGTGCGCTTGTTTGCTCGGATGTCAGAATAACAGTAAGCCAGATTGTAAACATCAGAAACTCTTTGGTACTCTAACAGGTCATAATATCTACTCAAACATCTTGGGTTTTCTGGGTGGCGTATCTTGGGCCATGCTGGTTGCAAGAACATGCCAACTTTACCCCAACGCTGTGGCATCCACCCTGGTCCATAAGTTCTTCTTGGTTTTCTCAAAGTGGTGAGTCCCTCAAACAAGGCGTATAAGGTCAAAAGCATTGTAAATGTATAATACATAATATATTGGAGAGAAAGAGTCAGTGTTTCTACTTTTGTTTATGTCTCTCTCTTGATTTTATAGGGAATGGCCAAATCCAGTTCTTCTAAAACAGCCTGAAGACTGCAATCTCAACCTTCCAGTCTGGGATCCAAGGGTACAGGAGTTGTGTTTCTTACTTATGTCTATCATTTAATGCAGACAACATATAAATGTGATCACTGTCTAAACTAAAAATAGAAAATAGTCGTAAAGCTTTATCTCTTGAATATATAAACAACACGATACTACACTACAGGTACTCAAGAGTTTCAGAAACTGAGTGTTATATATGCTTTAAGATATAGCGATACCTTTTTCAAACCCGATGCAGTATTACAATATATTTATATCAAGATGTATTGTGTTCAACTTGAAGATGCTCTGTGGTTTCTGTTATGTTCTGTTTACATTATTTACATTATCACAGAACACTTTTTTGCACTTTCTTAAATATCTATTTTATTTTATAATTTTTATAATCATTTTTGTTTATAGTTCAAGTGGTAAGCACCTGTATGTTTTCAAATAGAAATGAACTCTCATTGAATTTCATTTTACTAAAGATGATATTAAGATGTTGCCCGAGGCTTTGATTTGCAAGTAAAATGCATTCCACTTACTAGAAAATATCGATCTCCATATCAGATGTTGCCCTTCATCCAGAACATAAAGATAATAGGAGTTTTTGTCAATACCGCCCAGCCCTGGTCTTGTCTATGGTCAAATATATAATGTATATCAATCATGCTTTCTGTATAAGACTCAATAGAGTTAGAGTTGCATCTAACTTAACGTTTCCTTCATATAATACTTTTTGTGCCCTCTCAGTGCTGGTGTTCTCAGATCTTGTCATAAGGATTTTTTCATTATTCATCTAATCTCTTTTTTTTCAGGTGACACCTAGTGACCGGTACCACCTCATGCCGATCATTACACCAGCCTATCCTCAACAAAATTCCACCTACAACGTCTCAGCATCCACTCGAGTCATCATGGTGGAAGAGTTCAAGCGTGGTCAGTCTTATTTCTGCAGATCTTAAGACACATGTTCTCATAGAAGGCATAGTTTACTCAAATGAGACCAATCTGGCATTAATTACTCCCTCTCTTGTTGTGCAAATTAACATAGTGTAATGTCACGATGCGTATATGTAGTTTATTTAACGTCCACAAGGATCAGGGTGTAAAATTTCCATTCGACCGGGATATTCCAAGTTCAGATTGGAGGGACACCTGTCAGCATAAAGCCTTGTCAATAACATCAAACATTTAGTTTCCATTGGGTTGGGTCTTACTTGGTGTCAAACACAGCGTCATTTCGGTTTTGGTGAATGACTTTAGACACCATTTTATCATTTCATTTTGTTTGATAGAAGCCTAGAGTCTTTGAAAGACTTTAAAAGAGTGGCACCAGTTTAGAATGATGTGAAGGAGAGACAACAAGCCAGCGTCTTCATGTTTCTGTAAACTATTTCTCTTGAACAGAGTTGAAATCGTTTGAAGTTCATTGTTACTTGACTCGCACATGCGATTGTTTAAATCTTCACAGGTCTGGCCATCACCGATGAAATATTGCAGAATAAAGCAGATTGGTCCAAACTATTTGAAGCACCAAACTTCTTTCAGAAATACAAGTATGTATTAAGCTGCTTATCCTGTTGGACACACATGGTGAGATTGAATCAATTCAATAAAGATTTCTTTTTCAAAACTGCACCCACATTCATTCATAGACTGCGCACAAGTATTCTGATACTGTCATGTAATCGGTACAATCAATTTGAAATAAAAGCAGAATTTTGCATATTATCCAATTATTTATATGGAGTACGTAATGATGCCATAAAGTTTTGTGTAATAGCCTTGGTTAAAGTTGTAGAGCATGCTTGAAATGTACGTAACATGTACGTGCAAGGTAGGTATTTTAGTTAAATTTGCTTTAAAGATTAAAAAGGTTTTTACTGGTTTCCCTGTGCCATATTAATTTGTATACATTTCAAAAATAAAATGTTTTAGTTCACAATTTGTACAATGTATTTCTTGTTAGTCTGTGTTTTTATAGTGTTCATACTTTTATTTTCTGTTCAATTTCCTTGAATGTTTATCGTTTAGTCTGTCTGTGTTTGTTCTTTTTATTTGAGATTAGTGGTGTTAAGCGTATCTTTTTTTGCACGAAAAGGCAAAGCATTTAGATTTGGTTTTTTATATATATTTTTAATTTTCCTTTGTGTGACTGTCATCTGTTAAATCAAGATCCAGCTTACAAAAACATTAGTTGTTTTTTTTATTGTTATTTACAGTGAGTATATGGAAAAAACTGCCCTTAACTTTTCCATAGTACTGACTCTAAGATTACTATTACTCTACTACTGTAGTACTAATCAAGCCATGTTTCTATGAAACTTTGACTTTGTTGCTTTAATAACTGAGCATTCCAACATATCATCATTAGCTGAAAGTAGATTAAAGCATATGTTGGGGATCTAGTTTGAAGCAAGTCATTGAAAGTGTGAAAAATCCCTGTGAATGACACACTTGAGTTTTTATTTATTTATAATAAGGTCACATCAGGTATACATAAAGAGGATTGATGCTTTTTCTCATTTCTGTCCCTACATACACCTGATCTGTTTGAAAAATATCAAAGGTGTGCAAAGAAAGCCACAAAGAAAGTTCTTTAAAGTTGAAGTGGAAATGCTGACTATAACTTCCAAAAGTAGGATATTATTTACAGCATTTACTACAGCGTGTTTGTTTAAATTAATAGAAAATTGCATTCAGATTGACAAAACAAAATGCATGTTATCCTGGATCATAGTGTGCTCTTTAGAGTACAATGTAAAAAGTTAAGTCTTTACAAGTATAGTTCAACCAATACCCCCTTGTCATTCCAAACCTGGTGTGACTGATTTTCCAGGGTTATTTGCAAAAACAGAACTAAAATGTTAAAAATCATTTTGGTTTTGTTGTTACCGAAACATCAGACAGAGTGTGATTCTATTAATGAAGGAAAAAACTATTTTTAAAATAATTTAAATAATTTTTTGTTTCAAGGCAATGCAAAGTTTTCTTTTGCAGTTTTTTACAAATGACGCAATTAATCATAATTGAAAGATTTTTCTTATCAAGCTTCAGTCTAATGTAAAAACCATTACAGGAGTTAAACCATTACCTCTCAAATGGATTTTAATAATCTCGGATGTCCTGAATTTGTATGAATAAGTATGTACGTGGAGATGCGGCACGGTGCCTTTGAAATAGGGGCGGGTCGGCCCTGTAGGTTTTGCCGGAACTGAATGAGTCGCTCTAGTCTAAAAGATGTAATGGCATTGTTCTGTCTTTTATGTCCCAAGGCATTATATAGTGTTGCTAGCAAGCGCACAGACAGAGAAGCAGCACTTAGAATGGTGAGTAGAACCCACACTTTTATCTTCAGCTCTGTGTGTGATGCTTTGTGGGATAAGTGTTGTGCTCATGTCCCCTGCATCACTCAGAATGTGGCGGGATCACCACTAAATGTGCTTTCTGTCTGACAGGGTGGGCCTTGTGGAGTCAAAGATCCGAATCCTGGTCGGAAGCCTGGAGAAGAATGAGTTCATCACGCTTGCCCATGTTAATCCGCAGTCATTCCCAGGACCAAAAGAGGGAAATGACAAGTGAGTTAATGTCTGAATGCTTGAGTACAAGGGTTTGAAAAGGCGGATTAGGGCCTTTGATGCAAGACTGTTTTTTTGTGTTCAGGGAGGAGTTCACCACGATGTGGGTGATAGGCATTGTGTTCAAAAAAATGGAAGGATCTGAAAATCTCAACGTGGATCTGACATTTGACATCCAGTCTTTCACCGACACGGGTAAGACCTTTTTTTGTGTCTTAAGGTCTAAACACCATAAACAGATCAGTGTTATATTTTTTATCATGACTCTGGTATTTGTTATTTTAGTATTATCTTGCTGTATTTGTATATATGTTAAAGTTATTGTTAATCAAAAGTTAAGTTAAAAGATGTTTTGGTCAACAGACAACAGCAGTACCCATTGATTTGCATTGGTTTTGTGTTTATACAACAAAAGTTAATGGGTGCCACTGTTTTTGGTTACCAGCATTCTCTTAATTGATTCAGTGTCATTTATGATAATGTTTTGTTTCTGAATGACTAGTTTACAGACAGGCCATCACCAGTAAGATGTTTGAACCGGACATGAAAATCTCAGCCATGCATGTGAAGAGAAAACAACTCCATCAGCTACTGCCCAAAGTTGCCATTCCTAGGGGCAAGAGAAAGGCAAGAGAAATAGCTAAGTTCAAGGGATAGTTCACCCAGAAATGAACAGTTTTTCTTGTGTAGAACACCAAAATTTGTTTGGCACCATTGTTCAATTACCAACATGGCTCAAAAAGGCTTATTTTGTGTTCTGCCGAAGAAATAAAATCTGACCTGTCACAGTAAATGGTGACAGAATTCAAATTTGTGTAAACTGTACCATTAAAACATTACAAGTCTACTGATTTAGTGCTTACATTTACCAGTGTTTATGCTGACCTTTTCTTTTAGCATTTGACTGATGGCCTTCGTGCAATGAATGAAGGCAGTCTCGACCTATCGCTTGACAGCGATAACAGCATGTCAGTGCCGTCCCCCACTGGAGCTTCAGCTGCCAAGATTGCCCGTGCCACCAGTCCTCAGGGGTAAACCTTCTCCTTTTCATCTGGACGCTTAACCTCTGTTCCATTTCATAATTCTGAAGGACTCCCCAATGATACAGAAACTATTTTTCCTTCTTTGTAGCTCCACCGTGTCAGCCACTTCAGAGTCGCAGGTTAAACCGGATCCACTCAGTGGAAGCACAGCTATAGCTGCTGGTATGATCATCCAAAGCAAATTAAATAACATTTTGTCGTATACACACTTAAATGTTGGTTTTTGTTCGTGATGTAACATGGGTTTTGATTGAGAGCTATAAAAGGTGTTTTTGTTTTAGTTGACAGTACTGCAAGCAACAGTGCACCTCAGCATGATGAGGAGAAGAAACCCAAAGTGGAAGGTGAACCGCAGGACACTCAGTCTAGTCCATGTTTATCGGCCGAACCCGCTGACCAGACACCTGGATCACCCCTAGAGAATAAGACGTCAACAGGGGACAAAGCAGAGGACGTAAGGCAACAAAACATTTTGTGAACGGTTATTTATTATCTTATCTTAGGGACGCAGTTCAGTTATATTGCATACATCTGGAAAGTTTGAAAATTTAGTTGAAAGTGACAGGCTGTGTTTAATAGATTTGGGCAGTAGTCATCTGTAAGCAGGATTAACACTGGCTTTAAAGCAATAAAAGAAATGCAAAGTTTTCATTTTGCGTGTGAGATATATGAAGTTAATTCTTTGAATAAGAAAGTTTTTTGTCAAGATACAACTGTATGAAAGTTAGAACAGTTTATATCTAATTACACTTAAATATTGTTTAACAGTGTCAGAATTGGTTTTGGATTTTCTTAATCTTTTATTTTTATTTTACTAAGCCACAGGGTTGAAAGTAACATTGTTGACAATTTAAAAAGATAACACAAATGCCAAGAAATATGTTTTTATAAAGTTTTATTCAAAACTTAAATATTATTGTTTAAAAACTAAATTTTTTGAATAAGTGTTGGCAGTTTTTCTAGTGAGTAGGCAACTTGAAAGTTATTTCACAAATAAAGTAAAAAAGATAAACTTTTGAAAACTTGTTTATCTAATCTAACTGAATATAAATAAATATATCATTTACAGTTGTTTTTTGCCGATAAGTTTTGGGAAATATTTTGCTGAATATATATAAAAAAATCCTGTGCATATAAGAGAAACCCACAATTATAGAATCACCCAGCCAGAATATTTCAGCCCTGTCGTTTATCTAAACCGTTTAAATGTGTTTAAGTTTGTAATGAAATGCAATTTTTCATGATACGAAAGTTATTTAAAAAAACTTGCCTATTAATATTACTTTATAAAGTGCAGACGACATATAAAAAAATTCTTTATCTCTTTCAGAACTCTGTACCAGAAGAGTCGTTGGGTGACACTAACTGCGATGTCGCTGTGGAGCCAATGGTGATTTCCTTAATATATAAAAATTGTTTTTTAATATGTTGGTGGTTTTTCGTCATTGCCGTGTTGTTATTGTGTTTGCAGATAGGTGAAACAGCTCCTTCAGATGCTGAACCCAAAACAGATGCTGAAATAACAGTAAATAAATAGTAAAAATCTGAAGAATTCTACCAGTTAGAATAACACGGATTGAAGCCTTCATGAATAAATGCACACATCAAAATATGAACATTAAAAATGTCATTTCCTTTTCCACTTAGGAGTTGAACACAATGGAGATGATGCCTCCTTCCCAGGTGAGGACTGTCGATTTTTCTTATCAAGAAGTGGTAAAACATGTAACGGTTCTAAAATGCAATGTTTTATACAGACTAATGCGGATTTGTCAGATGTTCCAAATCTCCCAACGAACCCTATCCCTGTGGTGAAGAACTCTATCAAGCTGAGACTCAGCAGATAGAACCGCGGCCCTCTGCTTCTCATACTCAGGAGGTGAAAGTTTTGTGGTGTCCTGGCCACGTTCGACGCTGCTCTCCACAAGGGGGCAGCTCTGTTCTTCCACAAAGTTCCCTGTGCCCTCTCTCTCCCTTCCTCCCTCCGGTACAATGCAAAAAAAGTCATACCCAAAAACCTCAATGTCATTCATTATTGTGTTCGTGTGGTTAGGTGCACATGCTTTGGAAATCAACCCTTTATTTGACCTTAAGGACATTGACGCTCTACGCTTTTTTCTTTTCTTGATTAATCAATTAGGCATGTCATTTGTTTCAGACCAGTCCACCATATTGTACGGATCTGAGGGTGTTAGATGAGCATCAGACTGTGCTCAGTAGGTGGAGACGCGTTGAATCAGTGTGATTTGATGACTGTTCTGATCTCACACCAGAATGGAAACGGATCACATCATGTTTTGGTTGTGAACATCCGAGAGGCTGTTAGTTACGAGAGGGATAGCTAGTTTTCCCAGCATGCTCTGATTCCAGTGATCTCAGCCAACTGACCAGTGCTGACCGTTAATTTAGATTGTTTGCGTGTGTGTATATATATTATGAAAATATATATATTCATCGAAATAAAAGTAAAATAACAGTTTTATGTGCTTAAACAGCTTAGTTTTTCTATTATAATGCTGTTTGTCCTCATGTTGAATCAAGTGTGGATTTTGCTGACTTGTATCAGTAAATCGGAACCAGTTAATACCTTGGAACTGATTTTGAGAATGCGGATGAAGTGAGAAAATTAATTTAAATTTAGCTGTTTAGCGGGCCGGAGAGTGTTTTATTTTGAAAACTTTTCTTACGCTTGTTTTGCTGATCCGGTGATAAAAACCTTTTTGTCTTGTCGGTCTGTGTTAACTGTGGATTCGTGTAACAGTAAATTTGCCGACCCAGGAGCACCGTCAGAGCACAGATACAGTTCTGTAAAACGCCTTTTATGACCTTGCAATGTTCTTTCAGTTTTTTCATATGCTTATTTGTAAGGACAAGGTATTGTACTTTTTCACAAATAAAGATCTACATGGTTGCAAAAAAAGAGCTCTGCATAGTTTGTTCATTTTTTTCTTTGTTTTATCAATGTTTTAAGATGAAAGAGTTATAAAAATGCTTACGCTGCACAAGTTGAAGAGACAAAAATAAGTTAAATGCATAGGGAATATTGATGATTGTGGCACAGGGGATGTAGTTCTAAAAGGCTTGGAATCCAGTTATGCAAATGCATGTGATCACTGTAGATTTGTTTAAGCTCCCCAACGACTCATAACTGTTAAGTTTGTTATGTTTGCATATATTTTTAAAGTATACTTGTTTCAACATTAAAATGAGTTGTGTAACCAAATAAGGTACTAAAGAACTGAAGAATTTTCTCCTGATGAATTCAATCAAATTTGCTTTACATGCAGTTTTAAAACAACAAAATCTGCTGGGTTCTTAGTGTGACCTGCTTTTCATCACAAGAAAAATTTAACTTCGTATGCTCTTTAATCTGTAATATGCACCCATTTGTGCTTTATATACATTTTATTTATGAGAAATATGGACCGTATTTGAAGTGACAAGGGTGAAATTCAAGGGAATCTTTTTCCCATTCTGTCATTTTATTATGGTAAGCCTTGTCTACAGAACACAGAAGATATTGAGAAAAAAATGGTTGTCGAACAGTAATGGCACCCATGGAATGCACTCAAAATCAATGCAATTGTATACAATTTTTGTGCAATACAATTTTTTCAACAAATTCTTCTATATTATATTAAAGAAAACATACAAATCTAAATTTAAAGACTGATTAAATTACAAAGTGTCATTTTAGCGAAGTATTGACCTGTAAGCATGGAGAAAACATTTGGAAAAAAATCTTCAACTTTACGGTTGGTACATGCATGGGTTTGCCTACATATGTGCCATGATAAATATTGTACCACGTGTTGCTGGGGTTGGTTGTCTTTTCAATAAAAGGAATTGTGTACTAAACTAATCGTGGGGTGTAACCACTATCAAATGATCGTCACCCAAAATTCTAAACAGTACCCTCATAATCATAATGCTAAATCTTTATGAATTGTACATTTCTTTACTATTTCACTTATGACACATCAATGTCTATTATAGAGATCATTTATTATATTGATTCGAAGCTTTTTATAAGAATTCTGTCTTGCGACAGGATTTTGGGGCCTTGTGTCATGATGCCAGTTGTCACATGAATCAACTTGGTCAGACATTACTGTACAGCCATCACATGTTGCATAACATGGGGCCTGAAGGGCTGCTGTAAGGGTTAAAAACCCAACACTTTCCTCTGTATATAGTTTTTCTGTTCCTGTAATGTCTATCCATGATACTGTTCTCTCTGGCGCTGTCGGCTCTAGCACAGGGGATAAAAGCATAACCTTCGCATTGATGAAGTACTCACGCTTAAACACAACTGTGTTCAAAGTCAGATGACATGTTCATGAAATGAAAGGGTTGTCTTCTCGTTCAGATGAAAACCTTTAGATGTAGAAACACATTGTTGCACAGAGACATTGACTTCTATCGAGAGAAGGCATTGTGGGTAGTAGAGGGGATTTTTTCAGCATCAAATACAGAAACAAAGACCTTAAGATGTTCCTCGCAGTTAGTCCAAAGTTTGGGGATTAAAGCACCGAGCCTCATAATAAAGAGTCGTGTCTGTTTGATAGGTTGTGAATACATTTTTTTGTGATTGTTGTTGTCTCATAAAGGAAAAATTTATTTAATGTCAATAAAATACCCTGTGTCGGGTTCTTTATTCCATTGAACAAGGGAGACTTATGTCAAGAATGGTAGAGAATAAACACAGACACAGATGAATTATGAAAAATGTTTGTAATAAATGTATTAAATATTTATTGAAATCTATTATTACATCTGTGAAACAAATTTGAACGTTTGACAGCTTATTTATTAATACCTTAATGCATGAAATACTGTAAATTGTGTAGTGAGTGTGTAGTGCAACAGTCTCATCTATGGGTGTCGCTGTTGCTTTCACATTCGAGGCTTCTTGCACCTTTGCTTTAATTTTAGGTTGTCTTCTTGCAGAAAGTGCAAAAGAAATAACTTGTAATTGATCTATTACTTGTTGAAATCCAGTAAATATTCTTTTGTATATTATGTCAATTTTTTTTTATAATTCCATAACAGAGTTTTACTGTTTTATGAGAAAATAGATACATTTCTTGCTAGACTAAATTGTTATTTATTAATTGTTCTTTAAATATTTTTATTTATTTAAATATTTTTCAGCCTTTCAGTTTTCACAAGAACTTTCCTCTAAAATCATATCATAAAAATATTATCTCTTTAATGGTGTCACAAAAAGTGATCACACGATGTGACATTTGGGTAGATGTTGCCTTTTTTTCCATGTACAAGAATATTTTGTACAAGACTAACAAACCAAACTCAAATTAAATTGATTTTATTTATTTATAGTTTTGAACTCAATAACACTTTTAATGTTGGTAGTTTTTGTAATTGAACATGTCTTTATTTTTGCTATAATTATCAAGTAATAAAGCTTAATTACCATATCCTAAAGGAAGTTATGTCATATTGATGTGTATACTTAAGAGACTCCAAATAAAGTGTACTGCAACAGTACCCTGGTGAGTCAATGACATCAAATACCATTACATTTTTACTTTTAGGCAAATAAGTGTCACTATATTACTTTTTTTTTAGTTTTACAAGGGTACAGGTGCTGATGTTCTAATAATAACTGTGGTTATTTTATATTCATCTTATGTTCTGAAGATTTATATTTATTTCGACATTTCATTCAAGGTTACATGGAATGAGAGAAAAATCAAAGCAACACAAACTGACAAAAGAGATATTCAGTTTCACATTCAGCAATCATATATGCTACTCTTGTCTAATTCTCTGAAATAATATTTTATACCAATAAATTGATGTTTACCTTGACATTCATTTAAAAGTAAAAAATAAAATAATTCTAAAATCAAAATTTGTCATTGTTTTTCCACACATGAGGGTTATAGCCGCCAGTTCAATAAGTATTTGTAAGTCAACATGTTTCTTTTACCTTATTCAATCTGTTCAGTGAAATATGTAATTTAACTTAAATAATATGATTTTCCACAGCAATTATGTGTGTGCTAAAGGTAATATATGATTGCAATGATGGCACAGCATTTCGTGTTTTCCTAAAAAATTGAAGATATCTTATAACTGCAAGGGCATAAATGCGTTGAAAATATAAACCTTTTTTTATTTTTATGTTATTTTAGTAAGGTTGTCTTCTATTTACATCCATCTATGTTGTTTACACTCAGGAAGGATCAACACGTCACATCCTGAAACCAGAAGCTTGAGAGCTCATTAAATTTATAAAAAACCTATAAGAGACTTTAAGAGCGTTTAAACACCCTTTACGTTAGACATTTTTTTACATTTCTTAAGATCATTAAGCAAATTGGTTCCCTGTGTCCAATATAACATTCATTTTATTTGTGTGAAAATGTCAAGTACAGTTTACATACAGAAAAAACATTGTTGCAAGTTGCATTATTGTGTCAGCAATTCATAATGTAAAAATAATTACATTATTTTTTAAGTTTTCTATCAAAATAAATAAATAGAATAATACATTATAATAATATATATAATTATTAATACATTTAATTTGTTGGCTTCTACTAAAAGAATATAATATTCCCTTCCAAAAAATTAAACATCAAAATTCGTTCAAGACAGTTTTTTAAGAAGTTTTTCATAATTGAATACAGTCTCAAAGACATCTTTTAAGCAAATTATTTACTCTTTTTCCAAACCTCTTTGACAAACAAAACTGCCTTACAATACTGATTTATAACGCAAAATAAAAACACAATATATTAATAAATGAGGATATCGAAATAGACAACAAATTATATTAAGACAAGTAAATATTGTTATAGACTAATATACTGTAATATATGTATACATTATTTTTGACCAGCTTTACAATTTAAAATTTTGTAATTCAGTGTTTTCCGCATCATGTTAATAAGCAGTTCAAATTCAAAGTTTCCCACATAAGATTGTGTAAGCATAAATCATATAAAGACAACACAAACATTTTTTCAGTGCCTCATGCGAAGCCCATCTACTCTTATTCCACTCCTCTGGGTGAGTGTGCCCCCTCTGTCTGCCCTGCCCGATGCCCCCTGGTCCTGCACTCCTCTCTGCTCAAAGGGCTAATTAGTGGCTGAATATGCAAATGAGCACAGCTGCCAAAGCGTGGCATTTTTTCCTGAAACTCATCAGCAGTTCAATGAAGCTTTGGTGAAACAGCTTCCGACAGCCCAAAAACCAGCCGATTAAAGCATCACCGGGTTCATCAGATGTCTGGGTCACCTGACCTCTGTTTCCCCGTGCAAGTAAATCAAGGCCTGTGAACCTGTTTTTACAGTTCCGCCCGGTGGGTGTCGATCACGCTTGATTAAAATGGAGGGAGAAACATTAAGAATCGATACTTTGGACAGCTCAGTGACTCCATCTCTACAGTCAATTAACCAGCCGGCTAACGTAAGTGCCACCGAGCTGATCACGAATCAGTTCATCTACGCATTCAGCTGAAGTGAGTTTTAGAACAGAGAAATCCCGTAGTGGCTTTTCCACCCAAATATCCCAGCCTGGATAATAAAGGTTAATAACAGTCCTTTCAGTGTCATATTTGACATGACCAGTCATTCCAGTAATTACAATCATTACAGCCTGAAGGATGTCGTCTTATCGCTCTTAAACACAGACCGATCGTGAAAATCAATTATTCAATCAAGAGGGCACCCCTCCTTCACTTCCATTCAATAATGACTGAATGAAGTTCATTTCGGGTCCGGCGAGAATAAGAGGGACCCTTCATTTCAGACACCCGTAATTCACTGGAACGTTTAGTTTCTTCTCACGGTCGCTCAACAGGACGATTCTTTGAACTCAACGATTTTTTTATATGATTTGGCTCATACAGACCTGTCACACAAGTTACACGCACACGCACGCACACGCACACGCACACGCACACGCACACACACACACACACACACACACACACACACACACACACACACACACACACACACACACACACACACACGCTTTCTCTATTCTCGCTCTCTGTCCTCTAATGCATGCTGGGATTGTCAGGATGTAATTTAAGTGCATGGGCATAAAGAGCGAATGCCAAACAGACAATGACGGTGTATTCGGCTTTAAATGTCCCCGCTCTTGGTTCATTTGGGGTGTGTAATTAGGATCAGTGGTACAGAATGGAATCAGAAAAATCACAATGCACTTCTGAAGCGAGAAGAACCGTCGCACCAAATGAAAGAAACAAACGCCTGGCAAAGACCCCGACGGTGTTTTATAGCGCCTCAGTCAGGGCTGGGCAAAAATACATCTAAACATATTTTTAAAATCAAAAACCCTTACTTTATTGCAACTCTAAACTACTATATATTTTTTAATATTTTATGAATTAAGCATGAAATTTCTTCCTTCCAAAGAAATCAACACTGACTCAATCAAGTGATAGTAAGAAAACCATTTCCATAACATGTTGTGCCAATAAAATGTAATGTTTCATAATGAAATGCATTATTAGATGTAACATAAACTCTTTAAATTATAAAGATTCCTGCAATAAAAGCTTAGGTTTGCTTACTTGACAAACCTTCTTCAATTTTCTACAAAAAGTCTGGGAGGGCATACTATCCAACAGGCACCAATTAAGGGCCGCATTATTCTGACATCATCACATTACATTGGACTCGAAAGTATTTAACATTATTTTAAAACTACAGAAATACAAACACTGACGTATTTTGATACAAAATACGTAAGCCATGTCCATCGTTCCAATCAATTACAAATTACAATATACTATTAGTATTTAAAATACATATTTGAAATACATATACCATAAATACTGTCAAAACTTAAATTCTCAGATAAATGTATTGATTCGTCTGGTTACATTTCACGAAATCCTTATGCACGAATTCAATGTGTTATGTAAAAAATGGACTGTTATAGACGTTACAATTTAATTAGGATGTGACATCTCACTTACAAGGCTATTAAAGCGTGGATATGTCACTTGGGTGTCAAAATATAAAATATTGACATTTTACCCATCAGGGTGGTGCAAAAAACAAAAAAATGACTAGCTGGTGCTTTCTCATAAGAGATTTAGTTAATAGATGTAGTGTATGGATTATTGTTGTTATAAGAAATCTCGTATTAATTGATACGTGTAAAGTGCCTTAATCTTCCCGTGTCTTATTTCTAAGATGTAAGTTAACAAAACAAACAATAAAGTTCTTAAAAGTATCGCAGAAATCTTCAATGCCAGTTGTGCCGACGTGAGCCGAGTTCCTGTCTGCTCTGAGCTGCCTTCCGTTTAATTAGATTTGTAAAAACAATTTTTGGAGAGCCTTATTCTATAAAAGCTCTCAGGGGTTAAAATCAGCTGAGCTCTTCTTTTCAGTTTCTTTTCAGCGGCGAAGCATAAATTATTTAAAATTGTGCGACCTTTTATCTCACCCCCTTTGAAGGCAGCAAATTAAAAATGTAAATGGCCTTCCTAATTAATATGCAAATGCATTCATTCCCAGTTAACAATTAGCAATTAAACCTGCACTGTCTAGAAAGAGCACTGACAAAATTAGCAACTTATTTTTGCATTTGAAAAATAGCGACGGGACGCGAATGTTTTGTCGAGCAAAGTGACTTTCCGGAATGTTTCGGATCAGCTGGCCTGACAGATGCGCCTCTTAAAAGGAGACAAGTGGATCGGACGGTCACATACAAATGATTTGACCTTCTGCTGAGAGGTTTCTCTGGTCCTTTAAGGAACAATCGAGCTGTTGAGGTTTTTGTCTCTGTTATTTACTGGAAGATTTCAACAGTCAGAAATCTCAAGGTTGCTGATTTGCATATGGTAAGGTATGCAGTCTCCTACAAGGGCTTGTAGACCGAATAAAAAAAAAGTGGTCTGAAAAACGTGAAAAGTTTCTTCATCACGTGACGCCGGGCCGCCAACTTCATGATAAAGACAATAACAGCAAGCTCTTAACATTGAAACGTTAAGTGGTTCAACATAAAGCCATTGAAGAAAAGCAGCAGAAGGTGACGAAGAAAATTCCAGCTACAAAAACACTTCACATACAAACATATTAGGTAATGTTAAAGTCTTTCACTCACATCCGTTACATTTTCACATCATAACACTGGCCCCTACATTTCTGAAGTTATTCAACTTTTGCTTTCATAATAATAAAAAAAAACCTTGTAATCTAACACAATCTTTGAACAAAATATATTGTTGCTATGTAATAACTATGTAACACATTATTATGCAATATATTCGACAATTTATATATCATCCTCATTAAAAATCATAAAACATTTTTATTATTGTGTCTTATTATTATTTACGTGTATGTTCCTAAATATTTTCCTTCTTTCTAATGCATAATTTTCCTTTATATTTTTTGACTCTATTTTTCAAATGTGTAAGAACCAGTCCGAAAACAATCGCACAGCCAATCAGCAGCAAGGGGCGTGTCTTTTCTTGATTTTCTTGATTCTTGATGATGTATGTGAGGTGCGGAGCTATCAAAAAAGGGGCGAGACCCTTTTAGTCTAGGGGCGTGATTGTTTTGATGATTCCCAATGTCCGACCACCAGAACACGGAACCCTGGCATTCATTGATTAATTAATAACTTACTTACGATTACTTAATAAAACAACAACACTTATAGTTTAGAAAATTTTATCTTAATATTTTTATCCCATCTCTTTTGTATTCCCTCAATATAATGCACACTAGGCCGACAACCTCCGTGCTTAATAGTAAAGACCTAGCTATATCTTCTATTAAAGAAAAGACAACACTGGAAATGGGTTTCTCATCTTCAATCAGTTACAAAGGCTCTTGTTTCATGATGAAGGTAAATCAAGTCAAATTGGTCGAGGACATCATTTCATGCGAGGACCACCTGTGGCTCCAGGTACGAGCTGAGTGTGTTTTATGTCTCGGGGTAGAGCTGCGGAGAAGAAGAGCCTGTTCTGCTCGTAATTAACACAAGCCTGTTGATTCACGGATAATGACACAGAATTCATTAACACCCTGTTAATTGCTGTCTAGCTCTTACAAAGTTTTCACTTCATCTTCCATTGTTTCTTTTTCCCGTCAGTTTGGAGGAAAGAGTGAAAAGTGAGAATGAGCAGCTCGACCCTTTCGCATCAAGCCGTACGTGTGACTCTTTAAACCCTGTGGTGTTGAGGTGCTTCTAGGCCCACTTGAAAGCAGAGGTTTGCATTCGGGCCCATAAGCCTTTGAGAGCACCATCAAACATCAACCACAACAGAGCCTATGAATCTGTCTTTTATAGCCAACACTTTTGAGATTATCACTGGTACTATTTCTTAAACCATTCAATTTGATTTCCGTCTTAATGTAAGGATGCTGCCCCAGTAAATTGAACCGTTCTCTATAAACACAAAATGATCAGTGACATACACAAACTTTTCTGTATACGCAGGAGCGTACACATTGTGGAAAGCTCTGCCTAAGTGATTTGCTCGGTTAATAACAGCATTTGTTTTTCTCGATGAAGTGCTTGTGGTAGAATGGAAATAAAGTTGATTTGAATATTATGCAAATTGGTACAAAGCCAACAGGCCTGCGAGCCAACCTGCTCAACAGATAGCACAAAACGTGAGGATTTTAATAAAAAACGAACCTTAAGTAAAACAAGCGTTTGTTTCAAAAAGTACAATTTTGTGAAAATGTCAACCAAACAATGAAAGTTTTCCCCAAAAGCTTTTACTATACTAATAGCACATATATTAGTATTAAGTGATTAAAAACACAATGTCTCTCTTTCATTTTTTATTACATTTATTGAATTTAATTATTTGATTTTATTTTTAGTACATGGTTTTTCAAAATCGTTGTAAGAATGCCATAATGCTGCATATAGCTGTTTTCCAAAATGCTATACATTCTAGATAAGAATAAAGTGATTGTCGTGCTATTTTGTCGTGAAGTGACCCTATTTACTGCTCCATCAATGTTTTATGCCAAATCACAATATTTCTATTAAAATTTGCTGCATGATGCAGTTATTTATAAAGGGCTATAAATCCCAAACCTGTTTTAAGCCTTAATGAGATAGGTCCTATCGACCAATCATAATTGTTCAATGCAATCCAACAAACCTTTTTTGTTTAATCCTTTAAAATGAGTGCTTCAAACTCTTTCAACACTTCTGGTGGGCTGGATGAGACCTACACTTGGGGGAAAAAATGACGGACTGGACATTTGCATTTATTTAATTTATATTATTTGTTGTATACGTCTCTGCTGTGACATGTTTCTTGTTAAGTTTTTTAAGGACATAAATAATTTTTTTTTTGCGTTTTGAAAATTTATGATCTACAATATTGTTGTCTCGTTTAACAATGTTAATGTTCAGACTAAGCCAACAGATAATTTCAACAGAATATATTGAATATTAACAAAATGTATGGGTCCAGGTAGAAAAAAACCCTGAAAACTATTAAATTGGATTTGTGGTGTTTTAGAAAAAGCTCTTCATATTCTTTATAAATAGAAACATAAAATAAAATATACTAACTATTTTATGTTCTTTAGAGAGCAATCCCTTGTCCACTTGTTAGGTATTAATGCTTTTGATTTGTGCATTTCAATTTAGAAATTAATATGTTCTACAGAGTTCCATAAAACATATCATATTTCTGTAATATCCATAACGCATGTTTATTTTCTTTTTTAAAAGAAAACTTGTCCATAGACTTATAGATTTAGATCCAATAATCAGGTGTTTAAAATATATAAATCTATCAGTGATGGTGAAAAATATAAGTGTTTCTATGTAACATCACTTATTGCTCATAAATAAAAAGATTAAAAATAAGACTGTAATGATGAACAGTTATTCATTCACACAGTGAATAAATGTATGAACACTGTTTTCATACTGTAAGGTTCTGGTATCAGGGCAGTTATTATGCACCACATTCAAATTTATGATATCAAAAACTGTAAAAAAAGATTTTTGGAATAGAGTAAATAAATGCAAAATTACAGAAACTTCAAGTTTGACATGTAAATTAGAGGAAAATCACAAGTTTTTTCATGTGTTTTTTACAATACATTTCACATTACAAACTTTGTGTGTTAATGCTTAACTGATCTAATTTTTACATTTTAATAAAATGTAAGAGTAAATGTATGATTCATTCACATTTAACATTTAGATATTGTGTAGATGTTTTTATCCATACCTAAAATAATAAGTTTCATAAAATTTTATATATAAATTCATCATGATCATAATTAAAACTGAATACTTTTCATAATTAGATTCCTATAAGGTGACATCTACGTTTATTTCCTTTTGCTTTCCTATACATTGTCTCTATACATATCATCAACTTGACATAATATAACTGGTCTAAATTCCGAAATGAAAGTTTTTTTCTCATTAACTCAACTTCTTCTCATCTTAAACCCGAAACTTCTTGCTCATAAAAAAAACTATAACGACTAACAGTTTTAATCATTAGATATTTATCATTGATATTTCCTTTTGATTTCCTTTTGTCTCTATAATATTATACAACACAAGATTATGAAGAATATTCAAAAGATGGAAATGATGTACAGTAGGCATGCATATAAATTAGGCCTTGGTGTTTCTGGCAGGTCGTGTTGTGAGTACTTCTAAGGTCTGTCAACACCACATCAAAACAAACCAGCACCTCACAGTCTCCGGGGAGTTCCACGACACCTCATCCCGGGCTTTTTTCTGCTCCTCTAAGGTTTAATCTCCCGATTCCTTCAGCCATGAGTTTATTAGCTTACGCAGTCAATCAATACACAAGGAGAGGTCTCACTTTCACCTCCACCTGAGAAAGTCAGCGTCAAGATGAAACGTCTTTGCCGATGGTAAGTTAAAGCTGCTGGTCCACCCACAGGGTTTTTGAGAAGGCTTTGACCTCAGAGATGAGCCAGAAATGACTGCTGTGACATAATACAACGTATCCAAACTACAGAATGAAAGTTCTTTTATTATTTATTCACGTACTCATCTTTAACCCGTTTGAGAAACTATATTTGAAAGAATGTTGATGACCTGTACTTATTGACCTGCATTGGTTTGGTTTCTATACAACAGAAATGAATGGGTACCACCATTGTCCAGTTAATAACATTCTTCATAATATCTTCTTACTCAAGAAACTGTATAAACTGTTTGAAGGGAAAAATAGCAGAACTTTCTTTTTGGGGTGAACTAACTCCATTTTAACTCCATTTAATAACTTTTGATTGTCCTTTATTTACTGTTTAAAGGAAACTCAAGGCCCGCACAATCACCTATGAATTTCCACAATTAAGCTTTTGTTTACAGCCCGAAAAGTCGTATTAGAAGCGGTGAATTTGCCACAATTATTCATAATTCTAACAATTTGAGAAAGTAGCTTCCTCATTTGCCTGCCTAATTCTGCCTTTTAATTTCTTGCATACATTTGCACATTAATTTTGCCCATTGTCTGCTGTGAGAGCTTGTTTATTTTAAAAAGACATTTCCTGTGTGATGTTTTTCACAGGAGTGGTACGCGGTTGGGTGGCGTTCCAACTGTGCGTGCTGATCATTTGTTTTGTCCTCATTTACAACCCACTGCTCTAACACATTCACGACCACATCATTCAGAGAGAGAGAGAGAGAGAGAGAGAGAGAGGTGTCTACTGTCAGACACATGATTCAGTGATCACTTTAGTTTTGCTCAGATTAGTTTGTGGTTTTTGTTCTTTTTACTACAGTAAGTCAGTGGTAAGAGATTTGGTTCGTTGACGGGATGTTTGTACACTAATATTTATTGTAACATTACAATGTTCGATACATTCTTGAATCAGATATTAAAGGGTTATATCAACCAGAAAAGGAAAATTCTGCATTGAATAACTATATTCATGATAGCACAATGTCATGACACAAAAAATATTCTTGTGTTCTCGTGAATACGCAAATTCTCCACCGTAACAAATATTTCACATTTACAGAAATTCACTTAAGCTACAATATTTTTTTTGAGATAAAATATTAACTTTAAAAATATTAAATTTGAAATATGTATATATATTATTTTGTAAATTCCAATAGAAATATTTGAGTTCTTTTACTTAATTTTTTTTAAATGCAAAATTGTTTCACTTAAAAACAGCGTAAAAAATCTGTTATATGTGTAGATAAAATATCCTTGTTGTTTCATATAAAGATTCAAACTCACTTTTAGTGCTTTGATTTGTTATTTTACAGTCTATGGAAGAAAGATCTCAAACCTTTACAAAAACTTCTTATCAGAATTTTGCATTCTGACAACAAACAGACGTCCTGGTATCATAGATTTTAAATTTTTGACATTTAAGGGTATTTCCCATTAAATAATATAAACAACAAATTGTTTTTTTAAGTACCAAAAGCCCTACTAAATATTCTTTGTTTAGTAAAATGACATGTTTTCCTTCTTATTTGCATTATGACCGGCGTATATGTAAATGTACCGCAGTTCAAAAATCTCCTTAAATTCTGTAAAAATTCTGTTTTTCTGATTCACTTTGGTCATTTTAGTGCTAATGAAAACAATATTTCAAATGATAGTTTAGTATCTTGTCAGTTTGGGTTTTGAGTACTTGTTGTGCTGTTGTGTCTTTGAGAGTGATTCATTTACAGAAATGCATTTGGCGAATAATTTCATCCAAGCAACTTCTGCACACCAAAGCCGGACATCACAGTATTGTGATTGGTCTTCTTGAACCTCTCCCTGAGGTCAAAAATCGTATATTCTATATAAAAACTTATATATAGATTTCCTGGAATCCCCTTTCGTGTTTTCCAAATAACAAATTTCTGTATTTACAATACCCTATCCTTCCCATTCTGTCCGACATGGACACCGCTCACTTGAAATCATTCCGCCGATGACTGTGACTATGTGTGCTTGCACTCCGATTTGCATAAATAGCCTCACGGCATGCCTGCACCACTGCCCAGGTGCAGGGACATTTGCATATAGAGCTGTGATAGAGCTCCCCAGAGTCCCCTTACCAGTCGCTGAGCGAATGAATTCGGAATTAAAATCCCACATGTGTGTCCTCTGTGAAGTCGGAGAGGTGTTGACCAGGAAGACTTAGACAAAGAAAGCATTGTCTAATGGGGATGTGATTGATTCCTACAACGATGACTTAATTGATAAATGAATTCATTTAGGACTGTGCAACTACAGGCAGATGTCTTAATGTCTGGGTCTTCACGTTAAAGGAAATAAATAATGAATCACACAAACACCTATTCAACCCAAAACAAATTAATCCATGTGAAATGCTATTACTGTTTTTCTTTCAGTCTTTTATTGGCCTACTTATTCCACATCATTTCACACCAGACCATGTGACGCCTGTAATATTGTGCAACTTGAATGGCTGGATATCACATTTAGATTCTATAATAAAAAACCAACCTTCGTCTAATTATTCACATGACAGATCCGGTTAATTTCAGAAACATCTCATATTTGAAGCAACTTAGTCGTACAAAATAAAGTTGATATCCAGCTCGTTGTATAGACTTCGGTAAATAAGATAAAACCTGGATGGGGTGTAGTTTTTGTTATTCATACTACTGTAGTCCAATTACATGCAACATGCACATTCTTTTGTATATGGGTAACATTTTCTCTGTTAAATCCAAATTTAAAAGATATACATTTTTTTTAAAAACATAGTAATACGTCCTACTCAGATCATGACCCACAAATTCAAAACCATGCAGACTTTTGCATTATGTAACAAATCAGATGATAACCAAATTACATCACAATTAGCTCATTACACAGAATTATTCACATTTTACAGACACCTAATAAAACCAAATATTCCACATTCTCAAACAAGTGGGAGGGATACTATTCTGAGGTCATGCTGTTATAAAGTAGAATAATGATCTAGTGAATATTAAAATACTTCCATTTAATACTAAACCATGCACAGTAAGCATGCATACATGTTACAAAAACCTGGTCTGTTTTTGCCTGAAAGTAAACTCATCACATCGGCGTATCACAGACATATGATGCAAGTTAAACATGTCAAAAAGACTCAGACGCTTAGTCATGTCCCATTTCCAGGCACAACGCACGGGTGTAAATAGCTGCCAGGTTGGCAAGCCAAGTCTGTGAAGGATTCCCATTGAAAGTTACCTCCATCTCAGGAGATGGGGGATGCTCTCATAGACAAACCCATTATGGGACGTATTGTGCCCAGCCAGTGTAGGCAGAAGGCTGCTCCCACGTTTGCTTTGGAAAGCACAGAAGCGTGGAGTGTGCCAAAAGAAGCAAAGACCCCCATGCCAACTGGATGCCCAACGGACCTGCTCACAGATAGAAGCTGATAAGTGTCATTAAAAGCCAACAGAGGGACCAGAATCAAAACAGCATGGGAGAATTTCTTGAAACCATAGATGTTTCTCTTCTTTCAAATGTAAGCGATGTTTTATTATTAGTGGGGCTCTTGCAGAATTCAAAGCATCACTATTGTTATACTGTGAAGATGTTCTTTTTCTTCGGCACGCTACCCTTCTCACAACGTTTCACATAACGAATGAGGGCAAAAATGGGCCAGCGTATTAAGGAGGCATCTGCTGAGACTTTTATAAGCGATCTGGGGTGCAGTGTTTGATAAGGGGGCCAAAATGTACCCCGAAAATCCCATAGACTCATTGCACCCCACTTGGTCAGGTTGTAGCTCAGAGCGAGGATTTCATAGAAACATTGGGTTGAACACGTTTGAAGAAGCTGGCAGGCTCTGTGAAAAAATTCATCATAATAATGCCGGTGCCAGTTGTACCCCTGGGGTGTAAGAGTCACCCGAAATTTCCCAATGACTCTGAGAGTCATACCTCAGAGCAAAGAGTCACAACATTGAAGAGGCTGGCAGGGTCTGTAAAACATACCTTGTAATGGGGTGTACCCCTGGGGTGTTAGAGCCACCCGATTTTCCCCATAGACTTATTTAAGGGAAAGGGAATCCCATAGACCTTATAAATATGTCCCTGATGAGATATCTTCAACCTATAATGTCAGAGAGACAAGGGGACGGACTCGTTTTACAACCATTCAGTCTCTTCTAATATGAAACAGCCAAATCATGCCCATAGTTAACATTCACAGCATCATAGCAACCGTTCCCATGAACTCGCTTTATAAAAGGCCCAGATAAACATCTTTGCAGAGAAGCATTGTAGAGAAAAAGGAGGCAACTTTGAAAAAAGTTATTGAGCCTTGACCAAACCCATTAGATTAGGAACCGTTAAGGGAGACCTATATCTCTGCACCAGAACGTCATGGAGACCCGGGGTTGATTTGTTTCACTTGTGACTTGAAGTACTGTTGACTGGCACATGCCACGCCAGGCCCGTAGCGACCAAAATCTTTAATTTAGCGACCGTTCAACGTGATCCATATTGTTGCGTCAAAACGTCATGGAGATACAGGGGATGGCTTAATTTAGTCATGGTATAGAGAATAAGCCTTGACCAAATTCCTTTCTTCAGAAAATTCACTTAGATAATTTGTGATGCCTTTAATTCATATTTTAATTGAAAATAACACATTGAGGGGGTCAAAATGTGCGTGTCCTTTACAGGAGCTTATGTTCTAAACGTCCATGGGGTCAAAAGTTCCCATAGCTGACGAAACACCCAATTATACAGACTTTTCAGGGCAGAAGACGTGATCTGAAGTGGAGATTCTACAGTGAATGGTGATGGAATTGAGAGCGCAGCGTCTTGATTGCTTCTGAGCTGCAGGCTGAGACTGAAGCATTCATATCAGGGACGCGGGTCTCCGAGCGCCGGCCTCTGGGCTCACGTTATTTGCCTAATATGTTCTGCTGGAAATCTGCATTGTCTGAAACCATTGAAGTGCGCAGAAAAGAGAGATCAATATAATACGTTTGGCATCAAGCCAAAATGATCCTGACAATGCCAGAGACGGGCATTCGGACGCAGCCGTGCATGTCGCCATGTTTTTTCATTTTAGCAGGGGTGGGGGGATAATTCAGCGCGGGCCGCCAGAAAGCGGGCTGCGTGCCGCCTGGGTCAGATGGGTTAGGTGCCACATGGGCTGGCAAATTGGCTTGGCGATCAGACACGGAGTTCCACTCAGCAGAAGAGATGAAGGAGAGCGAGCCACACTAATTTCCCAAAGCCCACGTGTGGCACAGAACACTTCCGGCCTGGGTCGTGGAACCGCTTTACCCACGGTCGCTGTAAACGAAACGATGTCCTCATCAAACAGGGCAAAAGTTTATTTTATCGGCGCTTCATTACCTTGTAATATGACAATTTCAAGAAAATCAGAAACGTTCACACTACATCTCGACCGCCGTCCTCGCCTCTAGGAAAATGCTAATACGTTCCTTTCCTCCGGTACTTCCAAGCTAATTTAATTTGTTACGCTGAAATAAAAGACATTCAAATTACAGTTTAACAGCTGACCCTACTGTTTTTTTGCGCCAGACTTTGCAACGTTGTTGTGGACCGTGCAAAGGCGCAGATTAATCCATCAGCGGGGGCCCTGTCGGAGCGGAACGGTTCGGGATCTCTGTGTGAATTCTCGTCCCAGTACTCACACACCCACCAGGCTCCCCGCAGCCACTCAGAGAGCCCCGCAGGAGAGGCAGATTAAAAATGACAATCACCGTGTGTGTCGCAGGAAATGCAGGTGTCTTTGTTGAAAGATGCTCACGCTACAAAAGCTTCTAATTATCGGTAGTTATTCTGTCATTCGCTGGCACGATGAAGCTCTGCTTTCTCGGTAGGCGCCTCGTTTTTTACGCGTTTCCAGACATTTTTGCGAACGCAATCGTCGATGAATGTTGGCCGGAGCATGGTCCAGAACGTGTATTATGAATTTTTCAAGCGTCAATGAACATTCAATGCTGTACTAGACGTAACAGCTTTATATTGTGTATGTATGAATTTAAACAGAGAAATACAAAAAAATCATAATCCTTGTCAATCTCCTCTCCACAACTTTCTCATTGGCTCATTGGGTCCCGGGGGAAATCAGTTTAACATTACTGTCAGTGTCGTCCTTGGAGGGCCACGAAATTGGGCCCCTGCCCATATGCAGATGGCTTACGCTATGCCACTAATTCACTCTCAGTGTCACCGTAGTCCCCTGACGTGTCATCGGCCTGCAGAAAGTGCAGCTTTTGTCCATGCGATGAGCAATACAATAGAAGAGCATCTTTACATGCTTCATGAATTGTTATAACTGCAAGCATCACAAGTGAGCAGGGTGTTTGAAAGTTTCAAGGAAAAGAGCCCTGCAAGTGTGGTAGATGTAGATGTTTGTAACCTAAAGGTGGAGCTAAAGTACATCATTTGAGTCATGATGCAAACCTTCCTTAACCATTCCACTGTTTGTACAGTATCATAGCAAAAACAACAGACACACATAAATCTTCAATTTTGTCCTGTTTCTTTTCATAATCAAACTGCACATCGCTTAAGGTCAGGTAAAGAGTTCCTCTCGCATGTAAAATCAGCCTTAGAGTTTGCAAACCTTGTATTTTTTATGAAAACTCTATAATCTTATTATTTGATTGTCTTTTTATGATAAATCTTTGTTTATTGGAAAATTTATTTTTTATTAATTATTTAAAATGAGATCTGGTTTGAGTTGAAATAACTTTTTATTTTAACACTTCAACTATTTATATTTATTGACTTGTGTTGTGTTTTACTGTTGCATCTAAGCTAAAGCCAAAATAAAGTTGAACTGTTCCATGATTATATTTTTATAATTAATATTTTACTTTCTGATGGCACAAACTGTCAGAAAATAGTTTACATTGGTTTAATACGTCAATTTGATCATGCAGATAACAGATGACTTTCATCACAGGACAATTTTGTTAACCATCAAATTTTTGCTAACCAACAAATTTAATTTTTAAATTAAAGAGATTGTTTGACAACACTTTGGTGGAGATTTTAAACATTTCTGGAAAAAAAGATGGATTTGTCTATCAGGTTAATCTTATAGCTAGCACTTTATTTGATAATATTTTCATGCTTTTTGCATAATTTGACAAAATTACGGCCTGATTGAAAACGACACCCAATAAACGTTCTTTTCACAGGGAGTATTTACTATGTCTTTAAAAATCACAAATCTCACAGTTCATGTCTAACATCACCAACAAACTTTGTTAAATTAATAAAAAAAACTCATATTGACACTGTGGAAATTAAATTGGAAATTTTACTACATTTTATACAAATCATGTAGACTGTGTTGATGGTTTAAATAGATTTTTATTTAGTTAAAATTTTAAAAAATTAAATGTTTTATCTTTACAAAGGTTTACAAAGAAATATTGTGCTTCAGGCAACACAAAAAATGTATATATTTTTTTTAAATGCCAAAATAGAAGATAGATGCATGATCAAATGTTCCAAGAAACTTTTTTGTGCCTTTAAATAGTAAAATAAAAAAACACTGAAATTGATCAAATGTACGCAATCTTTAAACATTTTAAATCTGATATAGTGAAAAGAAACAATTGCAGGTGGGATTCAAGGAACCTTGGGTCCTGTAGAAGCTGCTGTGAAGGTGTGAACGTGGTTCTTCTGGCCTCTGCGAGTTCTCCTCTTATTTAAGATGAAAAGGAGGATGTGAAGCAGAACGCACGCGGCTCCCAGAAGAGAGTGGCTCCTCTACCATCATTTGATCTCATATTGTAATCCCAGGTGTTTTGAATAATTTATGGAATACGGCTTCTCGTTAAACAGTAATTTATATGTGTCGCAAAGAAGAGGTTCTGCAGCCATGCACGTGTAAATAACAAAGGCCAAAATCCTTGCCATGAAATTTGACATCGATAATTACAATCAAACAACTAAATACATTTCATATAGTAATTATTACTGTACAATTATGGAGATGCTTCGGAAATCGAGAAAATGCATGCAATACAATTTAACTCCTGCTTTAGATAAACAAATAACTTATCATTAACATGTGTATACATGCATGTGTTCCCTTTTTTGTGTAGTGATTGATACACAAAGAACAGAATTAACAAAGATCAGAACGGATCTCCTGCGGCAATTAATAGTGTGAGCTCACACTGTTTTCAGACAGGAAGTTTATGGGCTTTCACAGGAAGACGGGGTGCAGGTACATGGTGTGATGTTGAGGGGGAAAACACCAACCTTTTTAGTAGGGCCAAGTGAAATTCTTTCTCTTTTTTGCTTTCTTTTAAAAGGAGCTGTTGATGACTTTTCACAGCATAGATGTACATGTGTTTTTAATTGTTTTCTTGGTGTTCATTAGCAGTAGCTCAATATTGAGCTGTATAGCGGTGCCAGAACAGACACAACTGTAAGATTCTATTCTATTCTATTCTATTCTATTCTATTCCATTCTATTCTATTCTATTCTATTCTATTGTATTGTATTCTATTCTATTCTATTCTATTCTATTCTATTCTATTATATTCTATTCTATTCTATTCTATTATTTCATCCCATCCTGGACCATGCTACCCTACCCTACTCTACCCTACTCTACCCTACGCCACCCTACCATATTCCATTCCATTCTATTTGTAATCTCGTAGACCTTATATTGTATATTTCTATCTATTTAAAGCAAACTTCCTTTAATTTGTAACTGTTCACATTAAAATAATAAAGTTGTCATTAGGTGTGTTTCAAGTTCACGCTCGATAACATGGATCCCCTGCGTGTCACAACAAAATCAGAGATATCCAAATGATAAAATATAGATTAGCATTTTGATACTGTCTGGTCTGGCTCATCATTTTGCTTCAAAGCAGAGGAAGATAAATGGTGATGCCATTAAAAGTGAACTAATTAAGGAATGCTTCTTTTAAAAACTCATTAACAGCACCCTCATTTACATAATGATGCATATTAATTAAGTTTTAATGAATCCTAGCTTCAATCAAGTCACTTTTTGGCTGCGAAACAGTTTTGACGAATGGAAAAAAAGGAACAATGCGTTCAAGGCGATTTTTTTTGCTTCAAATAAAATAAAACTCAAACGCTGCCACCTTGGCTTTTTCCATCATGACATTCATGTCTTATTTACTGTCAGTTCCAGTAAATCACCAGTCTTGCATGTTCATTTACACATAGTAAAATCACAGGAATTGAACGGTTTTGTACAATTTGAATTCAGAAATATTATTGCATTCAAAAACGTTGAAATTAAAGATAAGTGGAAATAAAATTTTGATATAAAATTTTCATGAGTTATTAAAAATGTATGTATTATTAATTTAAAAGTCATTTTATAATTAATGTTTCTTTTGTTGTTCAGAGTTATCACTGACTTTGTTACAATGACATTACATATACCTACAAAATGCTCAATTTTATGAAAAATGAAATCACGTGAAAAATAGCTGTCTTGCCTGACACAGATGAAGACAGATACAGCACTACCTCATCCGTCACAACGATGCAGTCTAAGAAGAAATATTCCCCTTGGATCTGCGTTTCTGTGTTGCCACACAAGGACTTTGATTTAAAGTTGTTTTTGGCTCTTGTGACACAGTGCCGTTTGCGGCCGAGGTCAGGGGTCGCAGGAAAGCGTGTAAATGAAGCAGAGAAGCAGATGCTTGTTAATTAGAGGAAAATTTGAGTGACAGGATTTGATGAGCAGTGCTACACGCGTCCCCTGCCACACAACAGCTGTTGTCACCCGCCTCGCTGTGGATTTCGCTCTCCCAGAACCCCCTGCGGGGTCGCAGTGCCGAGCCCAACCCTGAGCCAGTGTGCCAATAAATAGGATGCATACTAATAAGCGAACATGCCGCAGAGTACGTCAGATTATGCTCGCACCTTTGGCACTCACTTTACTTACCATAATGTGCGTAACTGTGTGTGCTACATTTTGGTCCTTAGCACATTGTGTTTGCGTTCCGACTTTTTGTGTTTTTGTTTCAACCATCTATTTTAAAAGGAACTGTTTACCTAAAGATAAAAAAGGGATGCATTACAAACCCATGTGCTTTTCTTATCCACTGTATAGAATAACATGTTTATTTATGACGAAATTATGCATTACTTAAGGTTGTGCAGTTTCTTCAAGAAAATGTCTATTTATGATCTACAAACAATTAAAAAAACAAATAAAGTTTTGCCAATGTTTTTTGAATATGCATTCATATATTGGCTCAAAAACACCTGCATATCAATACTCATTAAGCTAATTGCTTAACAAAAACATTTCCGATGTGTCTCCAAAGCACTTGCCAATTTTGAACATTCTTAAGCCAGAAAGAGAAATCAAATGATATATATGATGTTCCTGAGGGTTATGGCATACAGATGCTCATTGCTTGCCTCCTTTGAAGCATTTAAATAGGCCAGGCATGTCTGTCAGTCCTGCATGCACCGCCTCTCGCCCCTCGCACCTGGGACTTAAGGTGTTTCAACAATACCGTACCGCAGGAGAAAAAAAACACTTTTTTCCTTTGCTGAAATCCTACCAGAGAAAACCAAAGGTATCAGAAACTAAAAGAGCCGGGGAGAAATAAACCCAAACGCTTGAATGCCTGATGAATAATTTGAATGAAGAAATGAAGCCATGTGAAGTGATGGAATGGAACACAAACAGGAGGATAAGACTGGATGCAATTAGGTCACCAAACAGAGAAGCTTAAACCTTCTCAGCTGAGTTCTCTGCACGCTTGTGTCTCATGGAAGGACAAATCTGTAGGGCACCAGTGTGGTGGATAAAGAATAATGTCTATGTATATTATTTCGGAAAACGTACTAAAGAAATAACATTTATTTTACATTTGTTAAAACTATAGTCAGTATTTTTTGGAGTACCTGTACAAAAACCATTACTCTTGTGAAGTTAAAAATACCCATTGAAGAACAATGCATCAAACTGTATTGAATGTGATGAAAGTATTATTTTAGAAAATATTCATACAACTGTATGATTGTATAAATTAAATATAATAGAAATATCACAAACCAGATTTATAAACAAACACAGACTTTACTGCCAAAGTTCATTTTGGGCCAAGACCAGTGTCCGAAGAAACCTTGTTTGTTCTTTGGGTAAGTAGTAACATGTCCATGTGATACTATACAGCCCCATCATGTTATTTTTTATAAATAAATAGAGAATTTAACTACAAATAATAAGCAATAAAATACAGTGTTTCCAGTGTATTGGATTTGATAGCATTTCACCAATTACATCACAACATTGTTTTATACATTTTTGAACAATCAAACATCTTAAGATTTTATGAAACTAGTGCTATAGCTATTTTTATTTAAAGAAAGTTCCTCCAGACCTACGTTAAAGAACATTAAGTATTTGCGTTTGAAAATCCTGAAACGTCGCTTAAAAGTTAAATTGAGATAAAACCATCAATTGATATGAAATCAGAACCTTAAATAAAAATAAATCAAACCCAAACATTTGGAAAAGATAAAGTTGACAGCCATGGTTTCAATTCGAATTTTAGATAATATACATTGGATCAAATTTTACAATTCCTCTAACAACCTTTTCCAACACAATGATGAAATACAACAGATGCATTTAAATGTAACTAACACCCAGCTGGGTCTCATAGGAGAAGGTCGACGCCTGACAGCTCCCATGCTTGTGAGGAAGCACTTGCAGTAAAACTTTCCTCAGAGCTCTGACAAAAGAGAAAAGGAAAGTGTGCGAGAGAAAGAGAGTTTGAGACACCAAGAAGACTTTATCTTTGAGAGCCCAAACAGGAAGGAGGGCCTTGTTTTAAGAATGCTATGGCACATCTCCAGGTGACAAATATGTCATCGCCTAAAGCCCTGTGGCACAATTATGCCACCGTTGCTCTGAGTGTGAGCGATAGACGGAAGAAGAGAAAGAGATAAAGAAGGGGGGTGCTGCTTTGGTGTGAGAAAAGTCATCACAGCCCTTGGCTTATGCTAAGAGACAGCCCAGGGGATGCAGTTTGCTCCGGTAACAAAGCATTCCTCCATTTTGAATATGGTTGAGAACGTTCCAGCTAAATCCGTCGGGTATGCGAGGCGTGTGGGTCCCCTGGCAGCTGCATCTTTCTTGGGGACCTCATACAACACATTCTCCGCTGGCCCCATGCATAATGTTTACAACAAAATTGGATGTTGCTTGTGCACAATTAAAATGAGGTAACATTCTTCAAACAACAAAAGTGGGACCAAGGTATAGACCAAAGACGACAAATTAGCCGTAGTTGGCTCGAATGCCCGAAATCTTTTGGAATATCGATTTAATATGTTCCCTATCTTTTTCACCGCTAATGAGTCATTTATCTGTTTGTTTATTATTCGAAGAAACAATAGACGTAAAGCACTGGGGACCCAACAAGGCGTAAGATGGAGAGAGAAAAATAAAGGCGCTGCATTCGACTACAACTAGGTCAAACTGACGGAGAGAACAAAAACGGGCTGAGAGTTTGTAGGAATCTTTACAGGAAAACAAACTTGTCACTCACTTGACACTCTGTTTTGCTTCCAAAGGGGAGAATAATGGAAAAAAAGCAGAATCTCCATTGCAAATCAGCATTGGCATTGTGAAGTTCTCTGTTTGAAATGCACATCAAATCAGCAAAAAAAGACGCCACGTACCTCGTCAGTGACATCTGGGGACGAATGAATCTGGAGGCCTTTGTTTCAAATGTGCTACTGGGGGGTGTATTGGAAGTCATTCTAGAAGCTCACATTCATAAAACATAAATATGACTGCGGCATCAACTAAAGATCCATCATGAAAACAACTATTGCAAGAGAAACATGAGGACGTTACTTGGAGGAATTGTACTCGGGCGCACCGGCCAGCCCTTCACTGAAGAACACAAAAATAAGAGATTTAGAAGTTTGCTTGGATCTTTGCACAGATATATGCCCGTGGAGGCCGTGTCGTTTTTGTACGCCTTTGGGGGGAAGTGGAGAGGAAATCTTGTGGAAAATAACGAATGATGCAACCAAGGGCTTAACCTCAAAATGCACTTACTATTCATAAAATTGTCAACCCGTAGGAGAAAAAAAACACATTCTTGCCAAAGGTTTTTCCAAACAATATTTGGTTGTTTAAATACCCCATAAATTTTGGTTTTAGTTTTTAAAAATGTGCCATCCATAACAGACATGTCCCTTTCACAACACTTGACACTAATTTAATTAAAATAACTGTTTTGTGATTTATGACAAGCAATCACATCTTTGTATAATTTAATTAAAAAAATTAAACAAAGTATGTTGTATCTTACATGAACTTTAAAATAGAAAACTCATGCACAGACATGTAATATGTTGAGTTGAGACTTCATAAATATGAAGTCTCAACTCTATCATCAGTTGGTTTAGCAAAATATAAACAGATGATTCAATATATTTGCAATATATAAATACTTTCATAATTTACATTTCAGGCTTTGACTGATAATGATACATACAGTACAATACCCTGGAAATGCTCACCACTTCACTGTGTCATTAACTGTTAGTCATATGGTTTGACTCAGAGAGCAAGAACAGATTTACCCAGTGGATTTGAAAAGAAATCAGCTGCACATTAGTGCTAGAAATGCTAAACATGAAAAAGCATATGCACACCTAAACTGCCAGGTGCCGCGCTTTTAATAATAAATCAAAATTTCCTGCACTCATAAATGTTAACATAACAATTAAGTGAAACCCTACCATTCAACTAAAAATGTTATAGCCGAACTGCAATGCTGCCATTGGCCTCCAATTGCCGGGAAATATTAAGTGGATTCGTCTTACTGGCCAGGCCTATTTGTTAACCTGATTGCTTGGAAATGAAGAAGTGCATTCTGGGAGTGTGTGTGAGTGTGGAGGAGGGTGCCAGAACAAAAGAAAGAAGCAAGAAAAAAACATGATAAGACATGAGATGGAAAGAGAGCTGGGTGTCTCTGCATGATTGGCGGTGTAGGGGAAAGTGACAGAGCACCCCACCAAGGTCACATCCAAGGAGAGCACAGCCAATTACTATGCAGATCAGAGCAGGATGTGGTTTAGCAGGATTGCTCAGATGCAATCACATTAGCTGGCCAGAAAGGAAATGGCTGCCTGACCTCAATCACTGGAGGCTGGAGACAAGAAGCCAGAGAGGTACTACATTTTCCCTGCCTAAACCACCTGTCCCTCATCTTCACAATAACGTGATTAACAAACCAAACATGTCAGGAAGACTGTGTGCGTGGGAATTAGCAAGAGGTACGCTTCTTGTTGGCTCGCCGCTCTGTTATGTACAGACGTATTAATGCGTGTTTAAACCTGGCCAGATTGGAGTAGATCCCCTCCCTGAGGATGACATGTGTTAAGGCTTGTATATAAACTGCTCTTTTTCATTTGGGTTTGAAGGCCTTTTTGAGAAACTGGTTAGATCAGTCTGGCCCATTGCACGGAGAAGAAGCATTAAAGTTGTGGCTCTGTTCCAAGATCTGTTGAGCTCCCTACCTAGACAGCATTTGACATACCAGCAAAAGCAGGAGAACGCGACAATCCCAAGGCACTTTGTTTGATATTTAAGTGCACTGTACTAGATAGTCCCAAAATGCATTGCAACATGCAATGAGGAAAGGGTGATTCCAAATAAGCATATGTCTGTAAATGTTTTGTGAATAATCTCATTAAACTATTTCGAATTCAATTTGGTGTTATTAGTTTTAGTTATTTCGTGCTGCCTATATAGGAAGAGTGCTGGGTTGGTTTTGGAGAGGAACCTCTGTGTCCCATAATGGAATGTGCAAGCCATGCATACATAAATCACGGCACATTTTATATTCATAATGTTTCTTCATCCAGTGTCTTTACAGGAGATGAGAATAAGGTCGGGAGGGGAAAAATATATTGGGGATTTTGTGTGTGTGTGTTTTACTCTTCTTTTCTCTTCCTCGTCAGGAATGGCTGTCTTTAATGCTTCTAATCTATTGTGCTGACAGCGTAGCACTGGTGAAGAGCTGCGCTGGGAGATGTCGAGGTGCCTGGCAGACAGCTGCACTCTCTACACGTTTACGAGCGTGTGCGCGTGTGTTTGGGAAAAAGAAAGGCAGCAGATAGAGAGAGTTTGCTCATTTCAAGCATGTCGGTGGGACTTTTGGGAGATTTGAAAAAGACAGGTTTTGCCTTCTCTCTCTCTTTCTGTCCCATGCTCTCCCTGTCTCTCTCTCTCCCCCCTCTGGGGCTTTGTTATGCTAATGTGGAGGGATGTTGCGGATTCATAGTGATTTTTCATCTTGCGAGTGATGAGAGATAAAAAGGAAGTGACGAGGTGTCTTGATTGTCCTCAGTGTTTGGCTCTCGCTCGCTAACAAGCCGCCACATTGTACAGATGCCATTTTCAAACGGCCTCCATTTGCATCTCAGAGCCTGCACTCCATCGCAACCCCTCTAAAAGTTTATGCCCCCTCATTAGTCGAAGCAGTCGTCTAAGATTAAAAATGCGGGACACTTTTATTTCCAGCGAGCCCTCTCTGCTACGCATAGTAAAAGCAGATGTTATCGCGCGGCTGATGCTATATTTACGCCATAGCTCCTCGGTGCCAGCGGCGTACGAGGCAGCGGGGGTTTGGAAATGAGCTGCCGTATCAGCGCAAGGTAACCGTTTCTTAATCACATTTGCATTTTTATTTTGAGAGATTCTTCAAACGTTTGCGTTATTGAGGATTTATGGTGAGACTCTGCGCTTGATATTCCATCAACTTCACTCATAAAGGAGCCACTCCATAACTCAGCTCGAGATGAATCTGCCCGCCCCGACGAATAATTAAGTAGTAGATTTTTGATGCGGAAACTTCAGATAAATCATTTGTTTATGAGTACCAAAGCCTTGAGCGCCCTGAAGCTACGGTTTAATGGCAGGTGCCTTACGATAGCATCTCATTCAGCAGAAGTACATTCTATTCACGGAGTTACCACGAAATCGTACTACATCGATAAAATCATTCCATGGATAATTGCCATATTTTGAACTTTGTTTTCGCTATACCACAAAATAAGTAGAATTGTTTTAGACAGTGTCAAGGGTTGTCAGTTACAGCAATGATAATTTAACATCCATTCTTGACTCATTTCGTAAAATGTTGGTTAACGCAACTCAGGACCTAGAAAAATCATTTGTTGGGCGAAACTTATGGATACATCCTGCACTATAAAATTATAGTCTGCGTTAATTAATAATATATGGGATTCAATTTATGTATCCAATGGAAAAACAAAGGCAATTTAGAATGTACAATGATACTGATGAATACAATGATTGTCATCAGGACTAAGACATTAGAGACATTATGGAACCCTCACATATCATAAAACACAATACATTATAAAAATAATGAAGTTGTCCACGTGACTCAAGCCATACAATATTTTCATGGGTCAGAGCATAATTTAGGCTCTGTACGGCATATAATGACTCATCCTTTGGACTACAATTTAAAACATTTGTTTCCTTTGCATCTGGTCCAACCCAAACCTGATCAGTTTGGCATGGATGCTCTAACAAGGAAGGGAAAGTCCATAGGTCCCAGGGTTCTTCATAAGAAAACCACTGCACCTCACTCCAATTCGGGTCATGGCTCCATTGAAACCCCTGTTGTTTCCCACTAAAGATCTCACAAAGATGAAAAGCTAAGCTCAATTAAAAAGCGTGTTTACAAAAAATGCATTAAAAACACCATAAAGGCACAAAAGTGCGGGGTCACATCACCACTGTAAGCAGTCAAACTGAGCAGAACTCGAACCAAAAATTTGTCTCGCATGGGAAGCACCAATAAGGAAGTTGGTAAAGAACCATTCAGAATCAGTCATGATCAATATTCACTAAACTGTGTAAAGATTCATTATATTTATGTGGCAGACACTTGGCCAAAGCAACTGAGGTTTGGATGGGTGCTTGAACTAAGGGAATAGCTGTAGGACTTACATTCTCCTGCAATTACTAAATCCTTCAGCTTTCTGATGTTGAACTATCTAGACCTTTTTCACCATTAGTGACAGAAGTTTAGGCACGAACAGCTGATGACTAAATGAACTGTTAAGCAGGACGTGATGAAAGGAGACACATGTTTGCACAGTTAAACATCCAAACCACTGAAGCCAGTCATCTGAGAGCTGATACCTTTCAGCGTGCACCGTGGATGTTGTAGTCAACCCACCCACTTACCGAGTTTAATTGTTTTAGCCAAGGACCGATGCTTAACTTGAACACTGGTTTGACTGGTTGGCTCAAAATACCCCTTTAATAAACAATGTGATGTAGTCGTCACAAAGAGTTATCAAATGCACCCAATCCTAGCCCATAAGTCCAAAAAAATAAAATAGTTTATAGTTTTTGAGAGGGAAAGAAAGATATTACACTATCTATTTGTGCCGAAGGATCTTAGAGCAAACCCACACGGTTTAAACCTCTGCATCCTCAAAAACCTCCACTAGAACAATTTCAAATCAGGAATGGGTTTAGGGATCATGCAGGGTTTTAATAGAAAGGATTTGAATATCCAAATGAACTTTGGACTGATCTTTTGTTTGAGTAGCTCTCTGTCACAAATTATTTGTTCAAGAGCCTAAAGTTCTCTTCCAGTTTTAACGGGGAGGAGGAAATTCTTCAATTGACTTTACACCAGAAGGAAATTTAATCATGTTTTGTTTACTCTGACTCATTTTCATTTAGTTCTCTCCAAAAACGGGATTCAAGGTTTTGTGTAAACTTCGGGGCCTTTGGCTCTACATGCACTTTGGAGTTGTCATTGTGTTTACCAAGATATAATTGGGAACCTGCTGTGAAAACGGAATTCTGTGTGTTTAAACTTTTGCAAGAGTAGGATTTTAAAGATCAGTTTTAAAGTAGCCACACCTGTCACATTGTTCTGGCTTATTTCCCCCTCTTTATTGTAAGCAGATTTTGAAGATGTTACACCATCTCGCACAATATCCAAAAAGTGTCACCCCCGCATCTTCTGCCATTCAATGTCAATCACCACGTCTGACATATTACTTGTATCACTTAATATAAAATAAACAATCAATTCCATCTCTAAAGTCGTCACATTAAAAAAAAGGTTTACGATTATTGGGAAGTTAATTTAACACTAATTTAAAATATTTTATTGTTAATATTTAAACTTTTATTTTCATTTTTGAATGCCCAATCAATTAATACAATCTATTTAGATTCATAACTCATGAGTGGTTTATATTATGTTAACATACATTTTTTCAAACTTGCATTCGTTTTATAAAACTTAATTTGGAAAATAATATCTTTGTTAAGTGTTGTTTTGTGTGTTTTTATATATTTCAGTAAATGACTTGTTAGTTTGTAACAGTCATTTATCTTTGAGATTTTAACTTGTATTTCTTTTGAGCTCTTTATTTCTTAAATAAATTGATGTTTCCTAAATTGAAGAATTTGAACATACATTTTATTTTTTGTGCAACTGATTTGTAATATTTTTATGTTTATCCAGCCTTTGGTAAATTAGTGCATGAAATAAAAGTTGTGGTTCTTTCAACCGAATGGTGACACACATATGAATAACGGCTTCTAAAATTAAAATAATATAGGGCAGGGCTTGATTTCTTCCTTCAGGCTTTGTTTGGATTGTTGGGAGTTGGAAGCCCAGTAAATAAAGAGTGGTTTTCACTCAATGAAAATAAATTCGAAATTAAAGAATTGGGTTTTCTTTATCATTAAACCTTTTGAGATAAAATTCTGACACCAGCCTATGAAATCTGCATTTGAAAAATTTCAGCAAGGGTTACAAGTTGTATAACAACATGCTCCTATATCCTCAGTTGGCGCTGCAAAGGTTTATTTTATTGTGGGGTTGGAAACAGGGTTATGGACTAATCGATTACTGTTTCTTATTGCTCGTATATCTTGAACGTCTCGATTTATCCCTGATTATCCCACACCGACAACCCCTGTGTTCAACATCACCTAACGGAAAACATGAACTTCCAAAGGAAAACCAGTTCTGTAATATTTCCATTTGCCTGCTCTTGCATTTGCTCCTCAGTTCATTCCCTCGCATGTAGATAAAGTGATCTTCCCCTCCAACCTGCATTATTAGCCGGCACATTTGCATCACGATGTGTTCGGAAAGAAATAATGACACTGTCAGCCGGTTCAAGGCTGGTAATAAAACAGGCAGATTTTGTTGCCTCCTGTTTTGCACAGGATCAAGACCAGCCGTGTCGAACAAGAAAATTCTACCCAGAGATTCAAAAGACGGCACCTTGCATTTGGTTTGAAATGAGTTACACAATCTAAGCAATAGAGGAAGGTTCGGAATTAATCGCCGAGCATTGTGCTATGTTGGCATTGAATTGCACACTTCGCAGACTCTGTCTAACCGACGCTGAATCTAGGAAGCGCCAAATTGACTGATGGATAGTCATTTACATGTAACCAAAAAAATGAAGCCCTTCCCCACCCCACCTGGAAGAAGGAGACAAGGAGAAAGTAATATTAGAGAGATTTATTTTCCTATGGAAATTCTCATTCAAGTGTAGACTGTCTGTAAACTGTAAACATTCTCACTTTTATCTGCAGTTCGCTGACAGCTGAATCTGTCTTGCTTTACGCTTTCGTGAATAAAAAGTATCTGAACGTGACCCTTGTTCGTGTCTTTGTATTTTTAAGAGCTCTAAAGAGTGTCAATATGGCACCTTCAGTTTTTTGGGTTTTAGTGTTTGGAATGCATGACGTAATACTGTAAACCTTGTAACCAGTGGCATTTCAGTTGTGCTACCTGTTCAATGTGTATTCCAAAATTGAAGTAACGCCAAGCCCATGCTGCTTAACGTGGCTAGAAAACACAAGAGGTCTGAAGTGTTTCTCGGTTCTGTACCAAAACGCGTGACCTTCACTTCACAGCGGAAGACAGAAACAGGGGTGAAAGTATTGCGTCTCATCTGGGTTTGCATATTGACGTTCAGGGGTTGATGGCTTGTCCCTGGGCAATGCAATGAGTAGGATATATACAAGCTCGCTGGTCAGATGGGCTCCGTCTCTTAATGAGAATGAGTCCCTCACACGCCGTATGTGGCATATAGGTCTTTAAAGTGCAGGCCAGGGGTCTCCCACACCCACCACAAATTCATTTGAATATGGGATACTGATTTATGACCTTATTTGGTCTGTCTTCTGTATGCAAATGCCGGAGGCTTCTTTGGGTACATGCATAATGAGATTGTCAGGGTCATCCCTCTCGAGCGTCGCCAGCACTGTAACGGCGGTCTGGGGGGGTGGGGGTTGAACGGTTGGTGGGGCAGGGGGAGGTGCCTCTAGAGGCTGTGGCAAGAAAGGGTTGGCAAGTCAGCCCGCACAATCAGGCACTTAAAAAACGTGTCTTTCGGTCCTGCCCAGCCAATTAAGAGTTTCACAATATGTACGGATTAGGTAAGATAAAGTCAAGTCAGATGAGTAGAACACAAGTAGAACACAAATATACAGTTTAGTGTCTACTGAAGGAATGTCAATAAAAATGCATGATGCATTGGTTTTATATTTTAATTGTTTAACGCTGCTACCAAATAATGTGCTTGAAAGTCTGAAATATGTACTGTTTCATTTTGAATTTGTAGAATTGTGATCTTGAATTCTTCGATCAAGGGTTTACAGTTTTACACAAACCTGGCAACCCCGTAGTAAATAAGTATCCCAGGCCTGGCCGCGCCGCGCTTCCCATGCGTCTTGCTCTGTATTCACTTATTACCGCCAGTTGCTCTCTGTGCATAAGCTTTATTACGATCTCCCCCTAATTATGGCTTTGGTCTGTGTGTGTGTTTAATAATTGCCTGCTCCGAGGGCATTCAGCGGCAGTCCGTGTGGGACTGAAATTGATTTTTAAGACATTAACTGATTGCTGTGAGAACCCAGATCAGAGTAAATTTGAATAATTGTTTTTCATGTCATATTTATGAGGCTGTGACAGGAGGAGATAATCTCACTCACGTTTAATTTCGATTATTATTTCCTTTCTTTTTTGAAATCCAAGACATTTTTTCCCGCAGGACTATATTTGTGCTTTATTTGTACTTTTTGAGCATTTTAAGATTAAAAATTACCCATTTTAAAGTGGTTTTCCTACACATGTATGAATTCCTGTTAAGAAGAAGAAGAAGAATACAGTAAACTTTGCGACCCATTTGTCATTTTTTTTAACTGTCACCCCAAACTTTTATGCAAACCTTACAGGTCAGCATTTCGAACCATTAACAACAAACTAACAATTAATGCGTGAAACAATTAATATAACTATTGGATACATTATGGTAATAAAATATATAATTTACCTTTTTTTGACCTCATGATTTGAACAAAATATGTGTAAAATCATTGTCAGAGTGGATAGTTTTATGAGTAACTCGACCTTGATTCCTTGTTTGAGGATCATTTTGAATTTGTTCTTCTCCTGTCACCCTTTATGTTTCTGTTTATATACTGTCACCTAGACTTTAGCCCTTAAAGACAGAAATCACAACAATAGCCAAACGCACATATGAATTATAACTTAAGCAGATGAGCATCACATGGAATATGTATTTTCAAGAGCATCAGTAGAACACAATTTCTGATTTTAGAATGATCACGCCTGTATTGTCTTTTGATGAAACTCTGTAATAAAGATCTGTCCATGCTGTTGGTTCAAATCTATTGCTTTAATTTAATTTTGTAAATGCCCTCCGGTGATTCTAAAGAATATGTGCATGTTCATTTTTTAAGGAGATACAATTATCACACATCAACATCCTATCACGCGCGTGTCGTCCACTAACCACGGCTGGCAAAACCTTAAACCAGACAATTTTACTACACTCCATTTATCAGATGGAAACTGTCAGGTACTTAAAATATTAAACGTCAGAATATCAGGGACTAGGTTAATCTACGCCATCAATATTTAAGGCCCTTTTTTATGCACGTGGGCTGAAATGTTCAATTTCATTACGGTCATTTGTCAGCCCTCGGGCTGGGGTCTCAAAGTGGGTAGACCCTCGAGATTAGAAGACCACAGTCCTGCAGTCAGATCTGCCAATGTTGTGCTGACACACTTTAAAATGCACCAAATATGGATTATTACATTTTAAAGTCTTTTATTTCCGCCTCGCTTGCATACAGACAGAATGCACACTCCGCCTCTGAAAATATCTCTATTCCGCCGTGTTCCATTCCATGACCCCTGAATGTCCAAATGATGATTGGCTCAGCGTGAACAGGGCAGCCTGTGTTGTTGAGCTTGGCATTACATTGCAGTAATGTCCATTTTAACAGGCGAATTGCCATAGTGACTCATTTAAAACACAAAGTGGGAGTTAAAGGGGTCATTTAGTTTCGCGTCTTGAGAGCTGATATCATTTACTTCCAAAAAGAAAAACAGACTCGTGAATTATGACTTGGGTCGGAATGATTGCCGTGAACTTCTAAACGAGATGTGAGAATGATTTTAAAAAATGGAACCAATTGAAAGGCATATCCAGCGTGGCCTTCCCCTCGGTGTCACCTTTTCTTGTTTTGCGATGTAGCTGATTGGGTACAAATTGCAGCCGAACCCGGAGCATTCCTGAAAGACAATGCATTCTGGCCGGCACAGTAATATGTCACCTTCATCAACATCACGTTTTTTCAGCATCTCTTTCAACCATACATCTGGACACCTGAAAGGCGTGACATTTTAACGGCTCTAATTCTCACGGTGCGCGGCTCCATTTCCTGTTTGCACTCCAGTGTCATTTTCATTCCGGTCCTGAATGACCAATTTGTCTGAATATAGCGTACCATTTACATGGTCCCCATTTTTTTATATGCAAAACAGCACACAAAAACGCTCCGCTTTGCATGCCGACACAAGGCCATTTCCCCGAATCTAATTTGATACTTTTGAGAAGAAAAAGGCCTCAGAGGGACGCTGCCTCTTGTCCTTCCGCGCTTTATGTGACATGCTGATGACAAGTGTCTTCAATATGCATAAAGCAATTTCTATATTTCGTCCATTGAGTTTTTGCATGTTGAACAGAATTGCATATGGGACGCTAGTAGTGGAGTCAGTTATATTAAAACATCTGTTCTTTATGATTACTGCAGTGTTGGAAATGCATGCCATTTTTTATACTGTTGCATAGTTTTGCAGTCATTGCTTATGCAAGGGAATGGGGGTAACAAAACAATAGAACAAAAACATTTTCTAATAAATTAGTTCCCATCAGCATGAAATTCATTGAACTACAAGTGCACTACTGTGTATATTTTGGTTATATATATATATATATATATATATATATATATATATATATATATATATATATATATATGTATGAATATTTACTGGGTTAGTATGTAATGTGCATAAATACTAATAACTTTATAAAACCAACAAATATCAAAGAATATAGACAAAGAATAGAGATCGCAGGCATCAAACACTGCTCACATTCCCCAAAATATCATAGTCTTCCATTATAAGTCATTTACATATATCAATTAGATTCTTAAAATTCTTTTTGTATGATCCAAATTCAATTTTCTGAGCTGTTTACATTTATTACATAGATATATATTCTTCATACTTCATATAACTATCTTACACATTTTATGTGAGTAAGCAAATGTAGATATGAATGACAACCATGTTCCAATTGAGCAGTCCTGCTATATACACTACACAATAAAGAGAAATGTCCATGCCAATAAACTTAATATGTATAATTAGGCAACTCTACATAACTGATATTCTGTATGAACATTTTGTTCAAAGTTTTGTATGAAAAGGTATGATTGTAATTCATCTTAAAAAGCAAACTAACTGTTAAAGAATGAATAATTACCACTGCTTTAGTGCCCCGTGGTAATATTGAGATTGCAAAGTGCTTTTGCGTGGCATTTTTTTAAAACAACTCATACAAGTGTTATGGCAACTACACATCAGATAATTTTTAAAGAGGAAGCTAGAGCATGTTAGGCCTTACAATATTCAAGCGTTCATGTCTACTTTCTTATAAATTGAAACATTCGAGTCTACAAGTGGAAAAATTAAGTTGTCTATTTAAACATGACAAAGGATACAGACAGCAAGATAAAGTCAAATAGGTATGCACTGCTAGAGCAAGATAGTTTAAGAGAGAGAAAGAGAAAGGGAGAGAGAGAGAGAGAGAGAGAGAGAGAGAGAGAGAGAGAGAGAGAGAGAGAGAGAGAGAGAGAGAGAGAGAGAGAGAGAGAGAGAGAGAGAGAGAGAGAGAGAGGCGGAGCACTCAGGCATGTTTGTGGGGCTTGCTTGTGCACATTTCTCTCTCCACCAGGTCTGTCACAGCATTGCATCTCTCGCTACGGACCTGTCCCACTTCAACCCACTGCTCCTTCTGCCACCACATATTTCCCATGACTGCTGGCCCGCAAAAAGGATGACAACCCCAAGACCCTCCTTTCTTTCTCTCCTCTGTGACTTTTTCTCTTAATTGATGTATTATGGCATTATCACCCACTGGCACATTTGTATCTGCTTTATTTACAGATGATTACTCTCACAAACGTCATTTACCACTTGGGTACTGTATCGTTCTTGGTTTTATCCACATTTTAGGGAATTTAGGGGATATCAGGGTGGCAGCAAACGCTGTTTGGCACCATTGGAACATGGACGATTCTTTGTTTTTTTTCATGTGTTTTTAAATGTCCACTTAACTCAAAGCAACGGAGAGTAAATTTTTAAGCTCTGTATAATCAGTTCATGTGTTTATTGGAATATAAGAACTTAGAAAACTAGGCAAATTTCTCTAGAGAAATATGAATATGATAATTATAAAAAGAAAGCTTTGAACAATAAAAGGACCCAAAACAGAGCTTTGTGGCACTCCAACTCTTTAGCTATGCCTCCAGTCCACTTTTGCAACCTCAAAAAATGTTGACCCCTATGAAAATTTGAAAAAAAGACAAATTTATTTAGCCAGAGGTCTACAATAAAGGTATTTATACACACTTCTATGGAAATTGTTTATCATGGTGACAGAAGCCTGCCCTGGCTAGGATATAGTCGACACTCTATCACACACTCCTTGACAGGAGGAAGACATATACCTCTGCCAAAAGGAACCCTGGAAAATTATTAATAGATGCAGATTTGATTTGCCACAATTGCAGTGTCTTGGCAAGGCTTGATTGTGACCTGTGAAGTCCCATCCAAAGGGGAAGCGATTTGTCACAGCACGACAGAAGTCTGCAGTGCCCCCGCCCCCATATAAAATCATTTTTTCAGCACAACACCTATTATCATCGTGGTTCATTACAGCTCGATTGCAAAGCCTTTTGGTCATGCCTGAGCTCTAGTTGTACATTTGTACTCCATAACACTCAAAATGTGACATCAATTCATTTACCGTTATCCACAACCAAATGAATAACACTTTGAAGAAAGGATTACTACAAACAAAGCCCAGCTACGGGTAGCTTAATGACATTTCAAAACTTCATTAACATGGTGATGGAACGCAATTTTCCGTTCTATACCAACCTCTACCCGTTTCATTTCAACTTCAAAGCACCAAAAGTGTAAATATTACTTCATGATCTATGCTAACCGTGGTAATTTAAGAAGTTGTCTTATAAATAGCACTATTGTTTTTAAAAATCCACAAACTGATAAGAAATCACCTCATTGGCTTTCAGGGGGGAAGAAACATAAACGATTACAATTTTCAACCACTGTTTCAACGGCAACACCTCAACCCCCGACATGACATGTAACCTCCTTACACATGAGACCAGAGACTTACGGAGGTTCTCAAAGCATCTCCAACTCAGAGGCACCTGGGCGTCTAACCACACATGTTGCTTTGCCGACATGTGGAGATGTTGTTTAATGTATCCCCAAGTGCTGATCTGTGACCTGTCTTGTGGTTTTGCTTGCCATGGTTCAAATTGGGATCTGGCTGGTCCCAGACCAGCGTTTAAGACAACTGGCTGTGGTTAGAGCAATGCAGGCACAGGGTTTAACCTCACACAGGAAGAGAGCTCACTTTATCTACCCGGCTGCCTGCGCTCTCCGCCACGCAGTCGAGTGTGGGTGTGACACCTGTCTCTATGTTTGTGCGTGGGGTTAAAAGCGAAGAAACAGTAAAAATGTGTCTAGAGAATGAATGAGTAACAGGTCTAATGGAATGTATGGCAAAAAGCTGAAAAACAGAACAAAATTTAGATAATTAAATCTTTTGTATGCATTATGCATGTCTTGAGAAGGTTTTAATACAGCTTATATAGTGTTAAGGAATATATTTTCTTTGTACTACTGGGTATTCTGTCGGTGCTGTGTTGAAGTACTGGAATAAATCTGCATAAAATTCAAAAGTGTTTTATTGAGAAAAAATATAATTAGTACCATAATAAAAAAACTGCGTTAAGATAAAATTAAAAATAAAGTAAATAAAATAACAGCGATACAATATTTCTGTAAAATGCATGTTGAAATAAATAAAATGTAAATAATTACATTCATATATTCATATTTAAATAATCATGATTTTAACCACATGGCAACGTCTCTACAGTTCTAAAAATCAGCTGTCTTACTGCCTTTCAAATTCAGACCTCAACCCTTTGACAACAAATCTCTTGCAAATTTTTCACAGTGTTTGATTACAAGAATGTGGAAACTTTAAGCACATTCTCTTCGCGCCGAGTGGCCAGAAGGGCCTTCTTCAGCAAGAAATGATTTGTTTGGGTTTTGTCACATCATTGAGTCACCTCAGATATGAAGTGTTAAGCATCACGGCAATGCGGTCTGCAGCTCTTGGCAGACCTTCATGTGCATAACTGCATGCGCTTAAGTTTCCCAGCGTCCTTCTTGTTGGGAGATATATGAGTGTTATGTGTGGATTGACTGGAGCATGTGAACTACAAGCCAGACCACATCAGAGAAGCTTCACTACGCGCTCTCTCTCTCTCTCTCTCTCTCTCTCTCTCTCTCTCTCTCTCTCTCTCTCTCTCTCTCTCTCTCTCTCTCTCTCTCTCTCTCTCTCTCTTTCTCTTCCTGCCTGTTCTCGGATAATTCATTTGTAATAATTTATATGCCTAGTGCGATTGCTTTGGGTATCACATGTTGAATAGCAAGACTGGTCTTAATGAGAATTGGACAACATGGGACGTGTTTATCAAAATTTGCCATCCTAGTTCTTGGGCACCATTAACAAAGTCCATGAAAAAAAAAGTTCAGTGTAGAGAGGTGTTGACCTTTTTAAATATTGAACCTCATGAACTCAAAGTAGATTATATAAGCTCTTTACTTTAATTTGTTTCAGGAAAGTTTGCACAATTACCACGGCTTAGCATTGCTTTTAGATCAGTTTTCTAATGTTTTAAGAGCAACTTTAACAGGTCATGCCAACAAAAGTTAACCTATGGGTTTGTGTTTAATGCTATAACACCCAGATGCCATCATGAGGACGATAAAATGATGCATCACGTCTCTCTTGGCTTAAAAGCACTGTGGTCCCTTCCCTTTTATTTGCTCACATGGTGCCGGGATGCTGGGTCCTTACCTCTGTGGATCTGCATTGAAAGCTTAACTCTCATTTGGAGTGAGTGGATTCAGATGGTTTGGCCTCAGCTCAAAGGCAGCCCGCTCTCTGGGTCAGCTCATTTCTTTAAGAGAAACAAGGGCCTGATGCTCTCTAGTGTGGTGTCTTTCAATCATCAGCCGCAAGCATCAGCCGCAAGCATCGACTGCTGGGACATGACTTGTGAGATACATCAAATAAATATGGTGCCATATCTTGCTGTGTTTTGACCAGCTTTAGATGTAAATAGGTTTATAATGCGCAAAAGGGAAACCTCAAGAAGCAAAGGAGCTGCACATATGCTGTAAATATGCTTTAATCTATCCATCTATTTTGTTATGTTCTTTTCTCTATAAGTGTTGATAGCTGTCACAGTTTTGAGTATAAATCATGAAAATTATTGCAATTCAAATTGAATTTTGGTCCATTGCTGTGTTGAAAAAAATAAAATTGTATTTATTGACTTTTAGTAGATGACTAGTAATTCTAAATGACCAACGTATTGATTTAATTCCACTAAAATGTATCCTTTGTATTAATTATTGTGTGTTGGGACTACATTAATATTTTTGTTGATGCTCTAAACTACACTTTTAATTTTCAACACATATTTTAAAATAATATTTTTGGAAATTGATTGAAAAAGAGCAACAAAAAAATTAAGTCATTTTGAACCAATGTACATATTCAATCAAGTAATCCGAACAACCTTTTTTCAGTGTACACAGTCAATCTGTCTTCTGCAGCATGCTTTGCACGTGACATCAGGTACTTTTATGGAGAATTTAATATGTCCTTTTTATAAAGAAAAAGAATGCATAAATGTGAATAGTTCAGATTATTTAACATAAGTTATCCTGATAGATTCTGAAAAAAATCGGTAAATTTATGTTAACAATTTGATATTGAGCTATTTTACATGATATGTGACAAATATTATGCTTTAATAAAAATCTTCATGGCTTTTTATTAATGGTTGCTACTAACAGCAGATGCCACTTTCAATTGCTCGTAAGTTGTACAAACATATTTGTATATCTTGTTGGTTGTTCCTGTGACACTAAAATACTATGTTTATGAAAAATACTCCCACATTCACAAAAGACTCCCATTAAATGGCTATTATCTAATAATGTTTGGCTGTTTGGATACAGGATCTCTGTAGTCTCTAATTTTCTCATCAATGTGAACATCATTGGCTTTATTCTGTACATTAGCTGCTGTCAGCAGTATATCTTGCTGCCCTAAAGTTGTGTAATTCAGATCAGGCAAAGCATGCCATTCTCCAACACGGTCTGGTGCCCACTCCTGCAATCGCCCAATTGGCTAATGCGGGGTTTAATGACGACCAATTAAAGTGGATCAGTGAGCAGGACACAAAAACAGCGCTATGTCACACTTAACTTAGACCCCTGGACACAAAAAGTCCTTCATCTAAGCGGTTTAAGGCCCTTAAGACCACCCACGTGTCACCTCGGATGAATGAAAGTAGTTCTCTGTGTTTTATCTACTATGGAAATCTTCCTATAGATTCAGATCTGTGTTTTACAGGCTAATCCAATTTTGTGGACTATCGTCCTCTGGTCTGGTGACCACATGTGCTATGTTGCTGAAGCATGATTTCAGAGGAATAACCTCAAGCACATCATTCAGATTTTAAGATCTGATGGCCAATGGCTGAACCAAAGTATAAACCAGCAAAAGTAAATAATCCACATTCACGTGGCTTCTCGGTTTCACAGTCGCAGCATACATTTACATTCATCCTTTTATCCGAAGAACGCTCCACCATGTGAATAGAATTGCCTTTGCAGTCAATGTCGCGCAGACAATCATCTTACCTAAAGAAAGAACATGTCAAATGAGGCTAATTTGACCTAATGAATGATTTTTGGGGACTGATCATGACAGCAAATCTGTTGTGATGCATTGCGGTACAATGCGTTACAACCGCCCGTGGTCATATGGAATCACTGTGCAGATTATCGTGAAATCTACCCCAGAATGTGCGAGATGGTGTGTCAGAGATAATTCATGCGATGGTTCTGCTGATGAAATTATTAAGTCATAACATTGTAGCACTGTTCAGTCAGACAAAGTATAAGAGGAAAAGTCTTACGAGACGTCGCTTCTGGAGTAACAATGCCAGTAGCAATAGTCCATGCTGAACTAAATAACATTTGTGTGCATATTCTAACATTTGCATTTGTGTAATGACATTGTTTATCTCTCTCTGTAGTTTCATAACAAGTCAATCTCAGTCCTGTCATATATGAGGTGCCTTTAAGTACTCTGTCCTTGCATAAGAAAAAGACATTTGCTATATTGCACTTCTTGTGCAGTTTTGCAGTGGAGGTTTATGGATGGGGTGGATTTAGGAATGGGGTCAGGAGTTTAATTACATGCAAATACCATGAGTTTAAGAATGAACTGTGATTACATGCAAATAGGTATGTATAATGTAACAACACCCCAATGAGTGAGTCCTCAATGTCTTTTGTCGGTGTCATACATATATTTAAAAATCAGACCATTTTTTTTTTAGAAAATCATACCTAAAGGCAGATCAATTTCCAGTGGAGAATTGAATAAGCTGGGGGCATCTAAAATATTGTAATTGGAGGTAAATTACCATTTTTTAATTAGATTTTAATGATGAACATTTTCAAGTTGAGTCTTACACATTTTGTGTTATGTATGGACAGTACATAGCAGCATATGAATAAGGTCATACATGAATTTCGGGTGAATTTAAAAAAAATTAAACATTGCTCTTTTATCTCAAAATTTATTTAAAATGATGCATACATTTTCTTCTTACCGCGTATAATCATAACACACAATGCTACATTCAAAATAATCTATGTAACCTTATATGGGCATCACATATAGTATAATTTAAAAGTAAAATACGTTTTGTTAGAATATAAGGTGAACCATTTAATGTCACATACATAGTATATGCAATCGTCTTTATTTTTTACATAACTATGTATGTTAAACATTCTTATTATTTCAAAAGAGATTATATGTTATAATAAGTCATTGGTTTATATGCATCGTATATTTAAAAATTACCCACTGATATGCAATAAAAAAAGAGTCAATGGAGTTATTCAATTTAATCCTGGACACCAATGCCACACAATTTAATTAATTTCTTTTGACATAATTTCACTTGAAATTTGAACAAAAAATTATGTATAAAGAACTTAATTAAATTGTGTTGAACCAGCACAGTTATTTTCACTTTTCAGTGTGGACCTATGTATTATATAATATTTGTTGGGGAACATTGCAGATAAAACATAATACAGTTATCAGGTCATTGTAGCGAGAAGCCTGTGTGTCAAAACTTCATTTCCCATCATTCTCTGCGGCAAATTTAAGCTTAGTTTGCATTATTTTATTTTTTGTTGGAAACACTTTAAAGGCTTCAACATCACAAATATTTTATTTCATGAATTACGTTACCTCAAAAGCCAATGGCTGGCATTGCTTATGTAAAGCACATTACAATACAATACAATAAAAAACATTGTTGTTAAGCTATAATTGATAGCGGCAGATGGAAACACACTTCAATACTTCAACGTTTTTCCAAAAATCAATTTCCCCCAAAAAAAGCCAAGTTACTTTTAGCTACTTTTTTGTTAGTTTAATATGTTGTGATCTAACCGGAGTCCTGTCATCTCCTCGAGCATCTGGGTCTGCAGGCCCATGCAGAGAAGCCTGTGGTTTAGAGCCTTGGAGAAGAGAGAACGGCTTTTAATAAACAAACTAATGGTTCCCATACGCAAGACCTTGCTTTCTTTTATTGCTCTCACAGTACAGGCAGCTCCATGGCATTCAGAGCATCACAATTACAGCAAGAGAGAGAGAGAAGAAGAAGAAGAAGAGAGAGAGAGAGAGAGAGAGAGAGAGAGAGAGAGAGAGAGAGAGAGAGAGAGAGAGAGAGAGAGAGAGAGAGAGAGAGAGAGAGAGAGAGAGAGAGAGAGAGAGAGAGAGAGAGAGAGAGAGAGCGAGTAACCAACAATTAACTGGCGTCACCGTGTTTATAGTTAAAGTTTGTTTAAGGGGTATGGCTTTTATAACTGGGCCCTGACCTTTCAAAAACCTGTTGTGAATTAAGTTTTGATGCCGCGATACCACCAGGCCACTTGCATCAGCAATGAAATGGAATTTATTCTTTTAGGAAAGGAAACAGACTCTGAGAGATACTAATTGTTTTAAATGGCCGAAGAACAAGCAGGGAATAGTAACATCATTTTTGGTTACATCTCCAGTATTTTTAATAAAATGACTTAACAACTAAATTCTGTTTTACAATCTTTTGATGCAGAGGACTCTATTAATGACAAATACCGGAAATTTCCACTTTTCTCATCCAATCATACACAGACATACAGGATGTGGATTATTAAAATAAATTCCAAATTGAAGTGTTTCTTATGGATGTATAAACCCGACACATTTTCAATTCAACTGTGTTTGTGCACATTTGATTCCCAGCCCAATGCTTTATAAAACCTATAAAATATTGAATGAAAAAATACTTTTGTAACTCCAAAAAAACATAAACGTACACTTTTAATTTCTTCCATTTGTATCTCTCCCTTTGTAAAGTTGAGAAATACATACATGCCTGTAAGTTGAACGCATGTCCAATTCGTCAAATAACCCAAATGACACAACTTCTAAATAATGGCCGGATAAAAAAAGGAAATCATAGGAAAGTATGACACGCATGACAACTTCAAATATAATTCCATCTGAACTGACTGACTTGTTATAAAGAAATAGCCACAGCTTTATTGCTGTAAAACCACAATGTGATGTGACTCCCATATGCTCAGACATGCTGACAGCCGTGTATTCCTGTTATTACTAGAGATTATTATCTCCATTTATAGATCCAAATCGCCACTTTCTAGTAAATTCACTCATGACACGTTGACATGTCTGATGCTAGAAAGCATCGACTTCTTGTTAATGCAAAACAGTGGAGCTGGAATACATGTGATAAAGCCAGGAATGGGTAAATCAAAGACACCATGTAATGTAAGTTAGGTAAATCAGACCACAGCAATTGCTTGAAATATTTATGATAACTAATCTTTGGTTTGCCATGTCTATGTTACTTGCATGGTGTTAACTGTTAAATCTTTATTGTAGTTCTATAAATAGAGTAACGCCCAATCCCAAATCTATTTTGTACCCCTTGGCCTACCCGTAGACGTGAACAATTGTTGTTAAACTGCTTTTAATGAAGCAAAAATTCTTAGAGTCATGGATCTTATGTAATGTGCCTTAGATCAGCAATGCCGGGCATTGGATTTTCGGGTAATGTGCTGCCACAGAATCAGAATGAGCTTCATTGCCAGGTTTGCCTACATAAACTAAGAATTTGGTTCGGTTACAGAAGCTTCCAGTTCACAATGCAAGGTGACAAGACAAGTGCCAAGTAACATAGGAAAAGAAAAGTAAAAAATCAAAATAAATATGTTGAACACACAATAGTAAAAAAGCAATGTGAGGGAAAGTATTGCACACATTTATTGCAATGTAGGGTAATTGACCTATATATCTCCAGGTGTTTTCAATATACACATTTAACAATTTTTAAGGTGCTATATACGATGTATGATAATCTTGAGGCTTTTAACTGTTAAAGCCTTTTAAACTGGTTCCGACAAAAAAAAGCAAAAGATGCAAAACAAAGCATCTTGAATGATAGAAAAGTTTTCTCACACAAACTTCTCGCTTCAATGACCTGATAACTGTCATATTTTCAGGCAAGCTTTATCTGCATTCTTTCCATACAACTATCTTATAACTCCACAATGAAAACATTTTTTGAAATTACACAATTTATGGACACTGATTCGACACTATTTAATTAAGTTCTTTCAACATAATTCTCAAATATCAAGAAAAATTATCGAAAATGCTGCTTTCCAGTCAATTCACTCATGATACGTTGACATGTTTTATGCTTAATGCAAATCAGTGGAGGTTGAATGTATGTGATACCCGAAAGACGCCATGTAACGGTAGTTGGGTAAATCAGACCACAGCATTTGCTTTTCTACAATGTTTAGAATAAAAGTAATAAATAAAAGTAAGTTTTCTTCTGTTTGCCATGTCAATGTGACTGCATACTGTTTAATTTTATTTCAGTTGTCTAAATAAAGTAAGGCTTAATCCCAAATATATTTGTCCTCCGCGACCTACCTGACCCAGTTGTATATTAATGGCAAAAAATTCTTAAATTCATGGATCTCCTTGCTCGAGTGCGCTCCGCCTTTTTATTGGCCCTAAGGTTAGGTACCTCCTTCTTACCCCTACCCTTCAAACCCAAATTCAATTGAGACAGGTGTAGGGGTAAGGGGAAGATTGGGCCTAAGTATTGTCCTATCTGTCAGCTCAGGATTTAGGCAGACATTCACCTATTAAGTGACTGGCACCATCACACGGTCACCATGCCAAAGCATGTTGGAGGTCCGACGGTATTTGTTGACTTGGTAGGAATGCGCAGTCACCGTCTCCTAACCTTCATAACACATTTTGACATTGACACTTTATATACAGATATTTTCTAGACCTCTGTGTTACTTTCCTTTATTTTGTAACTTTTTTGAATCCATAAAAAGAAAGTCTGACAATAATCATGATGCTGATAAATGATAAATCCCTTGAGAAGGGAACATGTTAAAACAAAATTACAATATATTTCCAAAAGTATTTGCACACCCATCCAAATAATCAAAATAAGGCGTTTCAATCACTCTCACTCCGAATTCTTCAGCATACCAAGACATTTTGGACAATTCAATGCTCCCAACTTTATGGGAACAGTTTGGAGCTGAGCCCTTCCTCTTCCAACATGACATCAGTGCACAAAGTAAGGTCCATAAAGCCATGAATGACAGAATGTGGTGTGGATGGACTTGACTGGCCTGAACAGAGTCCTGCACCTCAAACTGATAGAACACCTTTGGGATGAATTAGAGCGGAGACTGACGGCCAGTCCGTCTCGTCCAACATCGGTGTTGAATGGTGAAAAATTCCCATAAAAACACTACTTAACCTTGTCGACAGCCTTGCCAGAAGAGTTAAAGCCGTTATAAAGGGTGGACCGATATCTTCTTGAACCCTATGGATAAGGTATAGAATATCACAAGTTCATATACATGTTGATGCAGGTGAGCGAATTTTTTGTCAATATATTGTATATTGTACATATAGATGTGTTAGTGCAAACAATTGCTTAGTTGTCGTTGTGAAGGTTTAGCACACATAAACACAAACAAAAACTGATGCTTATATATTAAAGATGTAACTCTGATAGGGATAATTGTTTGGATACATTTAAGGTTTTGGGGAAAATCCTGTTATGTTGTGAATATGACATGTTGATAAGGAGAAAACATGGATTTTTTAATCTGAAATAATAATATTATTACTATAAAAATCTTTTTTAATAAGCGAATTGGTCATTAGTAATATTTATACATTTAGAAATATTTTAACGATGCGTTCTTTAAAGATATTTGCTGATTATTTGACAGTTATTAAAATAACCACTTTGCCTCAAAATGCTTATCCTGTTAAGGTAAAAAGAAAATATTTCTTTGCCCCCGCACACACTGCAAATTGTACCTATTTCAACCTAAAAAACTAAAGGTAAATAAAAAATGTCAACAATTCTATTATTAATTAAATGCAAATAATATTATACTGACTTTAAAAGGAACCAAGTTTAACCAATAAAATCAACTCCGTTTAATACTATTCAAATTCAATTGATTTTAAGTGAAGGCAAATTTTTTATCAATGTAGCCTTTGACTTTGAGTTCATAAGTTGACAGTAACACATTTTTTTACGGTGTACTCAGCAGCCGAGGGGATCTCTCTGATTTTCCGATCACGATCCACTCCACAGCCACTCCTCCAGATTTTTAGTATTGTACGAGCGTAATTGAAATCGTTCTTCCTGCTCTCACTCCCTAAAGATCTGTGCGGAGGGGGGGACATCGCCTTACTGAAGACGGTGGATTAATTAGTGAAACTCCTCTCGGGGGAAGCATTAGACAGAGCATCCACGGTCAAACGGCAAGCATTAGCTCCTGAACCCCCTGGCGCAGCCGAGCTTCAACACAGCCGGGGTAATTAATAGAGCCTCTATGTGAATGCAGGAACACTCATTCACTCAGGGCTTCAAATGGTCTGTGGTTCAACCGAGCAGAACTGGGATAAAACCTCATTTTGCCACTTGCCAAGTTAATGGAGTCCGTACTTGAAAAGCACACCAGCCTGGGAGTTATATCTTTGGCGTTTAATGCAGCAATGAGGCATGGGTAAATTGTGTAATTTGAAGAAGACAACTCTAAGTGTGATGGTTAAGGAGGGCTGGGCCTAAAGTGATTTATGTCATTATTCTAGCTTGATGGAAAAATATTTCACCGTCCGATAATTAGCCATTGATACGGACTAGTGTTTTCTTTTTAGGTTATCTAGGCTGTGAGATGATTCTGAAAAGATGTTGCCTATTTGCATTTTCAACCATGAAGTGCAATCATCTAGATGGCCCACTTAAGTCGATAAAGACAACAGGGGTTTAAGGAATCGGTATGGAAGGCAGTAGAGAAGTGTCGCAGAGCAGATTTAACGCTTTAGCTTTGGTGGATATTTTGTGTTTAAACAGAACCTTCATCGTTTCTTATTATTTAAAAAAACGTTTAATCTGAAGGTGTATGTCGAAATGTTTTGAAATTTCAAGAGACAAAATATGATTTAACAAAAATATAGTTACCTTTATTTTACTTTATTATTTTCACGTGTTTATTATCCTTTTAAAAATGTGGGAAAATATATGAATTATAGTAAATATGAAAATATTCATAAGTGAGTAAGTGTATTGAAACTTTCCCAGTAGTGTCGATGTTTTTTAAATGCTCTCAAATTTGTACGTGGGGATTTTTGCAACAGGGCTTAAACATTTATCAAAGTACATCTTTTAGACACCACAACCAGTTTTGTATTTTTGGTGTGATTTAAAATATACAAATCATGCAATAATGTATAAAAATGAACAAGGCCTAATGCCGTATGTTTGTGAAATAATTCTACCGACATCAGTTAAATTGTTACCTATTTGACCTGTAAATCTTAGTTCTGTTAAATTTGTTTAAATGCATTAAATTTACAACAACTGATTTTTTATCTAAAAGATTAAGAATATGGATCAAAGGAAGCGGATTAGATCTCTTGTGTGTACAAAATAAGCTTAAGAACTGACAAATGTAGAGCAGTCACATCATTTAAATAAGTTGGTACTAAATGATTTATTAATGTGAATAAACATCAAACTTTTTTATTTTTACAAAACAATATAACAAATTTAAGACAACCTTACAACTCCAGTGTGACAATTTGGTGTTTGCTACGGTATCATATAAAACTTCATATTATATGAATCATATCACATGAATCTAATCCCGATGTGCCTGAACACTCACTACCCGCTATAATCCCACCTTTCCATGTTTAGCATTTACAGCTGCCCTTAATTCCTCTCCATCATCTCTTCCTATATCTCCAGATACTACTACACCCCACCCAATCTCCAAAACCTCATCCTGGAGTCATAGCTCCAACAACAATATTCTTCTCCCAGAGCATTGTGCAACCACTTTCCTATCAATCCCATCCTCTCTGATCAAAGTGATGTCCTATGATCCCCTGCCTAACCTGCTCTCTGCTGTCAACACATCCTTATCTAGCCGAGCTGTCCTACAAGCCTTCAAGGCTTTCACATCAGACAAAACATCCTTGCTTTACCCCGAACTAATTATTCTGCATTTGTCTGCAGCGTTCAATACTGTCAACCTCAAACTATTGATGTAGAAAAGAAGGGCTTTCTCAAATCAGTTTCATAACTGAATAAGGTGTGGCTCTTTATCCTTACCCTGAACCACATCATTGTCTCAGTGGATTCCATTCTCATTGAAGATGTAGAAGATGTATACCTTGAGTTTACTGTTGATGTCTTTGATACTTGAGCGTAAATGAATTCCTATGTCTGTAATGAAGTAAATTTTACACTACAAAGAATTACAGCCAATCTACCCTTCAACAATTCTGCTTTCATTTCATACTTCACTTGCGCACCATGTGTTCCATGCGACCTACACAACATATGCTCGGGAGCCCTTCATATGCGCCCGTTGCTTTCATTTGTGTTTGTGTGGTCAAATTGCATCAGGGAAGCAGTTGGGCCACTTCAATGGGAGTAATTGTCTTTTCTGCAATCCTGTGTGTAGTATCGTGGCATACAGAGATCGAGGGTGTGAAGCAGATCGCAGTTCTACTGTATGCGCATGCATGGACAGTGCAGGATCATGTTTCAGCATCTCTCTAAGGGACCATTGTAGTCCTATAGGCCACATCAAGAACATTCCTCGGAGGTTCACTAATTACATTGTGGCTTAACTTGGCACCAATGCGAATCATCCTGGATGAGGCTTTTAAATCTGTCCACAAAGACTCGTCCTTAGACTAATAAGTACCCTGTGCATCAGACCTCCCAGGGGGGGCAAACAGCCTGGTCCACCAACAACAGTTACTTTCCTGTAAAGCTCAAATCCCACTCCCTCTCACCTTCGGATATGCATTCTCCTGACAATACCATCCTGATGAGGCCTCCAACGTTTCAAATACCGAGGACACCCAACTTTAAGTGCTCTCCTTGGGACCCAAGACCTGCCAGCTCCCCCCAAATCTTCTGTCTGGTTTTTCGGCTTTGTGGTTGTAAGGAATGTACAGGCATTTTGACCCCGGTCCCCTCACGTGTTCATTCCTGCAGAGTGTGTTTTGTATCCTCAGACAAGTTTGCTTCAAAGGGTTGATTCAAAGAACAATGAGAATTGTGTCATTATTTATTCATCCTCGTGATGTTCCTTAACCTGTGTCATTTTCTGTCTTTTTGTTTTGGTCCATAGAGCAAAAGTGTGTAGAGACGTCTGTATGGGTTTAAAAGGACACAAACCGGTAATTAAAGGCCACATGTTCAATGCTTTATATTTCCAATCATTTTGTATGAAAAAATTGTTAATTTATTTAATGCGAATGTTGTTTTCTTATACTGATGTACTTTAATACCTTCTTAACACCAGTTTTTGATCACTGAGATTAATTTGCAAGTCACCCGCAGGCTTTGTTAAGAATTTCTATGAACTTTCACACCAGCTCTTAACACTATTTCACCTCTTTCTTAACAATACGAAAGGCTGAAAGATGAATTCAAGTAATTCACCCCCCCACACTTTGTCTTTTGTGCTCTGTAACACCTGAAAATATCACAACTTGTGTTTACAAGTTCACAAATCACATGAAACAAAGTTGCTTTTTTGGGGCCATACATTTAGTCAACCATGCCCCTGTTGACTTGACAATCTTATTGCTTAATCTCTACATATTAGTTTAAGCTTCTTTTGGATGAAGATGTATTTTAAAGTGCTATTATTTTCTGTTTATGTTTTAAGTTTAGTAGGTTATATAATATCAGGAGCAAATTTTCAGGAACAATAAAGCAGCTTGTCGTTCACATTCTTTTTGTCTGGCCTTGTTCCCACAGGCATTGGTAATGTTCTGTCTTTGGTTTTCTGTTTGTCCTCAGTTTTATTCTACCAAATGTAATTCCTGAACTACGACTACTAAACATTTTTCATTTATTTTGTGAAAGTTTCAGGAACAAACAGTTAGTCTTTGAAATAGTCCAACGGTCAAATGCAGTGGATCAACTGGTAACGTAGAGTCTGAGGATTGATTCAGTTTCATGGTCAAATTACCCTTCCCCACCCTACCATTCCATACCCTACCCTACTCTACCCTACCCTACCCTACCCTACCCTTCCATACCCTACTCTACTCTACTCTACCCTACCCTACTCTACTCTACTCTACTCTACTCTACCCTACCCTACTCTACTCTACTCTACCCTACCCTACCCTACTCTACTCTACTCTACCCTACCCTACCCTACCCTACCCTACCCTACCCTACCATACCCTACACTACCCTGCCCTACCTTAACGTAACTTAGCGTAACTTAACGTAACTAAATGTAACTTAATGTAACTTTTTGTAACGTAACTTAAATGAGCTTTTATTAACTTAACTTAACTTAACTTTATTTTTGTACATCCATATGTACATGATTAAATTGAATAATTCTAACAACCCTTTTTTATAACATATTTTTACCAGTTTTGAGTATCACTGAGACAAAGAGCGACCTCTATCCCAATAGAACACAAATGAGGTCATCATCAAATGTGCACCTATGGAACCATCTCGAAAGGGCATTGAATATAAACCAAGACTGATGCCTCGTAAAAGAAATGAGTTGCACGTCACCCTAGAGAGCTCTATTTTTTGTCATTTTCTACAGATTTACCTTCCTTTAGTGGGATTAGTTAAGTTCCTGGTCCATCAGCATGTGCACTACAAATGTAACTGGAGCTCCCAGAGGTCGATTAATATTAATATCAGACCCTCACGAGATGTCGGGGTCTAATTAGGAGGTTCTTGTTACTGTAACGTGTTCACTGGCCTGCTGGGATGTGAGAGGGGACAGGACACCCACCCACCTCGGCATCATCCCCCGCAGCACTGCGCGTTTAGCGCGTCTCTGTGTGTTCCAGATCATTAATGCAGAAACCGGTCCACACACGCTCTGCGCTGTATCAACTCTGCAGAACCCTCCTGCTGTGCCACTAATTAGAGATTCCGATTCATGGCCAGCTTTAGCGCCCTCTATTTCCCATGGATGAGAAAACCCCAGCGCTTCTCTATCTCGGTGACGCAACTTGATCTCAAACTTGTAGGACCTCTTCAGAACGCTTTAAGAATATTTTAGTTGAACGCCTACACTGCCTGAACTTTATGATTACAGCACTACACCCTGAACACCCCCTACCCCCAAACCTTTCCCCCCACCGCCTTGGCAAAGCTCGAGGCTCCTAATGCTGGGAGGGGGATCACTCTTCTCCATGAAGAGTCCCCTACTTCCCCAACTCCGGGGGGAGCGTTCTTCATGTCCTCGGCCTCTGATGCTATTCCCCACAGTATCCTCCTCACGCACCTGCCGTGTCTCTCTCTTCCCTTCTCCTTGTTGTGCATATGCAAAGAGAGGCAGGCGCTCCCCTCAAATGAGCAGGGTCCCTGACAGCCTCATCAATGGCGTTGACAGAATAAGGACGAGGGGATGATGATCTGAGCAGAGCTTGGTGTTGAGGTGCAGCCTCCCCATGGATTCATCAAGCCACCTGACACGCCTCAGCTGAGGCGCCAATTGCAGGAGCTTCAGCCCTTTATCTGAGCACTTCCTTACCTCCCTTAGTGAATTTACATTTCAAAATGGGAGGCTTTCAATCACGCGGGATCACTTCAGGGTCTCCCCTTTATCATTAAGTTTACCATCGGTTAACAGAGAGACTAACTCGACAAGCTGGACGGGAAGTTGAGTGGAAAGAGGGTTTCGCTGTCTTCTGACTGCACGTCCTCCTTCAAATCAAAACATCCCATGGTCAAAAGCTCAAACTCACGAGCTCAGAGTTAAAGACAACCATTTAAGAGATATCTCCAGAAACAGGCTTCTATAAGTCTTCGTAATGCTCACAACATTTTCCAAAGTGTACACTTGGACCCTGCATGCATCTCAGAGCATTATGACAGTCAGTCTGTGGGAAGGCGATCGTTTTCACAGCGAGGGCGACTTTTATCAGATCATCCCTGCAGATCAGCGTTGAGATTATCAGCTCGGCCATTCATCACTCGTGATCTGCTGATAAACTGATACTTTTCCTATCCGTCTATTCCGTGTTTCAGGAAATGCTGCTGTCTCTCAACTCAGCAATTCGTCCTCTTTTTGCTCCACATATGTGAATTATACTTATCCAAATGAATATCAGTTAAAGTCTAAAATTTGGTTCAAATATAGGAAACGGTGAGTTTTAATTCCCTTAATTTCAATGAGAGACAATGGAGGTCAGTTGCAAATCTTGGCACTCTCATTGTTGAGATCTTCTCTTGAACTCTACTGCAGACATTTGGAGATATAAATGAAGAAGATACTTGACAGAAGGAAATAACAGATTTAATTTCAACCGAAGGAAAATAAAAACATTTCAAATAATCATCTATTGAATACTTTTCTGAAGTCTAATTACTGTTTACACAATGAGAACCTCAAGTATGCGTGTAAGTGAAATTCAAATAATTATGAACTACTTCCATATGGCTAGTTTTGACAGATATACTTGTAATTCACAAACCTATCTTCCCTAACACTTTTCTCTCCCCATGCAAGGACCAGGACAGCATCCCCGACTGACTTTGACAATTCTCAAAACAAGGGAAACTATGGCCTAACTACTAAAAATGTATTTAAAAGACATAGAGAAGGATCTATCCCATTTGTTTGTAGATTCGGTAAGTGAGTTGCTCCAAAACTTGTATGGTAAAACTTTTATTGGTTTCAAATGCACAAAGAAAACAATTATTCAAAGTTAAAACATCACTTTTACCAGAAACTTATGAAATTTTACACCTTCATTTTTCTTCTTATTTTTTTTCCATGAATGAACTCTTAAGTGTCAATCAAGCAGAGCAAATTTACATCTATTAATACTAACGCTACAATGAACGAACCCACCAAACACAATATATTAAAGCTGCCATATGTGAACTATTTGGAGTGACAGTAACAGTTGACTCAAGTGGTGTGCACTAATGTCCTCCTGAAGAGAGGAGCAAGAGCGAGAAAAAACAACGACTCTGCACAGCTGGAGATGCGTCAAGCATCATTTGCTTTTTCACATGATTAATTTGATTTTAATATCTCAAATCGAGGGCTGATTAATTTTGATCATATGTTAAAAACGATACACATTCCATTAATTAAAAGTTTTCTTGAGTTATTGGCGTAAACTTTCGTCGCACGGATCAGCCTTCATCCGTGCGAGACGTCTTCATGGGCGTAAGTTTGGTTCAGAGCTGCTTGAGGCTTCAGACTGTGAATCGACACTCATTTTTCCTTTGGTGGCCCGCAGTCTTAAAAGCTAAAGCTCTTTAACGTCTACTGTATGGTCAAAGTCAAATATAAAAGCGAGATGGTTGAGAGCTGTCAACACTTCAGGTTATCCTTCACTGGTGCTCTCTTCTTTGTGCTGTTTGTAATGGGCTGTTTCTTTTAGGCCATGACAGAGTTACCTCACATGAAATACGACAAGACTGCATGTTGAGTGACATCTTTACAGAACATAGAAGAAAAGAAAGGGGCAGACTGCAGGTCATTCTGCATGGGGCCTATGGCTTTATTGTTGGTTTTGCAATCAGTATCTATTCTATTTTAAATGCCTGACCTATAGCACATTAATACATTTTAGAGCATTAAATAGCACAAAAAACTGTACACTTTCATAAAATCACAAAATGCACAGTATTGCACAAGCAGATTTATTCAATTTTGTTCATTTTGGGAGATTCAATTTCCCAAACCATTCAGTTCTATCAAGTTGGGTTTCTTATTTTCTTCCACAGTGACGTTCTTATTTGCTAGTGTTGTAGTCAAGACCAACTTAACCAAGAAGTAACCTAAACATAACCAAGACTTTGAAGGGCAGACATGACCAAACCAGCACCATTTAAATTCATTTAAAAGATCCACATAACCTTAAAAGTCCTAATAACACAACACACAAACTTAAATAAAGTAATATCGGAAAATTTCTTCAAACTAATTACAAATACTGTACACTCAAATGATTTAATCCACTTGAACGTAAAACAATTTTCACAAAAAATTGGGCACATTTAAAAGCTTTGACATTAAGCAAATATACTGTTTGAATCTTTAATAGGTAAGTAAAACAAAAACCTCATTAACTCAATTATTTCTATTAGAATTTACCAAATTTACAAATATTTACAGTTTTTTTTTAGGTTTATATTACACCTAAATATATAAAATTTGTTTTTAATTTTTACATAAATTAACTGACTTTGTAAATCAATTATTTTATTTAAAACAATTTATTTGTTTTTATATCGTAATAAACGTAATAATGTGTTTATTTTTGCGATATCTACTAAACCACATGAAATATTTTTAACAGTGAAGATTTATAAGATGAACATAACATCATATGCATCCCTTGTTTTTCTTGTTACTAACCAATTTCTTTTTCAAGTGAACATACAAGTTCAGCAAAACTCTTTAAATCTTTCAATGCCCACCACGTAGAGAGCATTCCTTTTTTATTTTGTTCACTTTTCGACTTTCACTTTTCTTGTGTTGCAGCCCTTTTCCAAAATGATTTTAATTCAATATTTTCCTTGAAATTGTGCAAGAAAAAAACCCTACAAGCATTTTATTTAAATTTTTGCAGACATACTAAAAATAACAAATTAATTAGTGACATATGCATTCATAAAAATGACATGAAACCGGTATTTCTTTAACTGGAGTCAACCAATTTAGCGGATCCGAGGAATTGTAATGGTTTTCGTTTTAATTTTATATGCATTTGCAAACAAACTTCTTCCACATTGTTGTTATGCGGAATAATGTATTGTATTGTATTGTATATTGTTTGTAGAATTTGAATATAAAACATGTTAAACTTCATTGAGAGTTTCAACCAGTCTTCTACACCTGAAACCGAGGCCAAACCAACGGCCCAAGACATGTCCCGAGGACTGTAACACAATTCTGTATTTTGTGGATGTTAATGCCATGCATCCGTATACTTTAAAACTGTCCTTGTGGCCTTTCTTTCAGCACATGGGTTTGGACAAGGTAAAGACACACAATAAAAGACCTCAAGGGCAAGCAGAATGCAAGGCTGTAGCAAGCAATACTTGTTTTCTTGCTCGAGTGCTGTCTTCAGAACGACTGACTTTCTAGCTCATTAATTGCTGAATAGATTGCGTGTTGAATTCTTATTGTGTTGCCAATGTGTGTTTGTCATTACAGGGTTGGCACAGAGCAAACTGGTCAGCCTTCAGTCACTTGGCCTTGGTTTATTGTCACAGGCATGAAAGACAAAGATGTTTCACTGCTGTTTGTCTTTACATACGAATCTGTCGTTGTTTTCAACACCTGACACTACTTTCGCACATAGTAAACAGCCTCGGCCATTGTAGAAATAGCAATGAATGAAGTGGCTTGCGTGGGTATTGGTCTAATATTTCTCATTTTTGTCCATGCTACAAGCACCATTTAACCAAAGACCAGGATTTGGGTTTACCTGTAGGAGTCGGGCGCTCCACAATCCATTTTAATGCATAAGTAGGGGGCTTTCGGTTTAATTCATATTCAGTGACTTTGCATGTTTTAAGCTCTATGCAAATATTATTGGATTTTCAAAGGATTTGATGGATTTTCTCAGGATTTTCTCACACAAATGTTGGCAAAAAATAGAGAGAAATATCTGTCTCTTTGTGAGTAAGATTTGCATGCATGAACATTTTTAATGAAAGCTTCCCCCCATCCTCACAGGAGAATGGGATTTGATTTCAAAATATCATCATTTTGGGGGCTGGGTGACAAATACAAAGGGACCTACTTTTCTCACACGTTTAAATGCCGGCTTTTAGTAGTTTCTACACATTCTCCGTTATTAAGGAGAAATACTTTCGGCATGGGACAAAAGATTTGATAAAGCAGAGAATAAAAATGACATTTTGTCATATTGTAAAAGTATTTTTGTTATTTGGATTTTTAATGCATGTAATTTAAAAACATACATATATAGAGAAACTTAAACTATGAAAAAAAGGAATACGTTTTAAAATAATACAACTATAAAATATACATTTGGAATAACGATGCAAAATAGGTTACATTAAACAATAAAGCTAGATGTATTTCACATTTACCAATCACGTATACATGAATGTGATAAAGACAAATAAATGGATCGAAAGTATTAAAAGTACATATATTAAAATATGCATAATATGTTTAAGATACAATAGAACCAATGGCAAAGACTCATGAGAGACTTAGAAAGAGAGAATGGTCAGGATAAGTTTCATCCTTACCGTACCGCGCTTACACAATTAACAAGTTGGGGCCTGAAATGTAAGAGCAGGAACTGTAAAGAGATGAAGGAGACTTTGTTTGGACATGACCCATACACACGAGAACCAGACTGCCTGCAGCCAAAGGACTGACACTCACAAACACAAAGACATTCTTTCAGCTTTTCCTGTCTGTTTCTAATACTGACACACAGGGCTAATGTACCTGCATGTCAACTCCATCACACTTCAGGTCAGGAATGCATCTGTCCAGTTCTCTTTTCCTGTCAACATGAAAGAGCATTTACAATCCATTTGACTTGTGTAATCTGACATAAAGTAAAACAAAGTCTTCAATGGGAAAAACAACAGGATGGGCGAAGGATTTAATCTGATGGATTTATTTGCTCATGTAAACTTTAGGATCTTGGCAGCACTATGAGGGCAAATTTAGAGGGTAAAGGTCAACTTCACTCCCAAGGCTCCAGCACAGCGCTTTATTCTTTCAATAATTGCTATTAAAGAACAAAAAATCTGCTTTCTTTATTTAACATTAATTGGTCTCGTGTGATTATTTAAGTAATTCATACTGTGTACTAGGATTGAAACATTGTAATAAAAAACAGAAAAAGCTCAATTTTGTTAATGAGGATGAGGTCACTTTCACAAACATGACACACTAAGGGAAAATGATAAGCAGCATGTGCATAATAGCTTTTGTCTTTTTCTGCATTCTATAATTGACCATAACATAATTCATCACTTCAATCCCATTGCATTTCTGTGATGTAATTGGCTGGAAATGACGTTTCATTTCCACGGTGGAGAACATCAGATGGTTTCAGTGTTGTGTCATTCCAATTTCTTTTTCTACTGGATGAAACGCATCTATACAATATTCAATCCAGATTTGTGATACAATGTTTTTGCATTACATGGGCATCAGATCGTCCTCCTGCATTGTAAAACGGAATCTTTTACCTTTTTTCACAAATGTTTTGATTTATGTTTAGTTTTTGGTTCAGAGCTTTACATCTACACAAAGACTTAATCTTTAAAGGTTATATCATTATAGGATTATGCAGCTTTTACTTCCGAAATAAACTACTTAAATTTAAGTATTCAAAAATATATTTTTGAAGGTTTTCAATTCTATTGTAATTCTTCAGTAGTTTTTCAATTAAAAAACATTTGGGCTACCAATGTAAATGCTATTTTGCTTAGAGCACGACCACGACCACGCACACACCAGCACCCACACACCCACACCAGCACCAGCACATACACACACACACACACACACACACACACACACACACACACACACACACACACACACACACACACACACACACACCCCCACACACACCCCCACACACACACACACACACACACACACACACACACACACACACACACACACACACACACACACACACACACACACACACACACACACACATTGCAATAGCACAAAAAAATAATATTTTTATTTGTTTTATTTTTGCTTTTTAAGTAAATTGGGCAACACAAGTTGAGGCAAAAGTACATTCTGTGTGTTCTTTTTATCTAGGCACAAGGAATTATATGATTAGCAGTCTTGCACATCAAGAACATAAAATATTAGAAATATTAAAATAAAAAAGGAAATTTCATATGATTTCCCTTTTTGATGGTATTAAGGATATACAGAACACTGTTATGGTAGTGTTCCTCATTCAGAAGCAAAGTATGTTTATTTACCAATCAATGAAATGTTTTACACATATTATATCCTGTAAGAACATCTGAACAGAATCATTTTTATAAATAGAAACAGTCTGATCTTTATAAAAAAAGTAAAAACTGCATTTTATATGACAACAGAAACGGAACCATGTCAGAAGATAAAGAGCTGAATGGATGAACGGTTGTTACACAAAAGTTTTTTAAAATTACAAATATATAATAAATTTGTAAATATTAAGTTTTAATATTCCATGAAGAAACATCATTAACTTCCACTGTAAAAAGTAGTGCTTAATTGTCCCAGCTGTATACAAAACCAATGTGTGAATCGCATATCGTATCATGAATACGACACAACTGCTGACCAATCAGATTTGAGTGTTTGATTGTTCCGGAACTAACAGAACTAACCGATTTATAAATTCTTGTCTAATGAAAGCAATAAGCCTGAATGAGTGTGTTGCAGTGCCTTTAAAAGTTTGGGATGAACCTAAACTGACTGTTTTATAATGAAAATTATAATTGAGCCAGCAAACAGCTTTTGTTTGATACAATGAATCACAAATAATGAGTAAAATACATTATAAGGCTTAAAAAGCAGCTCAAACTTTTTTGCAACAAAAAAAACGATCTGCAATTCGTCTGTAAAAGTGCACTACATAGTGCTTCCTATAAACTTGGTCCCACTTTAAATGTTTATGTTAATTATGTAATTAGCATGTAATACTAATTAAAAAAAGTACACTGCAATTTTGTGAGGCTGCTTAAAATTTTCGATGAGATTCCAATAAATTATTATAGCATTTAATATGTATATCATTGACACTTTCATTTACAGTTTACCTAAAGTGTGGGTACAGTGGTTTCTTTCTTTAAAGATAAGCGGTCAATCGTGTTAAGTATTTAAGTGAAATGAAGGCAGTATTTAAACAATGTCTATGCGTCAGCATCACAATACTTTCCAACATGCTAAAATGTTTATATGTGTCTCGATGTGTCACTCGCATTATCCGCATTTAGGATTTTAAGGTTTCCCAAACATTCCTCTTAACACAGAAATCCCATCAATGTCATTGGCCAGAGCCACATTATTAAGTCTCACATATTTCTATGATATATTTCTATAACATATTTCTATAACTTATTTAATCAACAGAATTCATACATCTTACAAAATACTACACATGAAATCATTCGGCAAACAAAAGCCAGAAAAACACCCTACACCAATGTCCTACCAATGTCCTGCCTACGCCATCTACTCCTGTTTAAAGAGGAGTTTTGTTTAAATCAGAACCTTTTTTTCAAATGTATATCTTAGGTTACTTTTAATTTGATTTTGTTGTAATGTTTTAAACAGTTTTCCTAGAAAACAAACCAAAATGCTTGGGAAGTATGTACATTTTTGCAGCGTTTCCGCACTACAGCCAATATGGATTCTCTTCTTTCTCATTTTGAATTAAAAAGCCAAATTGTTTTAGTTTTATTAGTAAAGTTTTACTCAATTTAATTGTACCAGGAACATAATATTAAGTAGTGATAAAATAAACATTAAGTTGGTAAACCTACTGCAAATCTACAACAAAAATATACAGCGTGCACAAAAAAAAAAAAAAAGTTTTTATAAAAAAAATAAAAAACTCTGCATAACTGGAAACATGACACCCTGGCACAGGTTTTAGCACACTTAAAAATGAGAAGAGTTTACCAAAAGATATTAGATTTGAAAAAAGGGAAATAACCATTATAAAAGTGAATAGATGGGAGCTATGCTTTTATTGGTCATGAGGCTCTACAAGATCATTGGTAAACTCATAGGTGTTTGACTTTGCATTTCTTAATGCCGTCCATGAAGAAATGTATTTGTCAGTCAGATTGGTAATGTTGGCTTATATAACTTCTTTATTCATATGATATATTTTACAAAAGCATGACTTTGCCGATGTTGCTCTTAGTTAAGTGCGGGTGAACCTCCACCCATTTGTTAAAATACTCGCACAAAGTTTTCGCCTCTTTTTTACTCCAATGCCACCTGTCTCACATCCATCCATGCTCGTGTGATTGCTGTTCATGTTCTACGACCGCTATTCTTCTTCCATTCGATTTTTTGGGATGGCAGCGGGATGGCATGGTAAAATACAGGAGAATCCCGGTAAAACGGGAGGATTGACAGGTATGAGAAGTCTCACTTAAACTATGCAAAAATCCTTGATATGTTCAGGAAGTCGGCAGGATTTTTTCTATGTACCTTTATTTTTTAAAAGTCTAAATGTGCAACATGCACACTAAACATGCTTTATAACCCGGAAGCAGTGGTTTTACACACTCATACAAATTGATTCATTAAAATAAGCATTTATCCCCAACAATGTTATTGCTTGAAATAATCATTTTTCTTTCCTATTTTTTCTTTCTTTTTCACTTTCTTTCTTTTTTCCTTCCTTTTATACGGGGGGGATACATGTCTTTTTGCTTCCTTTGTACTGTCAGTCTATCTTTGAATCAAAAGCATTCACTCCGGCTGTGGTTATTTACAGGCAAATCTGCATTTCTCATATAGATCTGTCTGCCACTGATTTTAATATCAGTGATGTTTCCCACGACACCTTTTGTTTTATTATGCATTATGAATTTCTCCTTCTCGCCCTTCATCTTCTCAAATCCCTATCCCCACGCCGAGGATTATGAGGCCAACTACTTTATCAGGAGGGGTGGGATTTATCATTTCAATCTCATTTCAATAAATAAAATAATCTCTCTTCTCTTAGAAGTGACAGCAGCTAATGCTATTTTGTCATCATTAGATGAAACTTTGCAGACAGAGCTTGAGTGATTTCCGAGCTGCGGTGCGACTCTGATCTCTGCGGCCATCTCTCCCGTGTTTCGGATGAGCTGCGAACATGTGCTCGTAAATTCCGCCTGTGACAAAAACATTCCCAATGCATTTATATTGTACACCAGCTCAATGGCATCTGACGCCGTTTGTATCCGGGTCATTGTAACGCACAATAAAGGGTTATATGACGATCTTGTCTCATCGCCTGTTCTTTTAAATGGTCTTCCATGCTTGTGCATGTACGTCTCTTATCTCCCTGTCGGAACGTCTTTGCGGAAGCCGAGCTGTCAAATCCACCGCGTCGAGAAACAAGGGCGACCATCAAAACGCCATTTTTTATTTTAATTGCTACCCGTTTCTCTGTTTCTCACCCCCAGAGCAAATCAAGGAAAAAACAGAGGGCAAGTTGACAGCAAAACAATTGCGTTTCAAATTGAAGTCCCAGCAGAGTATGTTCAGTTCCTGAACCTGACATCCGTTTTTTCCCACACACACATCCTAAAAAAAAAAAGAAGAACAAAACAAAACAGAGAGGAAAAAGTGCAGGGAGAAAAAAGACAGACGTCTCTGAGAAAGAGGGACCGTCCTTTTGAATATGTGTTTTCTGTTTATCATTAGCTGACTGGGTGCTTCATCATTCTGTGAAAATCCCTATCTGCTGAACATAAGGCTGAGAGACAGCAGGGAATCAATCTTTTGTGCTTGGGCAGATAAACACAGGACGCAATCAGGGGGGAGAAGGAGGCATGAAGCCGGGCGCAGGACTCACGCCGCTGGTGATGGATGGCGGAAGTAAAAGTGTCAGGATGGCATTATGCAAATAGGGGAGGCATCCGAGCATCGCCCTGGTGATTATGGGAGATGGGGAGAGCAGCCCGTTGGTCCCCCTGGCATCGCTCCGGCTTGCTTTCGTTCCCTCTGCGTTCCTTTTGCATCCTTTACTCATTTTTTTGTGGTTTTATTGCTCTTTTTAACAGGCTCTGTCAATTTTTGTCAGCAAGAGCCGCTGTGAGATCTGAGGGCACGTAGATTGTTTTGTTGCGTGGGGAGCGCGTTTCACCAAATGTGTGACACTGGCGAATGGTGCTTTAGGTTGAGGCAGAGGTCAAAGGTCACTGTGATTAGTACTTTGAAATGTCACTTTCCCTTCCCATATCCTTTATTCAGTTCCACCGGTGCCCACAAGGCTTGGGGTATGTTTCAGAACCACAACACAATAGAAGTTAAGGTCAACTCAAAGAATGTCTGAATCCACTGTTGCTGGATTAACGTCAAGGAAACGATCAGCGCACAAGGCCATGTGGTCCAAACCAGATTCTATTAATGATGGTATTTTTTTGGGCATACTGTGCAATAAACCCATCTGAGTGTCTGTTTCCTTTAAGAGCCGGTTGTGCTCGCGTCATGGCGGATTTGTAATAACAAGACAGACCTTGTAAAAGCAAAGACTACAAGTTTTTCCCAAGGAAATGCATCTGATCATAAGCAGAGGTATACAGTGTTCACACCAACTGCAAACATTCACGTTTAATGGTCTTTATTACCAATGGAGAAAGTTAGAAGTCGCGTAAGTGACGTGGCAAAATCATCACATGGCAGGGAGTGTCTCCGCCCATCCGTAGCCTTCAAACTCAAGATAAGACCCTCATTGTAAACTTGACATAATTTGAGAATGATAGGAAGACAAACGGGCAATTCCAGGCTTATGGACAATTTTAGTTAAAACATCATGTATAAATTCTTCATAAGTATTTATTACCAATATTCCAAATAATTAGTTTATTTTACCTAAACACTGGATAATAGAGTGCAGACATAAAAAAAAATTGGTTTGAAAAAAGAATGCAGGTGATTTTTGTGAATCAAAATGCGCAAACTAGAAGCAATTATACCCAACGAATGGAAAAGTCAAAATCAATTATGTGTGTGACACTAACTCTTTAAAAGCACAAAAGTATGCTTTTGTAAACTTTAAGAGACGCTCCACATGGGTGCCAACCTGTAGGTGAATACCTTTAGTAAAAACTGTCATCTTAAGATTGACTCTTTCTTAAGAAAGCCCTTATAATGTCGAATATTTAGGCCCAAGCACTTCAAGAAGTTATGCCATTTTAACAACCAGACTGTTTGCATTTGTCATTCAACGAATATGTTGCATCCTGACAGTAGAAACTTGCATTTTCAATATTCCAATGGCAAAAAAGGCTGAACACCATTTGAAATGGTACACAATTTCTCTTCAAAACATAATTTCCTGCTAGTGTCATTGTGAGGTGTAGCCCGGGGGAAAGATGAAATGACATGACGGCTTCTCTTGCCGCACAGTTAGTGTAAGTAGCATGAAGCAGCCACACAGGCGGATTCTGCCATATGGTTTCCTCCGCTCATCTCCTCTCGACTCTTATTGCATGGTAAATAAACTGGTTCAATTATCAGGTATGATTTGTAACTTCTTCATACAGGTCATTGGACTTAATAAGCAGTGTTTGTTTGTGGCATATTATAAAATCTTACTATAAATTTAAACAACCAGCTAGGATTATTTTAATACGCTGTACGGGTGACATTGTGCTGTGCCACCCTATGGATCGCTGAAGTAAAAATCGCCTGTCTGCTGTCCAGTGTGTTTATGTAAATACTGGTTACATGGCAGGGTTCCGTTTAATATTTTGGTCTCTTAGGTAAGAAAGTTTCATTGATCAACAATTAGATTTCATATAAAGTAATATTCTGTTCGCTTGATTTGGCTTTGGACCAGTGATGTTAGGTTTATGGTAAGACCTTATGTGTTGATTTTTCTTCTAAAGATCATATTCTGATTCCCATCATGAACGAATTTACCCAACTTATAAATAGGAATTGCAATGATATCGGTTGGATCATCTCCATTTTAAATGTGCACATGATATTGGACATGTCGGATGCAAAAGCAATGCGACTGTTAGGTTCAAGTTGTTTAATTTACATTAAGCTAAAAAAATCTAGTCCGTTGTATTCATGTCGATGTTGACGGCCTAAATTTGACTCATGGTGTTTTGTCTCAGTGTTGTTAATGGAACGATCAACCCTTTTTTTCTCAAGCCATATCTTTTCAATCTTACATACCAAGGTTTGTTCAAATCCCTAAGCTCAACTATGAGCATTAATACCGATGACGTTTGTCTTACCAAGCCCTGTTAACTATAAAATAAACATTTCATCATTAGAAAGCCCTCTGAGTAGAATGACCTCCCAATACTCAATCCAGCTGAGTTACAGTAACATCTAGGCCCTTCTGCACACATGAGAATTTATGCATAATTAACCTAGCACAGAGCCCACCCCTCTCAAAATATGAATCTCTCTGGGTCTAATAGTTTTTCCATTAACACCAAACAACCTCTGATAGCACCGCCGTGCTGTTTCCAGCCACGAGCCCAGAGCTGCCAATCGCGCTCCCTCCAGCTTTGGCACCACACCGCAGCACGCACACAATACCGCTCTGTTTCGGCAGATTGGATCCATTTGCATCGGACAACTCCTCTGCATATAGATTGATGGGTTTAATCAGCGAATCAGGGAGAGGGCTCAGACATCAATCATTGTCAGCGCTGTCTTTTATTCGTTGCCTGCGTTTTCTTGCTCCGACTCATCAGCGAGAGCAGGTTCAGGCGGAGGAACCCAACCTGTGATGAGAACAATAGCTTCTCCGGCGCTCCGGGGGGAATTTCTACGGCCCATGCAGATGAGGTGAGAACAAATCACCAGAGAGGACTCAGCCATTAAACACAAGAAGTGAGTCCTGAAGCTGAAGGTGATACACATCAAGAGCCCATCAGGAGTGTGCGCATGCCGATGAGGGCCGGTGTGCCAACATGACCTGTGAAAGATGCTGAAAAGTGTTTACATCAAGGCAATGTGATGAACTGAGGATTTTGTGGTCTCCATGTTAAGTATCCCCAGTGATGGTTTAGGTCAGAACATTTGTTCTTTTATTACATAAAACATTTTCATTCCGTAGATTGTTGTCGGGGAAACACTTTGACAGCCATACATTACTGGAACACTGAGAACATTCTATTGCTCAGAGGTTCCATAGTTTACATAATAAGTTATTTTTAACAGCATTGACTTTGCCTTGCAACAAAATACAGAACTCTTCTCAACCTTTCAAAGTGATGTTTGTTGTTATGTCGGGTGTTACATCATTTTCCTTTTTGAAATACAGTAAAAATGCTAATTACAGAAAATTTGAATTTTCAATTTGAATTTGAACATATTAGTATGATTAGCTTTCACACGTCTGATGTAGGGCTTAGGGATAGGGCTTCAATACTGCTATTTTTCTAGTAATTGTATGATATGTAAATACAATTTACATATACAAAGTTATACAAAAACTGATGATTTAAATGTATCATTACTGTTTATAAGATAAATCTATTTTACACAATACATTTTCAAACCAGATTTTAATTCAGAAAATCAAATGGTCATAAATAATTTCTATATATTTGTTAGCAATGAAAAAATCTGGAGAAAAAAACGCAGCCCAAAAATGTTAAAACGGTACACAACTTTATTAAATGAAGAATAGTGTATTGTGTTTCGATTATGCTTCTCCTTACCATCCACATCCCTTCTACACAATCTGTCTAAAAGAATTTTTTATGACGCATGATGTTAGCATTCTTAATATTAAAATAATTAATACAAGCTCCGTCACTTTTTAAGTGTGGGATAATGACTGCTATCAGAGTGCCACACATTAGGCTATGACAAAGTCTTTTCTAATTAAAATAAATGTCTGCTTATTTGCATTGTGTCAAAAAGGAAAGTGTTAAAGTTAAGGCTCATTTCAAAGTACCTGCGAGAAAGTGACAAAATCGTCTCCTTGACTTTCTCACATTCGTTCCAGACATTGTGTTGATTGAGGTCTTGTTTTTTTATGCAGTCTTGCCCTCCCTCGATGCGACATGTATATATAGCAGGTGATAATTGAGTTGTGATGGCATTGTGTTGTGAACCAGGTATCATGATCCAGACCTTTGCTTTACTGTCAAACTCACCTGTCACGTTTTCATTGGGGTGCCAACCTTAACGCCTTGCTTTTCTCCTCAATGCCAATTAGTGGCGGTTCAATTAAGATACAACAAACAAAGTTCAACAGTACGCTTGAACTCAAACGACAATGGAATTCAATATTATTAACTTCCAACAAGTGGACAAGCAGTGCTTTAATTTTAATATTTGTTACGTGCCATTCATCGTTCCTTTTAATACCTTTGGAATCGATTCCTTGACCGTCGTACTTAAACCATGACCAACACTATAGGTTGGTTGCTTGTGAAATCCACAAAATGATAGTTCGTCAAAAATGTCCAAATTAAAGCATCCATTAAATTACAATAAAACTGTTGATGTGGGATGGGAGATAGAGGCTCTGTATTTCATTAAGAAAGCTCTGGTTCATCTCAAAGGATCCGTGCAGTGCAAAGGAATTCCTGTACTTTAAGACAGGACTATATTGGGTTTAAATAACTCCCTTCTTCAACAGGAACACGAGTGAGCTATAAACAAATCCGCAAAACTATTACTAAAGGAAGAAAGTTTAATACAGAATATCTCTTAATGACAGCGTTCCAATTAGAGCCGCTGCGTTTTCCTCTTGCCGCAAGTCACAATGAAAACAAATAAAGCAGACTGATTTAGAAACCTTATTAGCCATGCAGTCCCGCAGCAATTAAATCATTACAGCATTATGGCTTCTGTGAGCACGAGATGGAAAACATTTAGGTGGTCTTGTGTTTGGAGGTGGTCTGGTGTTCGGCTCATACTTGTTCTTTACATTTTTTGCAGCATGTATGTCACCTTTTTTTTTAGAAAAAACTTCAAATATAAACTTTGAGACAAGTTTTTCTTCTTAAAATAATTCTATTAACCATCTAACAGTTGATAAATTTGACTTTCATATACACATTTATTAGGAATATGGAGTGAAATGGATGTGATTATTTTGTCCCCTTTAGGAGAGACTACACATAGGTTGCATGATCAAAACCTTTTTGTAAAACCATTTTATTTCTTTAATATCCATTGTTTTTTAAATATTAACTTTTGCAACTACAGCATTTACAACTACACTTCAAAAATCAAAGGACGCGCTTCAAACATTTACAGAATATACAAGTAACATTCCTTATACATGTATATATTTACACGGTTTACACGATACTTTTACTTTTGGATACCACACTATTAATGATATTAATTGATAGGAAGTTAACGCTACTAGATAAAAGAAATAAGCCTTCGCATACACATGCAGGCCTCTATGCCAGTAGGGGGGGCCAATGACATGAGCTGCTTGTGAAATGATCCTGGGCCTTCTTACACACTCGCTGACAGTGATAGATGTGAGTGATAAAAAGAAATACACTTTTAAGCCAATGTTCATTACCGTGCACATTTTCCACGGTGTTTTGCAACACTAAAGGACTTTCAAGTCATTGCAATGTTTATACACCCTTGACAGATATGACCTCCACCCAAACTAAACAAGTGGACTCATCGCTGCAGCGCTCTTGTGGTTATACAATAAAGCGCTATCAATACCTGCCAGAGGTGGTGGGTTCAGATGAGAGGAAGACACAAGGCGGATCCGAATTGGTTTTAGCATGTTCATTGGCCCCTGTCCAACCGGAGGACAGGTTCGCTCTTGTGCAAGTCTCTCTCTCAGGTGGAATCAAAACCAGAAGCGGCTTTATCTGGTTTGCTTTTTAACTCTGTATCTTCTACTGGCTGACCGAGCGGGTTTCAAACGGCGTTAAAAAAATGTGTGGAGGTTAGATGGTGGTCTTGAGGTGACTGCTATCTCCGTCAAGACTGAGAAACACAAAGGCACAAAGATGTTTTGTTAAAAAATGATTTTATGTGACATACAGCCAAGTATGGTGACCAATACTCAGAATCCGTGCTCTGCATTTAAGTGAACACACACACCCATCGTGAACACACACCAGAAGCAGTGGGCAGCCTGCTCGAACGCACATAGGTCATGGTATTGCCGGCCTGAGACTTAAACCCACAACCCTGGTGTTAGGAGTCAAATTATAAAACCACTAAGCCATGACTTCCCCGGGCCATGTGAGGCTATTAAAGTACTGCTTGTTGCCATTGTCTTATGTAGGCAATTCTTAGATTTGCGTTTGTTGATTTGTTTATTTTTAGGGCTGTCAAACGATTAATCGCCAAAGTTTGTGTTTACATACTAAAGACCTACACTTACATGTATGTATAATAAGGAAATGTTTAGATACATTTATTTACATTTCCAGTAATTTAATGTATATGTAACTTTTAAATAATTTGTAAATGTGGTATTTTACTTACATAAATAAATTTATGTGTATGTGTTTATAAATACATAATTACTATGCACAAACATATTTATATATTATGTAAACACAAACTTGTATTCTGGATTATTAATTGTTGGACAGCCCTATGAATTATCAATTTGGCAAAGTTATACAATTGAATGTAAAATGTTAACAAACAAAACTTAAAATCCTGAATGAATTTTTTCCAAATATTAATTCCACAATTTTTGTCTTCCGGATCAAGATTTACCTCAAGGGCAGCTACCTCCTCAAAGAATGCTGCCCTGTTGCTTTTAAATAAAGGTGGTGTACATCACTGTTTTATCAAGTTTTCTTAAATTGAATAGAAAAGAATGTTAACCGATTTGACCTGCTGTTTATAATCGAGGGTGCACAATCAAGATGTGACTAGAGCTCAAAGTGTGTTTTTTTTCATGATGACACCTTTTTGTAAAAGAACACTTCAAGAAGTCTTGCCTCCTTATCTCCTTATTGTAACACTAAATAAAAATAATGATTTGTTGCTCAGCGCTCGTATACAATTCTGCCAGAAATGTGAATTTGATAGAAACACATGTGAAGATGAGTACTTAAAGTAATGCAATTTAATGTTTCATATAGACATGGCGATAAAAATAATGGATGTAATGAAGGATTCAGTTCTGTGATAAGCTTAGATTTGATTGAAGAACAAAGTGCCACAATGAAATGCACACAACTGATGCCAATGATATATACAGTTCACCCCATCCAAGATGGGTTTCCAAACCCTCAACCTTTTGTCCCTTTGATTCTGTGTTGTGTGATGCTTTGTTGTATCACAGCTTTTGCATTTTTGATAGTTTGACTAGCTGCTGACCCTACACATACACATATGCATACATCTTGGCAGTAGTACCTTTGCCAACATATATATTCTTCAATAGTGGCTAATATTCATGTCCACCCATCAAGTCAAATGGAGGCATGTTGAAGGGCACACTTACAAGTGCTCACTGCTCCTGTCATGAATCACTCGAAGGCCTTTTGTACCAGCCAAAAAAAAAAAAACATCCCACCCCTGCCATCATTCTCACCATTGGGCACTGGTACCTAGCCGGGCACCCCAACAGCAACCATTTGAGCAGCAGAGGGCTTTTATGTTCACATGTGTCAATGCTGGTTTTCTTTGTAAAAGCCACAATAGAGGTGTAAAAAGTCTGACCAACAATTTCTCGCACAGCCACCCATAAAGACACAAAGGGACCAGGGCAAGAACCACACCTGCACCTTTGTGCGGTGGGAAAGCAATGCTTGTGCCGATACTACAGTGTGGCGCCTGCAGAAAACGAGAGGACCGACCGGTGTGTGAGCTTGCCGCACAAGTGGCACATGATACGAGCTGTCGCCAGGCACAAAGGAGAGCAGAAAGCTGTCTGAAATATGAGTGTGCGGAAAACACTTGCATGGAGTGAATATAAAGTGTGTCACTTGGACAGAGAGCAGCGTGAGGTGGAATGATGTTTACACCGAGTAAATGTTGGTGGTTATGAGATGATGTGATTTTTGGAATGAAGGTCTTTACAGTTGCATTCAGATGGTGGCGAGTGATGACTTGTGGTAGCTTGTGTGATGTTTATGAACCGTTATAGGAGCAAATTCACATAAATCATCTATTTCATCACTTGTAGGTCTATGTGTTGCTACTAATCCTTATAACTGATTCTACATCTGACATAAATCACTTGGCTGACATAAATGTGACAAAGCTACATCCAACCACTTCATAAATTTAATATTCAAAAAAACTGTTTATTCAATACAATTACTATACACTCATATATTAATGTTAAAATATATTAATGAAATAAAATTTGAATAGTTATATTACTCGCCAGATCTATCTAACTGATCTATCAAAGGATAAAACGTATATTGAGTAAATACCGTAAATTATGATTTCTTAAAGATTTTAAACTAGATCAAATAAATCTTTAAAATAGATGTATAAAAAATGTTTATGTTCGCGTTTACAGTTTGGTGAATAACAATAAAATATCATGCATTTTGCTGAAGAACCGTTAATAAACATGAAAATCTTTTTTTTGTTTTGAAAATCTGTGTCAACTTTAGTTATGAAATTATTATTACATTACATATTTGTGTAAACGACAGCACAAAATAATAAAAAGTTATGTTAAAAATGTTAACGCAGCTCTTCAGTTCTCAGACACTCTTGTGACATTTCTGAAAGTTATATCATTCACACATGGATAACACTTCAACACTGATATTTGTGATGTTACATTATAGATGTTGTTTCTTGTGAAAGAAGTGAGAAAGGGCAATCCAGCGAAATAAAAAGTGAATGTTTTTAAGCTGCTAATAAACTGAACTGCTGTAAGTTAAGACTCTTCTGTTTGCGACACCACTCCAAGAATGCTGTGAGTACTTTTTTTAATACTGAATGACAGGGAGGGAGAAAGCATGAAGCAAATGTGTGAATTGGTGTGACCTGCGACCGCTCAAATCCGCGGTACATTCTTTTTTTCTGAGATCCGTTCACCTGAATACCTTTGAGTCAAATCCACCAATTTTTGTGAATTGTTGTTATAAGGAAGACATAACCCTTGTGTCTTGTACATGTTTACTTCCACCCTTTTCATATGCAATAGAATGTAGTTTCTTAAAGTGTTGAAAACGCTCTGGCTGGTGGCCAGCTCTCATCACCACGGACCTTAAGACGAGCCAAGGGAGGTGAGTGCTTACACTAGTCAGTGCGAGCAGATCTTCATTATGTTTCTTTAAACCTCTTGTTCGTGTTTGTGTGTGCATGTGTTTGTGTTTTCTCGAAATCAAGTAACGTAAAAATGTGAAGTTGTCGTAAAAAGACGAACATTACAGTTTCCGTGCCAGAACATTTCCTGGGAAATATATCTAGATGTTTTTATGCTATTTACTACATGTAAATTCCTAGTCTATTTCTGTAATTTGAAATTTTAATTGTATGTCAAAAATATGTGAAATTCTGAAAAAATTTAACATTCCATAAAACTACTTTTTTCAGTGAAACTTTGTACATTTCAAATATAAAATTGCCGATTTTTGCCATTAAAGTTAACCCAAAAAAACATAAAAGAAATTACTTGTCACTCCGGGAATAAGGGTCAACGTTGGAGGTCACAAGGTTAAGATATCCTCAGCAGCACAGACAAAAGCACTTTCTAATTCCTTTTCATAAAAAATTGCTAATGTTATGCGTTTGGTCAAACAAACGTTGCATCGATCTTAAAACCAACCTCTCTGGGTTTAAACGCTGAAGAATGCCTGAACCAGCAAAAGCAGAGCCATAAAGATCTGTCTGTAGTTTTGCATAAAAGTACAAAGTTGCACGGTTTCTAATAAATCAATGAAATATGAGAAAAACCGTGCACCTGAACTCTTGATCTTTCCTGAGGCGTGCAAACTGAACGTGACCTTTAGGCAAATTTAGAAAAACTTGTAAATAAACAAGTCAATGTTCTAACAGAAGATAATTGACCTGTTTTTAAATCCCTGACACGTTACCGCTTGTCCTAGTGAGCTTTTTCACACCATTGTAGAAGACAATAAAAAACAAATGATTGAATTTCAGTGCACGCCATTCTGACCATATCAGCTGTCCGAGTGCAAACATCTTGGCCATCTGTGCAGTGGTGATGATAGCATGTCTTCCTCAATGGCCTCTTGTTTGACACCTTATCTCCAGAGATGACAAAGAAACATAGAAAGTGAGTTGGACGGAGAGACAATAATCAATGAGTTCAGATAACAAATGCATCACTCTGGTCTTTCGGTTCTTTTGCATTTAACCTCTCTATAGAGTAAAAAGACAATTGAGTTTGAGTAATAAATCCTGTGCGCAGTTTGTATGCCTAAGAGTGCTTTGCTGAAGGTAAACCATGTGACATGTCATAATAAAAAGTATTATTTCAGACAGTCGGGCCTGGTGGAAGTTGTCTCTGCTTCTTTTATGGGATGGTACTTAACGAAGCGTATCAGCTTTAGCTCTTCAATGACTTCCCACAGACAAAGGCCACAAGCCAGAATATACATTGAACAGCCACTATAAGTTTTGATCAAAACTGTGCTCAGAGATGGAACACCGTCACATCCCAGTATCAATTTTTAGTGACCACATGCAGACCATATGCCCAAGAAAACATGTTTTGTATGAAAATGTTTAAGAGCCTGATTTATTGCTTTCTTCACTTTTGTATGGTGCTTCGGCTTGGGTTGCATGGTGGGTTGCGTTGGTGACATGACCATGCTTAAGCTTCAAAATACTTAAAATAGTATCGTAGTATCCTGTGCATTAATGTTAATTTGAAGACTTACGTAGACATTCGTACAACAATCTATTTAATGAGTTATCCCTTAAAGAGAACTTATTTAAAAAAAAAAAACATGTTAAACGAAATAAAAAAGGAAATATGTTGAAGTATACTTTGGTATTCTTCACTATAGTTAAATATAGTGCAATTAAAATTGAGCCCTTCCAATACTACAAAACAGTAGAAAAAAGATTAAACAAGTAATTTATTTCATTTTACTTTTATGTGCATGAAAATGAAAAGTTGCAGGATTTTGTGTAACTCTTTTGTGTACTTGATGTTTCATCCATTGCGACGGTGCCCCCGAAAAGTCCTTTCTATGTTCACCTAAGTGTAATATTGTGACCTCGGGAGAAAAAGATGATTTCTGTTCTAAAGGAGTTTATTACTTTTCCCACTTTCTGAAAACACATCCTCTATGACAGGATCATGCAGCAGTATAGAATAGTAGGAATAACCTCAGGTCAACAGTACAGATTAATCACACGCATCTCATACAGTCTGAGCAGACATCAGATCAGAGCTGCCAAACATCCCTCCGTGAGCAGCGAGACTCTCAGACCCCTGCGCTCTTATTAGGCTAAATGCACGTAATGTATTCGCAGGACTGTGGCTATTAATCACACAGAAAATAGATTTTGACAGTGTGATGTAAGCCATCGGCGATGACAAAGATAACCATGACAATAATTACACAACGCCTGCTACATTCATCATGGTCAGTTATGGTTACTTAATCTCTCACACGATGAATTAAGGATGGTTTGGTGGGTGACTTGGCATTCCTCTCAGTCCTGTCATCATGTGTCAAAGTATCGCATCATGCCTTTTTAAAAGCATGATATATCGTTTCTATTTAAGTATTTTTAAGTACCTTGGTACCTTGAACTTTGAGGTTTTTATTTTAAACGTCTTACTGTGAAGCCAAAGAACGTTTCATCAGTTTGAATGGTCCTTAGGAATCAAACCCATGACCTTGACATTGGCTCGTCTTCTGAACTGTCCAATGACAAACCAAACTAGGGCAATATTTTCGGAATAAATGAAGAGTTTCTTTCCAAATCTCAGATTTTGAATTTTTAAACCTGGATTGCATTACATAAATTTTATGCAGATTTTAGTCCTGATTTCCAGTCTGGGCTATTCGACAGAATTTGCAGAATGTTGAACAACTTTGTGCGATCAGCACAGACGTTTTTCTCAGAAAGTTGTGAAGTGGATGATGAGTACCAACCCGACTTTTTATCTGCAGACTCAAGTAGGAGAATATCAAAACGTGTTCCATATTTTAAGCCGAAATATTTTCTAATTTTAAAATAATATTATAATACTAAAATAACATTTTGAATTATTATCTAATTATTATCTAATTTGGTAAATGCAAATCTAGACGAGTGGTTGCTGTTGATGGTTGGACACCAGATGTAGATGTTCTGAGTCCTTAACATGGTGCATGGGCGTTGTTAGGGATTTTCTGCAGATGCCCAACCCCTCTCCCCATTGCATTAATGTGCCTCAAGTTTTCTTTCAATGCAAGTCTATGAGTTCATTATCTAAGATGCTTTTTCTTTGGTTCTCTAATCACTCCAGCTCTTTTCCGGGTTTTCCATTTCACATATATATTATCTCCACACTCACTTGTGCGAGAAACTCTGCTGCAAGCAATCCTGGAGTGAGATAAAACACAGACACTCCAACATTTAAAAAACTTATCCCTGCTTTAGGCAAAAACTACACTCCCCATACCGCCTGCATATGAACACATACAAATGTCTAAGTGCTGTCAAGCAAAACTCGAGCACCCATGGACCCTGCTTGGCCACTGAAGTAAGGCGACTGGCATGTGTTGTTAAATTGTAGATAACATTTGCTCTTTGGCAAACGCTTTAATCCAAAGTGCCTTACAAGTATTATGCAATGGCCAATTCCCGCTGCAGAGCATACTGGGGTTAGTTTTCTTGCTCAAAGACATTTCCGTATTTGTCTGCTGGCACTGGGATACGAACCTGCAACCTTCTGCTGACATGTCCAACTCTTTAACCACCAGAACACAAACGGCCTGATAAAGAACAACGATTGTGATCAACTTTTTTCAGAAGGCTTAAATTTCTCTACCAAGATAAAAAGGCTGCAGGATCACATTGGGCCCTTGAACTTTCAACCTGAATTGCTCCTATTTAAACACACTGGATCAATAAATGAATAATTTGAAGCTTTCACTCAATGACCTTTATGACCTTTGAGCTTGTGCGAATGGTTTGTCTAGCTTCTTTATGTCCAGCCAATAATAAATGCCTCTTTCCTTGGTCTTCTTCATCTACATGATAGTTCCAATCCAGATCAATTAACAGTACCTTAGCACGTTCTGGTCACTGTTTCAAAAAGTGTTAAAACTTGTCCAAACTGCAAATCAGAATTCAAACTTGAGCAGAAGTCATGTAGTGTATGTCAGTCTTTACACAACATACCGTTGTTAGGGAATAGCTGCAGAAAAAAAACAAAGAGCTTAAGACGAGTACATAAAAAGAGCTTTGAGCCCAAGAAAAAGTAAAGTGCTCTCGAAATATCTTTCGCAAACAAAACACTCTGTAATGAATCTTATGATTTTAAAGCAGAGAGGTGGCTAAACTTGCCTTCAAGAATGACAATAAAAAAAGTTTACAAAATAAAAAAACATGAAGTCTTTCAACCAAAAAGACTTTCTCATTAAAACCGTCTGCACAAAAGAAGTTAAAATATAACTCAAAGGGCCTAATTAAATAATTCTCCATTCACATATCAGTCCCTTGGTTATTGTAACACAGTTGTGCGAGCCTCCGTTTGAAAAGTTCCTCAAATTATCATTAAAACAGCAAGAGTCCTCTATTTTGTTCTTTTTATAGTGTGACTGTGTGATTTCCCCACTCCATGTAGAATCTCCATGTGTCTCCAGAGGACTTCCACTGCTTCGCTCGCCAAGATAGGCTTTTTACAAAGATCCCCACGTAGCCAGTTATTATGCAAACTGTGGAAATAGCTGTGAGGCATGTTGGAGAGCGGGCAGGGAGGGACGCTTTCCCACACACCACGCTGGCTCTTGTGAAGCCCTGTAGGCGAAGACGTCCTGAAGAAGAACAGCTCAGGGTGGAGTCTACACAAACCGACATCTCTAAACTCAGCACACTGTCACCTTCAGAACGATGGAGAAGATGAACTTGCAATTGACATCTTCAAAATTGTCTTGTGTATGCAAGAGAACGAGACCTATGGGAAACCTAGATGATGAACAGAACATATTGTGCTTTTGATGTGTAGAATGGTGACAAGAAACAAAAGGTCAACAACTTTGACACTATGTCCCATTCTCGGCTTAAGTATTATGTTACACATTCCTTAAAAATGTTTTTGCAGAACTAGAGCTTGCATTTGGTTTGTGTAGCATGCTCCAAGAGGAAAGGTCCGATCTTCCTAATGTTGTAGAAAAGGAATCTTCAGGATCTAGTGGTGCTGGCAACATGATCTGTGAAGTTCAGCTTATCATCAATTATCACTCTCATATGTCATTGATGAATAAAGAGGTTTGCAGGGATTGACAAGAAATTCATTTTCGCGAAATGTAGCCGTAGGTTTTGAATCTAGTGTGCACATATTTATAACAGATTTGAATTATATTATATATTGTATATACAAATATTTATCTTTGATATTCACAAGTGTTGCTGTTGATGATATTTTGTTTAAACATTATAGAAGATAATTAATTTTTAGCTGTTAATACATCATAATTCATTTTGTGGCCGCATAAGAGAAGAATATAACACACATTGACAATACACAAAAGCGATTTAAGGATGAACAAAAGTGCAGAACAATGTCACTATAGCAGTCTAACCTATAACAGTTTTATATTATAACGGTGTTGCCAGCAAGCAGAGAGCGAGTGGAAAAGGAAAAATGGAAAACAGCACCAATGTTTCCACAATGTAAATGTGTTTGCTAAGAACCAAACAACACATTTAACTCCAGTGTGTGAACACAAAATCAAGAAAACATTTCTCAAAATATATTGTGAGTTATAAAGCAAAAACATTGGGGATAGTAAATGACAAAGCAGTTTAATGTTCAGTTTAATTTTCGGGTCAACTTTTGCATCCCTGTTACCATAGGTTCACAGAATCTATTACCAAAGAAAGAAATTGTTTTTGTGAAGAATAAATTTTTTTGTGGGGCAGTCGTGGCCTGGTGGTTCGAGTCTTGGACTCGTGATCCGAAGTTTGCTGGTTCGAGACTCAGAACCAGCGGGAATACCACGACTGAGGTGAGTCCCTTGAGCAAGGCACCGTCCCCCCCACTGCCTGGTGGCTGCCCACTGCTCCGGGTGTGTGTTCACAGTGTGTGTGTGTTCACTTACTGGATGGGTTAAATGCAGAGCACAAAATCCAAGTATGGAACACCATACTTGGCAATAGGTCACGTCACTTCACTTCACTACAGTGTGTGCCATGACCTTCACTTTAAATTACAATGAGTTTGTGTGACTATTGGGATTGGTTTTTAATTCTAAATAAATACTTTCTATGAATATACTGTAAATGATGTGAAGAAACCTTGAAATGTTTTCCAATAAAATAGGATTTTTGAAAAATATGTGGGGTGCTAATTGACTGGTCAGTATTTGCTGATCTTACCACTGTACTTCCACGGCTAACATGGCACAGAACACCGCCTGTAGGCCTACAGCCAGCATTCAAACAAAAAACAAACCGCAAAGCTTTGACCATACTTAAAATATTGAAAAATGTCTCTCCCTGCTGAGTCGTCTGAGACGGAGAGGTCGCTTACCTGTAATTACGCTCTGATTTGTTGCCCTCGTTGGGAACGCAGCCAGCTTTTCTATACTTTATGAGGATTTCGAGCGTTTCTTGTGGTCTTCGTGTTGCAATTAAAACCGTCTCTGAGCTTTGGGTGGCAAAGGCGCTGAGATAGACACAACTCGAAAGGAACGTCTCGCTGCAGGCAACATGAAAAGCAGGGGATGAGAAAAACATAGTTAATTACGCTTGACAGGTAACTATTAAATGGGATTTTTGTCCAGGCCTTGGAGGTCCCTCTGTTGTAAATGAAAACATACACGTATAATGCCCATCGAGACGTATAAGATGTAATTACCTCACAGCGATGCTCCCGGCCCGGCCACGTGTAGGGGGGCACGATCAATTCTCTCTTTTTGTCTGTCTTGCGCCTTCATTGGTTGTGTGCCGTAACAGGTCATCCCCGCAAGACTTTTTCCACTCTCACTTTGATGTGGGATCAGCGTGTCGGCCACCAAGGCGCCTGCAATGGAAGACTTTGCCAAATCGGACCTTATCTTCTTAACCTGTCATCCATCCAGTTAATTATAATCAAAGGAGCCTCTATGTAAGCAGTTTGGATACAATAAAAGATTTTGGTCATATAAAAAGCATTATGCCCTAGGCTTCAGACTTTCACAGGAGTTTTTATGTTAGATGTGTCAACATCCCCCCTTCCCCAACATGCTATAATAATGTGGGCCTCCAGTCTCTTTCTTTAAATTGCCTGCACATGCTATACATTCCAACGAACAATTCTTTTATGGTGAATTCTTGGTAAATGTATTTTTCACCTTTGGATCTGGGTTTTGTTCCTAATGTGTGGTCTTCAGTGTATTCCTTGTACTGATAAAGAATGTTGCATATTGATATGATTTTTAGTACAGCATAATTAAAAGATTTTAGTTTTCGATTTTGTGAGTGATCGCATAGTAGTGGATGGTCATGAATCCGGACCTGGGCTATGACATATAACCATTAAAAAAATCTGATGGTTTTAATGTTTGAATTGAGCAGCGCATCTACATAACTGAGCTGTAAAGATCATACACGCAATAATGTAAAACCCACAAGCAAATCCCTACATGTGGACCTGGGGAGGAGGCGGGATGGCATGAGCTTATATAAAAAGTGCAACATACCAAACGCAGGTTTCCATTTCCATTTATTCATTTGGCAGACACTTTTATCCAAAGCGACTTACGAGTATTATGCAGTGGCCAATAATCACTGCAGACCTCAAGGGCACTTTAGTCATAATCTGGGACTGGGACTTAAACCTGCAACCTTCTGTCTAACGAAGTCGAAAGTCTAACACTCTAACCACCAAACCATGACTGACCAATACAATATGTGGACTGTAAATTTTATTGGCTTAAAAAACATCACATAAATTAACAGTAACGTCAACGTCTTTTTAAAATATTACATGGATTTGTTTTTATATTCCTATTAAGTTATATAGTAAAAATCCACTTTGCAAATATTTTGTTAGGTTTATGTAAGGGAAAAAGCGTGAATATATATATATATATTTTATTTAGTTTACATTTTTTATGATTCACCAATATTATTACAGAAATGTTTGAGTAATGAAACGTGTACTTATTTTTTAAATGTAGGTATTTAATTGTATTTAACTAATTTCAAAGGATTTAACTTAACTCCTTTTAAAGTGTAAATGGATTCACGTTAAAACACATTAAAATATGTATGGTTGGATAATGCTATACTGTAGGTCTGGCTGACCACAGTTTGTGAACAAGCTAATTAGCAAATTCATTATTTATTGTATATAATTATACAGCCGCAGACAAAATTTTAGATCCTTATATTCCTTTCAATTTGAAGCAATGTATTTAAGAAATTTGTATATATAGTACATGTTAAGTTTGTATTTGTCTTGTTACACTTTAGGACTTTAATTTGATTTTGGACTTTTGGACTTTATACCGTACATATTATTACCTTAAATGTATTGCACTCCACCAGGAGTATTTGTCAATAAAGTAAATTAGTCCGTTTTGGATAACATGCTGAAATTAGCATCCCTCATGACGTAATATTGACTCGACTGCGTGAAATAGCTGGAACCGATTTCTTCTGCAAACAGATGTTTATTCCAATGCACTGTGGGAGTTCAGAAGTGACATTCTCCAGCATGCAAAGATGTTCCCGGAGAGGAATGCCAAGCTCCCACTGCGAGGCCAGCCAAAGTCAGAAGGGCACAAATGGTAAGTGGGATTAGAGAGAGAGGGCAGCCCCGACTATTCACGCCTGGCACGAGCAAGACAGCCACCGGTACAAGTGAGATATTTGTGCATTCAATTTAAGTTTAATTACTTAAATCTCTGTGAGGGCACACAGGAAGAAAGCCCGGGCGTTTGTGCCGAGCAGATTACCCCACTGCCCTGCCAAGCCGGCACATAGCTGCATCATAAGATAGAATTCAAATTCAAATGTGGGCTAAAGAAAATGCAGCTGTCACCCCTCTGGCCTACGAAGCCCCTGCCGGATCAAAGATGAGCTGTCCTGCCTCTCTGCCGGCGTAAAATGAGCTGTCCTCCCGTTGCCAGTGTCTCATCTCTCTGCACGTCTTTCTGGGACTCCTAATCCATCGCTCCTGACGATACACTGACAGTCTGAATAAAGGCATTAACCCTGGAAAATTATGACCAATTAAAGCAAAGCGCAAAACATGAGCAGGTATGGCGACTTCAGGAGCATGCTTTGATGACAGCGCCCTTGCATGTTGTCTACAATCCATGTGTCGTTTTCTGTTTTACTAATGCTCATTGACCCGACTCCTATGCTGACATGCCAAATTTCAAACACTTTATCACGTCTTCAAGGAATAGTTCGCCCAAAAATAAAATACCCTTACGATTATGTTGTCATCTCAAATGTATATAACGTACTTTCTTTTATACCTACTGTACTGTGTACTATTTACCACTTAAGGTGTTTGGTAAACCTAAGGGCACCAGCTAAAGAATTTCAAGAATTTTGTAAAATAAAACAATAAGGAGACTGTTCTAAAAAGGAGGAAATAGATCACTTGCTATATCATTAACACAAGCTAGCTGTACATCTCATATGTCTCATGATTTCTAATGATTTTTGTGAACTTAAAAGTAGATCACCCCAAATTATCAAAAAATACCATTATTATACCAATTATTTGGTTTACCCTATAACGAAGGGTTTTGCAACAATTTTGTCGACCGAACTCCTTGATCCTAAATCATTGCCTTGAAGTACTCTCCAAATCATTTCTTCAAGTATTCCTATTTACTCGAGGCCAACCCTCATTGGATGAAAGTCTGATGCATTAAGCACACTATCTAGAAACCCCTCATCAAGTAAGAAGACGTCATCTGATTGCTTGAATTCTACAGTATTTACGGAAAGACGTTCTTGTTGCATTCTTTAATAGTCCACCTGGACATCACATCCATCCAATCAAATAAGTAAGCTGTTGTGTTGATCGCAAAAATTTTAAAATATCCAAGGCATAAACTCATTAACTCATTGGTTTTACTAACTTTTGACACGTTCGGTCTGTGACAATGGAGACATTTAAACGCCACTAAACAGTATTTGAAACATAACGTGATTGGTTGTTCCACTTGGTAATTCATATAACCTCTTGGATGGGCCTTGGCCAATAAATGCTGCCCACCCAACCTTAAATTAACCTGCAAGATAACTATCTCAGGGTAAATAAAGATTTCATTTTTATTTCAATTATCAGTAGTGTTTTACACATCCGTACTGTTATTCCTAAATCTTATTTTCAGTCTAAATTTTAAGTAATTGAGAGACATAACAGCGAAGCCCTTGCAATTCCACCAGCAACCACCAGATAATGCATGCCTTCATGAATGCGTTGTTTTACTCTTTCCTGTTTGAAACAGGTACATTTACATTTACATATAGTCATTGAGCCGATGCTTTTATGCGAAGGGACTTACAAATGAGGTTTACAAAAGAGGCATTTAGTACAAGAGGTAAAAAGCAAACTTAAGTGAAATAATGTCAGTCTTATTAAGGGCCATGTTTGTCATAGTCAAAATTTTCACAGACCCTTTAACCTTTAGAAAAAAATGTATATTAGTAAGTTTTAACTTTAAACTAAGTAGGCAGTGCTATGCTGTGAAGATATCTGCAGTATGTGGATGACCTAAAAAATTCCAGCAATCAACTTTTCAAGCAGTTTTCCAATTTGGTCTGTAAAATAACAGTGGCATGAATGTGGATACCAAAGAACTGCATTCAGATTTTGCTTTGTGAGTACAAACAAGCATATAATAAAACCGACATATCAAGGTAAACTCTTCCAACTGCACAGCCCCCGTCCCTTCTCTTGGAACGGCCGAGCTCTTTGTTAAACCCTTGCCAGCGGCCCATGAAGGATCCGTTCAAAAAGACCAGTCTGGCAAACGACCAGTCGTCTGACAAGTTAATCTGGTCTAAAAGGAGGAAAAAACATGTTGACATTCTGACTCACCGCAGGACTTTAACAGATACTTCTCACACTTGTTACAAACTGCTCACAGCAACATATGATAGCAATGTGAAAATAAAGGTGAGGAATTGTATTGTATTATCTTCATCTATACAAACAGATCCTGAACCGAGTAACGACTTGCAACAGCCAAATAAGAAATTGTAAGATATCCGAGGCTCTCTAAATGGGAATGCATTTGAAAACATCATAAGTGTTTTTGCAAAACAGTTTCCTAGGATTCATAACAGCATACAGTGATGCTCAATTCTAAGCCATCAACTTTAGGCCAAACTGTCAGGCGGCTTTGCATGTGTCATTCAGGTAGAGGTCAATCCTAGAATGCATGCAACAAGTTTAATGTAAGCAAGAGTGAAAAATACATCAAATTACGGCACAAACAGTATTAATGAAAAGGTTAAAAATAATTAGTTGAAAAAACAGAGATCAATGAAAACACAATGTGTTAAAGACTGCCTTTCAAGATCTGCCAGTACATAAATCATCTGATAGTTCAGATCACAGTTATTTGACTATGTCACGAGCATGTTTGAGCATGCAAGAATTTTTCAGAAAATTACAATATATATTTGCATTTTATCAAATTTCGACAGGCAATACAACATCACTTTGTTCAAGTGATTTTAAATAATATATGTGTTTTTTAATTCATTTGGAAGTTACCTAAATGGCAAAGGGAGGTCTCATGATCCCCTTCGGCTCCTTTAAGCACCAAAGAGGGGCAACTTTTGATATTATGGCCACATTTAGGTAAGCCGTCCCACTCCTCATGTCTGTAATTTTAGTCCTACTATCTTTATCGGGCGAAGACTTACATTTTTCAACTTTTTGTAGATGTCCAACCAACATCCTGACATGAACGGTTTCAAAAACTCATCATTTCCAGTAGCTCAAATTAAGGTGAGTTTTCTAGGTCACTTTAAAGATCCATTTCAGCTAACTTAAGAAAGCATCAGGCAGCCAGAGAGCTTGATTTTGGTACCTTGAGATTGCACAAAAATATGTTCCAACGTGCATAACAGGCAGCTGGCATGCAACAAACATCATAAATCAAAAATGCTCAGCGAACATTCCTGTATTTTTAATGTCAAGTCAGTGGCTTTATCACAGATGAACCTACAGCGGCTTCCAACAAATCGGATGATCAGTTGACGTGTCACTTTTCTGGTCTTCAATGTATTTGAAGATGGCCTGTTAATGCTTCACTAAACCGTCACTGGTGCAGTTTGTGGTTTTGGGTGTTGTGGTCATCATATGCATGCAAAAAATAAACCATGGGTGTGGTATTTTGGAAGTATCTATTCAAATATCCTTTGATAAATCTCTGTTCAGCTGTGAAGATGTTCGAAACATTTAAAGCTGAACCAGGGTGTGATATCATATTCTTTCCCATTCTGTGTACTTATTAGTGTGTCAAAGCATAACTTTCTTTCAATCAAAAATCAGCTTACTGAAGGTGTGGTGACTGTTAGCGTTGTTCAGCCCAAACCTGTGTGGTCACATTTGTCTTCTCATCTTGACACATCATTTGCATGTCGACTCTCTTTGGTCACCAAGAATGTTCCCATGACCAGCGTCACTCGCATGACTGTATGCCAGTAAAACAATAGAGTCAATGTCATTTTAGGCTGTTGGCCAGATTGGACTAACTTCTTTTGTGAGCTTCATATTTTATGACCCCATGTGTCACGGCAGGACAAAATTGATTCCCATGCTCCTTTAAATAATATAAGCAACTTTATATAACTTCTGCATCCACTCAGTCCAAACTTATTCACGCTATGACAATACTCACTCTATTATGATTTATATAAAATCATGAACTACTGGATACATTTTACTGTAAAAAAAACAGGAAAGATGTTAATTTTGTCTGCCTTTTTATAACCATGTATATTAAAAGTATTTGAAATTGTTTTACGTAAAACTTCTTTCAAAGTACAATTTTTACAGCTTTACGAACCGTAATCTTATTTTTGGGTTTGCATGTTATTCCTTGAATCCATATTTTTCACCATTCGGGGATGATACTTTTTTCCCACAAGCACCAAGCGGAAAAAATCTGGGATGTACAGGAACCAGGCAACAAAGTATGCCATTTAAATGAATATTAATTATCCCTCTGTATTGAAAAATGAATAACTACAGGATCACACCATTACATTTCTGATATAATAAATGTACACTGTTTTGTTCGCCCATTAATGAAATATTCTGCAGGCCAGACATCAGATACAATTATTCGTTTATCGAGATGATTATTTTTCAGCTTTGCTTGAAAATCACAACGATCAAATGTCAATAATGAAATGAACTCATTCTAGCATTTTAAAACGACTTTATTCATTAGAATAAAGAATCGTCCGTTTCTAAAAGATTATAAATGTGTGTGCCACTCATGTCAGGAACTCTGCAGTGCGGTATTTTTCTAGCGTACACACACCCACTCATGCAAATACAGAAGTGTCATTAAACAGCTAGAAAAAGAGGAGATGACTCATGCACGGATCATTATGTTTCTGATTAAAGATCAGTCTCTTACACCAAATGATAATCCTGTGCATACCTTTGTTGTTTTCACTGACTTGATTGACACGTCTGGAAATTAATCCACAGGTAGAAAGGTGCATCTCTCTGACTCAAAACTGCGGTTTTGCCGGAGGGAGCCGCTCTGATTGACATTGCACGAACAACAGTTGAATTGACTGTCTCCACCACTGGGCATTAACATGGGCTGAGTTACTCAATGATAATATTTCAACTGGTCAGACCATACGGACAGAAAGAAAATGCAGAATGCAAAGAGCTTTAAACGTTTGAGAAAAGACTATGCACTCTTATTAAATTTGGAAATAAGTGTTTTAAGGACTATGTTTAAATTAAAAGAGGTATTTTCAGACCCGTTTGAAATGCTCTTGTTGATAGTGATGCATGTAGTGTTTATACAATATATTTTGAATAGATGTTCTTAAATACTTTAATTAAATATTACTGTTTTCCCTAAAAATTTCCTAAAAAATGTTGTAAATGAATTCAAATACAAAAGTATTTTTGTTTGAAATTGGGGAGCATTTTAACAGATGAACAAAACATTTTTACTAAACACAAACCTATAATAAAATGAAAAAAAAAATAAACAGAAACATGACAAACATGACAGACATGAAGGGCGACTAATAATGATTCATGACAAAAAAATCGAGACTTTTGTACTACAATAAACATTAAAAAAACATTAAAAATTTGTTTTAAAAATGTTTGCCTTTGATTGTATTAATGTTCAGATGCACAGACATGCACGAATTTGTCACAAACCAATAATTCTTCCAATTCATGTTCATGGACATGATTCTTTCAGCTCGACTTAGTATTTTAACACTCAACATCTTAAAACATAATATCAATTCAATCTGGTAGGTGGGTCATATGTTTGAATTCCTATCTCTTACTATCTCATTTGTGACCTTGTCAGAAATTAATAGATTTCAAGTTTGACAGCACAAACCTTGAGACTGGGTTTGGAAAAGTGGTGTTGTAGGGAAAATAAAAGTGCCATTAGAGACAAAAGCAGAGGGGTCAACTAAACATTGACTTGTGCATGCCATACTGTACTTCTGCATTCAGAAAACACATTACAAGTCTGATGTGAAGAATTAGACCTTGATGAACGCTGTTATCTAGCATTAACTCTAAAAAGTTTCAATTTCATAGAAGCTGCACAATACAGTCTGTTGCCATTAAAACGGGACTGTGCAACATTCACTGGGATATTAGCCACAAAAGCCCAGCTTTACACGTTCTGTCTAATGATCTGTCTATCTATCTATCTATCTATCTATCTATCTATCTATCTATCTATCTATCTATCTATCTATCTATCTATCTATCTATCTATCTATCTATCTATCTATCTATCTATCTATCTATCTATCTATCTATCTATCTATCTATCTATCTATCTATCTATCTATCTATCTATCTATCATCCTCTGTCTGTCTGTCTGTCTGTCTGTAGGTCTATCTCTCCCTATCTTTCTGTCTGTCTGTCTGTCTGTCTGTCTGTCTATCTGTCTGTCTCTTTCTGTCTCTCTCTCTCTCTCTCTCTCTCTCTCTCTCTCTCTCTCTCTCTCTCTCTCTCTCTCTCTCTCTCTTCTCTCTCTCTCTCTCTCTCTCTCTCTCTCTCTCTCTCTCTCTCTCCATCCATCCACCCATCTATAGCTGGCAAGGACCAGGCCTGCTTTAGAGTGTGTATTAAATAAGCATTTTGTGTGTGTTTTATATTGATCAAGATCTTAAGATATAACTCAAGCTGTACCAAACGTAAGACCATGGCTGTTTTGTGTTATAACAGATACATGTCAGGCCTGGACCACACCACAAAATAATCTAATTAAATAAATGTGATTAAAAATCAGTCTTTAAAATAAGGCTTTATATCTTCCAAACAAGAATACCTTAACTATTTCTCCTTTATGATTGAACAAATTATTTCACGTATTAAAAATGAGAGTTCGTAATAAAAATGTCACTCCTTTGCATCCGCAAAACAACAAAGATGACATTTTGAAGAAAGTTGGGAACTACTGCGGTACCCGTTCACTTCTAATGGATAAAAACCCAATGGAACCCAATGGGTACCAGGTCCCAATTTTTTCAACATATCTTCTTTTGTATTTTTTAGAGGACAGAAAATCACAGGTGAATAAATGATAAGAGGTTTGACTTTAATGGGTGGACTGTTACTTTTAATGAGTTTAAATTAAAAAGTCTTGTGCAAATAAAGACCACGTTTTTGCATCCAATTTTACCAAATCTAAATTATTTTACGTCTACAATCTACATTCAATTCATAACAACTTTTGATAGCACTTTTGTTTGTTTCTGTCTCCCAAGATATTCTAGCAGAAACATCTACCACAATCAAGAATCTTCTGAGCAACTTGGGCGAAAAGATTTAGCACGTGTTCTAATTTACATATGAAGTCAGTTTTGTCAAAATTGTTACCTGTTAATCTTATCTGGAGTGATTTACAGTTTAAAGTTTCAAAAAACCCTGGCTGTGATGGTAAAGACACATTCCCAGAATGGCCTCCCAAGAGCATCGATTGATCACCCATTGTGAGCATTTCTTGTACTGAAGCCGGGAAACTTTTCTTCATCAAATAGCATTCAATAACAAAAGGCTGTTGATGATGTAAAAACATGCCCCCGTCTTCACGAGACATGCCGGAGGTAGAAAGGGAATATATTTTCGCAGGTCTTCATCAAAAACAGAGGAGAGACGGCACGACCACAAGGGGAGAAATAAACAGATTAGAAAAGCAATTGACATTTCCCTAAAGCATGCAAGGGCTTATTTGCATCAGTTCAGCAGCTCATGTTTTATTTATCTGTGATCACAACCGATCGTGAGGAAAATTAATCAATAGGAAAGCCACCCGGAGCGGCGGACTGCACCACGCCGCCCCCCGTTTCGCCCCCGTACCTTTACACCCTGCGTGGAGGTGACGGATTTCTATATCCCAGGCATGCTTGGAGGAGCTCCATATGGCCGGGATCAAAGGTGTTGTTCACTGCACGTTTCTGCTTGGTTGCCAGCAACCGCCGTTAATTAGAAAACAAGATCAGAGGCAGTATTAAAATCCAATTAAGCCGGAATGAACAGATTGCCAAGTGATGTTCACTAATGTATTACTGAGCGGCATGCAAATTTCGGCGGCTGCGTTCGGTCGGTGTCGCGTGTGGGTGTGCTTGTGTTTATGCCCTACCTCTTCCACCAATGTAAGTGAAAGTTGACTTAAAATCGCCCGACTGGTCTCACTTCAGCGGCACAACATCACCTGAAAGTCGAGGAGGCTGCCAAACTGCGACCGGATCTGACGGGGATGTACTAGGCCCGAGCGTTACAGAGGTTCTGTGCGGTTCTATACGACCTGAGAAAACGATCGCAGTGAATTGGGCTAATGATGCAGATTCCCATGGACACTAGACATCTGAACTGTGGAGATTTAAGTGCCTCCAGCTGGTGGTCCGCAAGCAAACGTGCTCCAGCGGATGAGGGGCGCGCAAACGAAAAAACATCGGGCCGCATAATAAAGGCTAATGAGTGACAGGAAAGAGTCCTCGAGTGTCAGGAAATTACTCCAATGCAAAGACGTAAAAATAATGAGTAATTAATGTGATTTTATAAATAGAGCCCCGCGACGGCAGAAAAGTGGAACGTTATTAGCACAGGCGAGATGACCCTGTGTCGCGCGTAACGCTACGTTTGCGTTAGACCATACATTTGTTTGTCTGCCACTCGCTCTCGCTTAAAAAGCACACATTTCATTCATTTCTAGATGCGGTCGGATTAACACGATCACAGATCAAGATTTAATCACCCTGAGTAACTTGGCAAGCTAGCTGGAAACCAAACGTACGCTTGAATTGCTTGTAGAACAGCCAGCCGCTCGTTCTGCGAATTATTCACAGTTTTTACTTGTACTTGGGGCTTTCATGAACACGTGGTCAGGAAGGTTGAGTTAAAATTCTAATTACTTTTCACATCAGCTGCAACAGTAGAATGGAGTTGAGAACGGCCTCTTATTTTTTAACATTAAGCTATTTCGTTGGATATATTTCTATGAGCCTTGCTTGTGGACGGCACCTTTTTGGGTTTGATAATGTCACTTTTCATACCTTATGTGCTTGTCCATTTCAGAATAGAGGTACAATTTTCAAGCTTCAGAATTGAGTTCATTTTGAGTGTTGTTAAAGTCTCCCTGTGGTTGACAGTTTTATCTCTTTAACAAATCAAAAGGTTGGCAAAAAACATCCAAAATGTTTTTCTGCCATGAAATATCAGCCTCATTAAGAATACACATATACATGAATATCTAAGTAAGCCTCACATCCACTCGATGACATCCTGAAGACGTCACTCTGCCCATGTTTAAAATGATTCATTTGCGTCGCCTTGCGATTAGTGTGCCAACATGTTGTGCCTGGCACTTGAGGCCGGACACGGGTTTGATTTCTGTCCCGAGTGTCCTCTGCTAGTTCCCTCCTCGTGTCTCCTTTCCCACTGTCCTACACTGTAAAAAATATTTTGTGAGGCTTAGAAATATCACAAAAAGAAATAAAAAAAATCTTTAAAAAACATTAAATAGATTTTCTTCAGATTCATTTATTAAATATCTTTATGTATTGAAGTTTATGTAATGAAAATCACTAAAATATATAATATATAAATATATAAAACTAAAATCTATATTTGTAATATAAACCAGTATTTTGGAGAATTGTAATATAAATATTAGAGTTACTGAATTTTTTACTGAAATATAAAAAAAATTAACAGTATATTTACTTAATTTCCAAGCTTTAAATGTATTAATGTAAAATTTACTCAAATTCTTTAAGTATATCTAATAAAAGGCTGAGAGGCCATAAAATTACTTGAATAACCATAATTATTCACTAGCACATAGTTTGCATATCGAAGCATGTTAAAATCCCCCATAAACATATAAACAACATTAAAAACTAGATTTTCTATGCAGTTTATTAAATATTCAATTAGTATAAGAAACTGACAATAGTACCAAAGTTAGTGGAATCTAGCAAGATCAAATAAAGATCATAGTCCCGAAATTCTGTGATGACGTAGACAGACTTATTCTCCTGTCCGGCTCCTGTGTATACCGTTATGCCATTGTGATTTACATTGTTTTAAAATTAATAAAACACAAAACCGTCCACACTAACGCAAGCAAATAATTCTCACCCCGGCAATCTGGAGGTTATGTATAATGTGAAAACAGGTTCCACGCAATTAAACAAAAAGCTTTCTTCGCCTCTCACCTCATCTTCACCCTCTAGCGCCTCTTTCTCGCTCCACAGAAAAGTCTATTTTGCCTTAACCTCTCAATAGCCCTTTAATGAGACAGAGTCTTTTAAGCTGCGGGACAAAGAGTACCCTCATCCGGAGAGATGTGAGCCACCTGCCCAAACACAGGTGATGGCATCATAAAGAACTCTCCGCAGGGCTTACAATAGAAACACATCCAGCAGACACGCTCACAATGACCCCTGGGCCCGCTAGACCATCCTATTCATTCCCACATCATGCACTTGAGACAGAAAAAGGTCAAATTCCAGACAGCCCTCCTGTCATCCTCATGGTCTAACCCAGTGCTCTGCTCACGTTTGAGACTTCACTCATCATGACTGTTGTGCTTCCGTCTCTCCGTGACTTGGAATTTGAGGACTTGGACTTGGAATTTTGTGTTTCGCTTTTGATGGCTCACACTATGGATGTAATGGAAGTGTCTTAAGTGTATCAAAAAGTATTTTAGGACCGAAGATTTTTGGTGGCTTAGAGACAGTATGATGGTGTCTGTCTTCCCATGAGCTCACAGCTTCAGGTCCAGAAGGTAAATGTGAACCGAAACATAGCCAAATCCACAAGTCTGCCGTCTCCTGCTGAAGCGTCTGTGTAGAGGAGGGAGGTATCTGTCTTGTCTTACCCATTTAACTGCTGAGCAAACACGTCTCGAGATGTCTCGTCATAAAACAGACAGATAGACAGTAAATGTCACGTAAATATGAGGAGCAAATTATTTGCTGGTAAAAGAGAAGCACATGTTTATTTTCTCAAGCATTAAAGGCCCCAACCTTGAACCGGTCCTGTCATATCATCTATATTTTATCATGCAGATATTATATAAGACCAGAAGCTTTTATTTTCTTGCTGTAGGGATATTGAGAGTGACTAGATAACACTTTGATGTTTGATATTCAATTGTAACACAGGAATTGTTTGATTTTATGTTATTTGATTTGATTTAATTATTTATTTGACATAAAATCATTTAACACCAGAGAAACATAATTCAATGAATGACATTGTAATGTCCTATATGGACCAGGTCAAATTAATATTACATGCGTATTTATTGTATATTTATAAACAAAAGCTTATATGTTTGTAAATAAAAAATATTTACATGCATTTATTTGTATTTACCAGTAATTAAATGTAAATATAAATGTTTATTAATTTATTAGTAATTTATTAGTAATTAATTTATTAGGAGAAATCATGGCCTGGTGGTTGGAGAGTTTGACACTTAGGTGCCATGGAGCAAGGCCCAACTGCAACCCTGTGCACCGCAGCATGGCTGCCCACTGCTCCGGTTGTGTGTTCACGAGTGGTGTGTGTGTTCACAACTGGTGTGTGTGTGTGTGTGTTCACTGCTGTGTGTGTGTTCACGTTTGGTGATAATATTCTTCTTATATTTATTCATGTGTGTGTTCATAAATCCAAAATTAATGTGCACAATTTGCAGACCTACATAATGTGCACACAAACTTATGTCTGGATAAAAAAGATCACAAAATTATAAAGACAAATTTGATTGACAAAAATGTTAGAAACAGCATTTGTACATTTTCATCCTTTTTCAACTTTAACTGAACAAATTGAAGGTGGGGTTTGTGTTTGTATGTTTTTGCTGCACCGCTCTCTGTCTCAGTGAGTCTGGTTGCCTTTAACGTCAATTGGAGATCACCAACATAACTTTCGTTCTGTTAACATCAGCATGTCGATACTAAGCAATAAGAAAGTCATACATTTTTTTTAACTGATTTGTCACTGACACTGAAAAATAAAAGTACCAAATACTAACCCTAACCCCGAAATAGCCCTAACCCATGTCTGATTACAGCGTCCAGCTCATCCAGCATTGAAAGTTGCCCAAGAGATCACACGGATTCAAAATTCTTCTGGCAAACGGCACAATCACCTTGTGATTAGCCTCAGACAGAAGAAAGATACGAGCGTGAAAGTAAAACAACAGCCGAGGTCTGTGCGCTGAAGGATGGCTGATGTTGTACTCTGTAATTAAGCCAGTCTGCACCTGATGAAAGCAAATTCGACTGGCGGGGCCTCGCTTTCACAGCCAGTTTGCTTTTACGACATAATAACAGTCCAAATCAAATGAGAAGATTTCATATTTCGCCGGGACAAGCGTGGACTCCGGTGTCAACAATTACAGTGGTCTCTCTCCTCTACCTCGGGGGTGTCAGTCTAAATAGGGTTGTAATTCACCTCTGTTTGGGTGCTCCGGGGAGGTCTGACTGCAGGAATTCAAATGACTGCAACTTGGAAAGTGTGATGGCAATTATTCCGACCGTAGGTGTGGTTTTTCATTATACACAGGCTACGCTTCACTGTTTCACCCATTCCAATGTGTCATCAAGTATCCGCAGAGCTTGTATCAGCACGACCTGAGCTCATATTTCATTTGTACAAATGGAATTGTTCTGTGGGAGAAAATTAATATCGGACTGCGCGGAATGGGTGTCAGCACGCCATTTAATACAATAGCGATGGGAACAACATAGTTTTGCACTCCCCGCACACACACACGTTTAGGGTAAAGTCTCACAGAGACTGCCAATGGATGCTGACCATTTTCAAACAATGCATTTATTGTGTCTTATAATACATCTCAATGTTTTGCACATTTTGAAGCACTGATTGTGGGGGAAAATCAGAAGCATTTCGCAGAATAAGTAACAATTATTGTTAAATGAAGCAGAGAGTTCAAAAGTTTCATTAGCTGTATTTATATCTTAGCATTTATTGCATGCAAAAGGTTGACAGGCATGCAGATTAAAATCTATGAAATGGAGGCTGTATGAGGTTTTAGAATTATGGACGAATCATTGAAACCCAGCAGTAGACCACATGTGTTGCGGTCATTGCACTTTGAATTTTGATGAATGCATGAAAAATGTGATCAAATAATTCTATTTAATTTTTAGGAATATGTACAAATAAAAACTATCATATTTCTTTAAAATGTCCATTTTTTTTGCAAATTAATGCAAAGTGAAATGTAACGTAGTGATGATTCCTTTTAAAATTAAAAGACTTTTTTGAAATGGGTTCTTAATTTTAGTCAGATCTGTATACAAAATAGATCCTACTATTTAATTCCCTTGTGCAAGTCTGTGCACAGATGTTTAGAAGTGAGAACAAACAGTATATGCCGCCTTTTAAGTTGAACTTATTTAGAGAGTTATAAAAAAATGTAAAAAATCCCTCATATCCTCAATAAATTATTAACTCAACACAATGTATTAACACTGTGAAACAAAACCTGACACAAGGGGAATAACTTTTTATTTAAACATGTAAAATAAGTGATATTTTCTTTTAAAACTAAATGTTTAACTGTCTTCTTCAGAACACAAAAGACGATATTTAAAAAATGTGTTAACCTAAACATCGATGCCCATTACCTTAAATTATATCTCAAAATAAATGGAAAGTTTAGTTTGATGCTGCTTGATTACGAACATTCTTTAAAATTTATTCTTTTGTGTTACTTAGAAAAAGGAAAATTTGTAAAGAAAGCTCTGAAATGAGAAAGTAAAGGGAGTAAAAAGTCAATTTTTTGCTTAATTATCTATTTATTGAATAGATAATATCTATTACTTGTTTTATTTGTTATTTGTTTATAATAATAATTGTGATATCTGCAGTTAGTCTAGCACATCAGAATGATGTCTGGAGATGTGGTGGTCATTGTTCAGAACCGACTATCTGTCTGTTAGATCAACCTGAAAGTGATTGTTCACCCATAAAAGTCTGTCATCCTTTACACTTGTTATTTCAGACCTGGGATTAAAGTTATTTTGAAGAATGCTGGCAACTGAACAACGGTGATTGACTTGCATAGGTTTTTTGTGTGTACAATAGAAGTGAATGCTTACCACCATTGTTTTGTCACCCATAGAACACTTTTTTTTTTAAATGTTGACATGAAGAGGGTAAATAAATGAAGACTTTTCATTGTGGGGCGAACTATTACTTTAAAATGCAATTACCTTTGCTTTTTGAAAAATAGATTGTTGTGCACTGGGGAGACAGTCATACGTTAAGTGTTAGGAAAGTAATGAATACGAAAAATATGAATTGACCTTGAAGGGTAAATTTGGAAAATTTGTGTACCGGTTAACAATTTACTCCTCTACATAAAGATGTAGCGGCATTGTTTGGGGATTGAGAAATAATCCAAGGAGGTCTGTGTGCACGGTCATCAAAACCAAAGTCTTCATCCCTCTGGGTCATATCTCTGCTGTGGACGGATCTTCAAAAGCCACGGCTGCTGAATAGCTAGTGCGACCACATTTCATAGCAAAAATCCTCTAAATGCCCTTTCATTCCCAAGGCAACCCAGCTGGAGAAGATTTTCCCTGGTTGCAGTCTTCTGTGCCCCGTGGGCCTGTCCTGTTCACAGGACGCAGTGTGATTGGGCTGTGGTCAGGGAAGTGGAGATTAGTAAGTGAATATATAAAGCAAGGGACTGCTGGGAAGCTTCCCTATCATCCTTTGAAGACTCAGGACTGCGCGGGTGCTCGACAGGGTCAAGGCACAAACCGCATCTCCTGCCACCGCATTTTGTCCAGACCCCTTATTTTCCTACCATGTCTCTGTGTGCGACCCATTTGAATCAAGACAAAAAAGGGCTACTTGACCACGATAGAGAGATCTGACTCTTCCCATGGCAGATAGAGGACAGGCCCATTGGGACCTTTCATTATGAGTTGCTAAATCGGACACTTTAAATGGCGTACCATGACTGAACTATGACACGGCTCATGTGGGGGACGTGGTCGGATTGCGTCGGTCATAATTAGAGTGTGAAAAAATTGGGACCTCCAGGGAAAACTGGTGCCATGATACAATCTCTGGGCATGGGACTTCCAAAGGGAATTGTCGGGTTCGGGATGTTTGCGGGTAGAAGATGTCTCCCAGATGTCCGGCTCCATTGTAACCAAATCCTAATTTAGTGCATGTTGCTTAAACACGCAGGATGGTCAAAACAGGAAGGAATGAATAAAGTATGGTGTAATTCTTTGTATACAATATCTCTGGGTCAGCATGCAGTCTGCTGTTAGGCTGTTGGTCTCCACATAAGTGGCTCTTTTGAAGGAGAAAGCCTAAGCCATGAACGGCCATGCGTAAACGCTCGATGAGTTTCTTAAGTGCTTCCCCTCCCGACATGAAACATTGTTGGAGCTACAAAGGATCCACCTGGCTCACAAAAGATCAGGAGGAAAGACACAAGATGGAAGAGGTCAAAAGAGGTCAGACGGGATTTTGTGCACTCTGCACTTAGACTAAAGAGGAGGAAGGGCAGGTGCACAGAAGAGGGTTCTTAAAAATTAGCGAAGTCTTCGGTTCAAAGGTCAGGCCCTGTCTGAACTTGGCTTGCAAGTTTAAGTAGAATACAAAGAGATACATAGATAACTACATTTTATTGCTAAATAAATAATAATAATAATAATAATATTAATAATAATAATATTATTATTATAATGTGCAGAATAAAATTACAGAATAGAATAGGATTATTCAATTTACAAAACGTACTAAGTTTAACAAATATATTTGCTTAGAAAAATGTATATATAATTACTATGGAAAAGTTAAAAAATACAAACTAAACTTTAAGTTTTGGTCAAGAAATTATACTTCGAAAGATGTATAATTGTCAATCAAAAACTTAATGACTTTAAAAGAAAATTCAAATTTAGAAACCAGCATTGCCAAGAGTGTCCAAACCTTTGTAGTACTGAAAAGAAAATAGTTCATCCTATGAAATAGGTACCTTTTGGGTTTAATAAGATGCAAAAGGCATGCAAAGTTTCCCAAAAAATTTCCAAAGCTCAAAATTATGATTAAAAAAGTATTCTTGTTAAAAATTTATTTGATAAAATACTAGTCATTAATTAAAATATAATATTGTAAATATTTAAAAATTAGTATATAGTCAATTTCACATGTCAATGGTAACAAACATTACATTTGCATTCAAAATATTAACAAATAACGATATTTTTATTTTTTATTTCAAGATTATGTGTCCCTGTTAAAACAAATATATATCTATTCAAACATGTTTTTTTTTATATATGATGATTTATGTGGATCCCTAAGTTTTACATGCAACCCCATCACACAAACTTGTTTTATCTATAAATAATGTAAATATCCTTTAAATGACATCACAAGGAAAAGTAACATCATCTAAGCTTTGGCATCACTAAAAAAAAACTGGCTGACTCTCTGACTTTCTTTTACATTGTTTATCTGTTGCTTATTCGGGTTCGGCTGGGTGAGTCAAATTTGAACCAACAACCCTATTACACAAAATAGATAGGATATATTTTTCGTTATAAATGCAAAGAAAATCATATTTCAGATCGATTGCAAGCTTGCTGAAGTTGACCCCATGGGAGACCTTCAGACATTTTGAGAATTTACCACTCGTCACATTTAATTGTGAAATAATATAACCGTGATGTGTTAAATTTCATTTTGTGCGTGAGGTGTTAAAATATATCATTTTGGAGGATCAACATGTTTTTTGCTTCAAAGTTTTTTTGTTTTTTTTTGTAATTTTCCTAAATGAAAATGTGGAAAATTGCAAAGTGGAAAAGGCGCCAAATAACAGTACCAAATAAAGTTTGGCCGAAAAACTGTGAGTGAAAAACTAATTGAACTGATTTCTTTTGTTTTAATCATTTTTATTTCATTTTTTTACATCCTCCTGTGGATGGAATTAGCAAAATAATGAACATATATAGTGACAAAACATTTGAATAGACTCACAAATTCATAATGGACTGCAAAATATAAAGATATTTTTTTGCATCATTTCATAAAATGCCACTAAAATTACAAATACATTGAGTATTTAACAATGAACGAAATGCACACGCGCATATATCCATAGAAATTTTACGGAAATACCGGCACCGAAAAGAAACCAAAGAAGAAAACCCTGCTATGATATTCAAAATTGTAGAAAACCAGAGGACAAAACATTTCCGTCTCATTTAAAACACATATACAGAAGAGCTCAGTATCCTTGTACTTCAACACTGTAAACATCATTTAAAGACAGTGTCATAGTTTTTTCTTTACTCCCGATTCTATCGCTTCACTGTCAATAATTGTCTTGTAGACTGAATGGGTCCGTAAAGTAATGGCTTGGTCTTTTTTCAAAAGAATCACTGTGTTAAGATCTTTCCTTACAATCGAAACACATTTTGCATTTTCCATATAAGCTCATAATCATCCTCCACAGCTTCATCTCAGTGATAAATGAAGTTGTTGCTTATGGGTTGTTTTCATCCGCTTAAGAGCAAGAATGTGATCTATGTCAGCGAATGAAGGCTGAACTTTAGTTTGAGGCACGTCCGTGTTGTCTGGTTCGATGTGTCTCAGAACGCCTTGGTGGCACTTAAATCCGACACGCTTTCCCGACTACAATACATTTCCTCCTTTTTGTCTCATGCTATGGCCACTTCCTCTCATTTGCGCAAAAGTATCTGAGAAGTAGGTGTTAATACGACATTTTTAAAAATAATCTTGTGCTGTACATTTCTTTCGCTATGCAAATTGATTCTAAGTAGGCAAAATGTGCAGCCTTAGCTTCAATTGAACGCTCGATTCAAAGAGGTTCGCTTTGAGAAAAAATAAATAATTCTGAACCGTAGGCTGCTGTAAACAGCATGTATGCAGGGACCGAACTGTGGCGTGCGTGTGAGGAGCGGACGAGGGCCGCCGTGTAAAATTGAGCTGATGGAGTATGAAAGGAGGCAGGTGGAAGCGACTGTGTGTGTAGGAACAGAGGCCGTAATGAGGAAATCATTTCATCCCAGGATCCTTTAGAGGAGAAGCAGGGCTCCCAGGGAGCCCAAACACAATTCAGTGATTGCGGTTTCAACAACGCACAGGATGGTGCAGAGAAAGTCACAAATGAACTTGTGTGTGTGTGTGTAAAATGACTTACAGTACACAAGCTCTACAGGTGAGAGCACCTGTGCTAAAAATAGGTGTGAAACACCCGTGGATTCATTTGAAAATAACTTGATAATGATTATAATCTAATGGCAATGGAACCAACCCGAAATTGAGTTAATACTGCAAATGAATCATCCAAGTCATACTGATTTAGTCTCAAACGTACATTGAACATTAAATTGTGAGTGGGTTTACCCTTGGAACTGAGAAGGAGCTTGTTGAGGGTTTACAGGAGAAAAAAAAATATTTAAATGTAAAATCTGGGCATTTTGAAAAAACAACAACAATTATATATGTCAGGAATTCAACACGGATGCCTCCACACTGTTTATACACAGGGATATTGTTTTTGTCAATTGATTCTTATACATTTTTGATTTTGCGACGATGGCAACGGAAAAAATATTCAAATGCAGTCAAACTGCCTGTCAGCTGCCTTGTAACATCCCTGGGTTTTGCCCCTTAAATTTCTTTAATATTTTATAGTCAAAGTGACATTCAGTGCTTTACATCTGTCTGATGTACTGTATATGGAACCCATTGACAGCAAAGACAACATCCAAACGTTCTCAGATTTTTAGAGGTCGGCCTCTTCTTAAGAAATTACCCTTTTTGTTCCTTTGAGGAAGCAGTTTAAAACACAAAACTGGCAGAATGCCAACATCTCAGTATTCGTCATCACGTCGCAAGGTGGGGCATAGAAACATTTTTTTCCCAGGAACTTAGTTAGAAACCCATTGGTAATGTACCTGCACATGCCATGTATCATTACAAATAATCCAATAAATACAGATATTATTGCACAGTAGAAAGGCTCCATGAATTATTAATGGACGTCTCCTTAGTTAGATGCAAGGAAATGCAAGAGTCTTTTGAACCACAGATAAACATTTCCCTGTCGTCTTACTTCTCAGGTGGCAGTTTGTTTAGACTTAACGAACAAAACATCAGAACAATCCATAAAAGAAATCAAGTCAAGAAAAAGACTATCCAGCAAACCCCATAATGCAGTGCATTGGTAGTGGTCTCAAGCTCTGTCGGCCTGCTCGAGTTTGACCTCACTGGTCAGCAAATGCTCTCCATGCCACTTCTTCATGTGTTTTTCCAGAGTGCTGTACACGCTGAAGGGCATGTGGCATATGTCGCAACGATACACCTCTTTGCCAAACTGCCCATGAGTCTTCATGTGTCGGGTGAGCTTACTGCTCTGGGCACAGGCGTAGCTGCACAAATCACATTTGTAAGGCCGCTCGCCCGTGTGGCTGCGCCGGTGCACGGTCAGATTGCTGCAGTTTTTGAACACTTTACCGCAAAACTCGCAGGTGTCACTCCTGCGGCTTTCTTTGGAGCTGGGCGGTCTCCCTGGCCCCGGACCCCGCAGATGGAGGTGGGGTGTACTGCTGCCACTTCTCCCAGACATTCCACCGCCCTCCAGAATTTCCCCTGGTGGGGTGGAAAAGCGCAGACTACCCGTCTCCGATGAGGAATGCTCGGAAGAAGTTCCAAAAGGTGACTGCCTAGAGTCGTTAAATCCTAAAATGGGCTCCCTTATGAAGTGACGGGATGCAGCATAACCGGCTAGCAACTGAGAGTACACATTTTCAGGGGAGATGATGGGCACCTGAGGCATCTCCATGTCCTTCTCCACCTTGATCCTCTTGGCCGAGGACCCAGAAAGGCTGGGGCTGGAAATAGGTACAGGCTTTCGTTGGAAAAATGCTGAGAAGGAATCCTCTAGGCCGCGGCCTCTGCCGTTCACCATCGGCCGGCCATCTCTGTGAATCTGCATGTCTGACGATTCTCTGTCTGTCTCTTCACGTGCCCTGTTAGCTTGTGGAAGTCTCAAGTGATTGTCGAGGTGGTTGTATTGGCTTTCTGTCACTTTGTCGGTGGCTGGAGCCTTTTCCTCAGGGAACGACCTTTGGCCGTTCTCTCTGTTCCTAATTATCTCTGAATCCATGCTCAGGTTGGACCCAGGCCTGCTCCCATTTTGCTGTTCTTCCTCTTCCTCCTCCTCCTCTTCTTCCTCTTCTTCGTCTTCATCCTCCTCTTCATTTTCCAGTCCCTCCCGTGTTCCATTATCCGCATTAATCTTTCGCCCTTCACCGGCGGAGTCTTGTGCCCCCGGCTCAGGTGAACTCCCCATGGAGCCTGATTTGTGCATGTGGGTTTTCATGTGGCGTTTTAGCTTACTGGCTTGTGAACACGCATGGTCACAGAGATGACACTTGTAAGGCCTTTCTCCAGTGTGACTTCGCCTGTGAACGATCAAGTTGCTTTGAAACTTGAACGTCTTGCCACAGAACTCACAGGACTTGGCTTTGCCGACTTGATTTAATGGCGGTGAGGAATTGCCTCTGGATGGGACTGATGGTGGCTGTGGGGGTGTGGTCAGGAAATGTGGAGGTTTGGAGCCAGGCTGAAAGAGGGTGGGGCTGAGGAGCCTATGCATGGGGGGTACGCGGTTAGGTGAAAGAGGAGGCGTTGGACCACCGTTACTGGTGTTGCCAGCCAATTCTCGAAGGCGTTGAGAAAACCCCATCGATGGCTCCATGCCCATTGGGGTCATTCGCATCACCCTCTCAAAAGCACTGGGATGCTGGGACAGGATGCCCATCTCATCAGGGCCAAGTCGTTCTAGGGGATGGCGAGGCGGCGGAGGGCTTACAAAAGGTGGAGAAGTTGGCAAGCGAGCTTCCATGTATCCAGGTGGTGGGGGCTCTCGTAAAAGCGGCGCAGCCATACGTAACAGTTGAAAGGGGTTGCCGCTGTCACCGAGAAAGCTGGCAAGAGGGGACCGGGGCAGGGCATCGGCTCCCAGTGGCGGAGGAAGTGCCAAACGTGGGGTAAGAGAACAGCTAGAAGGGTAGGTGTCCAAGTAGATCCGTATCCCGTGGGTGTTCTGTGCATGTTGCAGCAGGAACCATGCACTGGTGAAGGGCTGCTTACACGTGGTGCATATGTAACTGGAGGGCTCATCTTTTCCTGAAAGACAAAAGAACATGGACGGAATTAATATATACATACGAGCTATTAACTCAGATTTGCTGCAAGGGGCGTTCAAGAATAGCACGCCTTAATAGCTTTCTTTGTCATCGTGCATCTGTTTGTTTTCTGTGATGGCTCTAAATGTAATCAAAGCCAAGTGTCCTCTACAATGAGGTTCATGGATCATTCCTGTTTAAAAATTAAACAGGCAACATGTGAGAAATGCTGTGGTGACAGCCATTTTATGAGACTGGAGGAAAATTACATCATCTTAAAAGAGAAAACAAGAGCTCGCTGATAGCCTCGCAGGTTATCTACCCTGCTGCTCGGAAGCTATGTCAAAGGAGATCTGCCTGTACGTGTCTCACCCAGATCTAAGTAACATGAGGGGGTTAGCGAGAGCAGAGAAGCTCCCTTAGGGTTGAGACCTAATACAGATGGTAGGTATCGCCCACAGTCCACGACACACTGTGCTAATGTCAGCCAGACGATAACATATAACTCCCAGATCAACACCCCCACCCTTCATTACTTCCATATGGCGATAACTATGTTGCATTAAAAGGAAAGTGAGAGCATAAGTGAGAACGTAGGAAAATGAAATTCAAACACAGTCAGTTGGTTTCCTCTGAAAGACGATTGAATTGCTTTAAAATTTTACAGTGTTTACAGGTAAATGGTTGACTGTTAGACTAAAATACAGTTTTTAACTACCTCTGAATATTGGATGAGTCCTCAATCATTGATATTTTCAAACATATTAACCCAAGTGCTTGTATTCACATCACTCAAGAGGTACACAACGACTCTGGTGTGATATTACAGTTAAGACTGTATATGAAACAGTCTATGTTTGTATTTCATTGCAGGTGACTTTGTCTAGACATTAAAAGAGTGATGGATCGTTGCGGTGCATGACATTTCCACAGCTTGTGTTTAGGTTGGCTAGCCTTTTAAAAGACACCTGGCAAAAGAGATTTTGGATGCTGAGACTGGAGATGTGGATGAGATCAGATACTAAAACACACACAGTCTGTTCGTTTTCTCTTTCAGGTCATAAACAAATGCCTGATTCTGTATAAATAATCCTAATGTCCGTTCTGTTCTTTTGGTGACAGTACATGATTTAACAAAACTTGGAATGGACAAAATGCAAGTGCGATTCTTGCAAGCGCCAATATATGCATGTGTGCGTATGCAAGCGATTGCAATTTGCATCCTATCACATTATACAAAACACACCATATGTTACTAAGGGACCGTGTCAGCTAACAGACAGGCAGGCTTAATGACGACCAAAGACAAATTTCATCAACTTTCCAAACAAGCCAGAACGAGAGAGGGGAGCCCACAGTGAATAAGTTAGGATATGCTAATGACCCATCAGAGATCCATGTCTTGTGACGGCAGCTTGTGTGGCATGATGGTGTGAAATTACCCATCAGGCACCTCAGGAACACAAATCTCCGCATGATCATGGTCCATTGAGTCGTACTGTGCGTGTGTGTGTGTGCCGCACGTCAGAGGCCTTGGAGGACCGTTTCTCGGAGAAGGGCTCTAGCCAATAAAGGCGCTCATTATGGAATCATCGCCGCTCTCTCTGTGATTCAATTTGCAGTAATTACCGCGCGGTCCGTGTCCATGAAACCGTTCGCTGCGGGCCGCAGAGGTCAACTGCCAGTTAGCGGAGTGTCTTTTCTCCTCGCCGTGTATTCAATTGCCAGAGCTTAATAGCCTAATTTTCTTGCCTCTCGCACTTCAATAAATATTGCGGGGATTACAGGTTAAACAGCTAAATTGAGTTGCGGCTGTTATATCACAGAGCGGGCTGTTGGCATGGACGGCGCTAACAGCTCTACGATACCACCATTAATCAGTGCTGAGATGTCTACACTCGTGTTTTTGTGTGTATGTGTTTGCGTGGGATATGTGATTAATGACACGTGTGCGTCTGTGCTTACGTTCAAGTTATGGATCCTCTTGGGTTTAGTAATACAAAACCTCAAGACCAATTAGACCATCCCCAGGGACCTCCAACCTGAGTTTAGATATGTTGATTTCAACATTTTGTGGCAATTAATTTCCTTTTAGAAGCATGAATGCGAAGACAGAGAAATCAGGAGGAGGGGCCGGAGGGTGTTTTTTAATTATCTGTGAATAAATCTGTCAGATGTGAGAACCCTGCTGTTGCATGAGTGAAATAACATTATTTTGGCTGCTGGTCGTCTACCTGAGGATGCCATTGCAAGAAAGCAAACGGCACGATGGCGTCGTAATGCTACAAAGTCATTTGTTAACATCAGTCATTTGGTGCATCTATGATGTCACTTCCAAATGTGCGTTCGCCATCCATTTTCCGGTACTTCAAGCTTGGCACTCTCACAGCTCTGCCCCTCAAACCCCGTACGTTCCTAGCTGTCGAAAGCCACGATGGCAAATTTGCATACAAAGAACAAAGAAAGGGCTGATGCCGTGGGGACCACCACACGCCTTCGCTCCCCTCCGGACCCTCCCCCTCGTCGTCCTCTCTGTGCACCTGTCACAAGCCCGGCTGACACCTCACACCGCCGTGTCGTGGGTTCTCATTAGCATGCCTGTGATCTGGGGTTCCCCGGGGCTCGTGGGGCCTCACCTCGCATCACTGATGTCTTGTTTGTGATGATCGTGGCTAATCAGGGGTCCAGGCCACTATGTAAATGAGAAACGCTGCTGTCTGTTCCACCAACACACACCGGGTATTGGTGGTGTGGATGTGAAACTTTGTGTTTGTGTGTAAGAGAAAGAGATAAACAATGTCAACTCATGACTATGCATGTGGAACATATCACTTTGTTTTTGTAAAGCATTTTCAAACTACATGTCTTGCATTTGGTTGAAGGTTTGATAATAATAAGCATATACCTACTTTACCTTCTCTATATTGGAAGACATTATGGAAGATATATTCCTACACTGAGCTTTGGAGACCATTAACCCCTAACTTAACATCACTGGCTTAGAAACAAATTAAACAGCTTCATATGAATAAGGCACCTCGTAACATTTCAGCGAAGGTTCTTTCTTTATTAAAAAGGTTCTGGGAAACTCTTTGAAAATGTCAACCTTACAATAAAAGAAATTAATTTTCTTTAATTTTTCTTTTTTTATTTCAGATATCAACATTTGTTCAAATACACATGTGAGGCGTTTTTCTTGTGAATGCATGGTTTATCATAGTCAAGTAAGGATATATATTCGGGATTGTCACCAAATGCTACATATTCTTTACACATAAAAATACAGTTTCTTTTTTTATATTATATATAAAAAAATATACTATACTATTAAGAGCTACCCCTTGTCCAATCATAGGGTATTATCACTTCAAACAGATTCTGCAAAGTTTGTCATGTCCAAGGATGTCGTTTTTTGACAGTAACTTACGATTATTTCGTTTTTTTAATACAAAACTTGTTCATAGACAAATATTTTTGTGCCTGTTTTTACTCAATCATCAGGGATTTATTAAAGATATAAATACATATTAAAGTGTTTTTATTTCACTTCCATAATGCTGAAACAGCTTTTAGTTAGCCTATACAAAAATAAGTCGATGTTTTTTTAAATAACCTTTAACCAATCATAGTTCTTCTATGTCATCACTGGGACATTTATTTATAAGAGTGAACCCCAATTTACATCGCTTTCACAAACCGACTCCAGTTGGCACTAGTGGATGTTGTGACCCAAATAAATAAATGCCCACTAGAAGCCTGTCCTGATAACCACAAGCCATGAGTTTTTTGTCAGCTAAGGAAGACTTTTACCGTTCTGTCCTCTAAGGTGCTCCACTATCAGTTATTGCAGATTCATGGTCGAATTGACAGCGGACGTCTGCCTTTGAAAAGAGCGTAGTTTGCATTCTTCAATGGAAAAACTGTGTGTGGAGAGAAGCCGCAGTGGATAGTGGCGGTAATGGTGGTCATGGCAGGCAAACACACGCACGGCTGTCTCCTGTCTAAGTGAAAGCAGGCCTGCTTTAGTAACCATTCCAATCTGTCTCCATCTACAGGAACAGCGAGGAGGGACATCACAGCCTCTGTTTCAGAGCATACGCAAGCCCACCGATGCATGTGACCACACAAAAGACAACTCAACGTATCCACAGTCACACCAACACTTACACAGACAAATAAAACACCTAGACCCAGGCGTAAACCCATCCTGACCCACTAACACACAAATCCCCTAAGCGGTCTGGCAGGAGGCCAGTTCTGGACAGGTGGGGCCTGTACCCGATCTGAGTCGCTATACCCACATCGACTGTGATCTTCCTTCTACACGCCAACCGCTGGTCTCACGAAGTACCAGGACAGCCTAGAGAAGTGCAAGCGTCTAAATGGAAACACATGCCATCCTAGAGTGCTCTGTCATCATCCGATGCAGCCAGAGAGAGCGGCGTCCTACGGTGCAGACGGGAAAAGACACCGAAAACTGGAAAGACTTTTTTGGCGGTAAGAGCTATGACTCTTGGCCCAGTGAGAACGCAGAGAAATAAAAGTTAGTTTGTTTTGCGGCATCGCGACGTGTCTGAATCACAGCTTGGAATACGCGTCACAGCGCTGAGATCTGTCTGGCGTGAAAAGTGTTCAAGAAGAGGTGTTGTATTTGATGGATGACACCGGTGTATGCGGCTGAAGGGATGTGAAGAAAAACACGCTGGGCGGAGAGAGAAGTCAAGAAAGAGAAGGCTGTCCATATCCTATTGTTCTTTGGATCCGCTCCCTTTTTTCAAAACTTATAAATTATGTATCAAACATTCAAAACATATTCAATACTTTAAATAGCTTTTTGAGGAGGTCTATCACCGTAGAGCTCACCTAGCATTCATCTCAATGGCAACCGTTCAGCTGGCACAATTTGCAAGATGGCAAGGCAGTTACAGCGTCTACCTGGACCATGCTAACCAAACTAAAGCTGACCAGTTGGTTTCGAAACAGGCCAAATAACTTCCTTCATGCATGTGTGTGTGCAAAGAAAGTATAAAGAACAAAAAGCTCTGCCGTATGTGAAATAATTGCCATTTTTTGGATAACGTGTACCATAATGGTCCCCAGCTGGGCACAGGCATCTATACCCATTTAATGCTCACTGTAAAAAATCCCCAGGCCCTCGGGACGCCTTCCAAAACAATCAGGGCCCTGTAAAACAGCTCCTTAGATGCCTCAAAGCCCTTATGAGTGCAGGATCTGCAACCCATGCCAGTCGTGTGATGGGTTCCACTGCTGTCGCGTTCGACAGGACCTACAATGCATCAGTTCTGCGTCCATAAAACCTGGCATGGACTTGCATGACCACCCAGATGAACTGACTATGTATCATGCATTTTATGCAGATTTCATTTTGATGTTCAGCTCACATACAGCAAAGGAAGAATTAAACCAAGAATGATAACCTAACGTTATGTTTGTTGTTATATTAAGAGTTGTGCGAACACTTCCCAACAGATTCTGTTGTATAAGAAAAATACGCTATGAGGAAAGTGTTTAACATCTACAGTACAGCGTTCCACCGCTTGACAATATTCACTGGAAAAAGAAATAATGACAGTTTTTTCCACGGTGTGTAGCCTGATCCATCGTGTGTCGTCTCGCCCTCAGCCCTCCGCAGAAGCCCTCTTCATCCACTGCGGGAACAAACAGGGGGAGATCAACTTCTCCCAGGGCTGTTTTCACAACGATGCGTTTTCAGCTTTTGGCAAGACTCCCTGCATAGCTTATGGTTTAGAAGAGTCTTTCATCTAGCCAATGCCTTTAGCAAACATACCGGCAGGACCACATCTGCCGCGCACTGCGTGTGAGAACAGGCCCTCACTGACATGAACAAAAACTGATAAGATCGAGGGTTTCTACATTCGCTGGGCTGATGGAGAGAATAATGTCGAATTATCATGGCAACTGTTCGTTTTTAGAGAGTAACGTCACAGAAGACCGCCGATGTGACGGAGAAGCCCCATACCCTGAACATACATTCTGAAAGATTGCAATACAGCGATGGGGAAGACTCCAGCCGATAGCCTACAATGGTATAACAGCAGGTAACATTCAGGCCCACATGGATTCAATCCAGGTAGAATACCTGAAAAAGTTATTTCCAAAGAATCCAACGATTTCCAAAGAACTACAAAGCTGTACATGTATTTATCTTTATTCCAAATGTCAACCTTCAGATCAAAACATGTAAGTTAGGGTTTTTAACACACTGATAGGTCAAACTGATAATAATGTTTGGTGGTTTAAAAACTCATGGGATGTGAAGTGTTACATATGGACTCAGAATGCATAATGGTATGCTTTATGTATGTAAGTATCCTGTCTTTCGACAATTGCTCTTCTGTTCTCCTTTAAAACGTAAAAACATAAGATATCGTAATATCATTATGAGGTTTGTAAAATATAAACAGATGGCTCAATTTATTTGTAATAGATACATGCTCTATAAATTTATATTTTAAGTTTGACAAATGTCACATCCATACCACTGTAATGTATGTATGTTTCACAACCAACAAAGATGTAATGCTGTCAGCTCTATTTAATATTTGAATATGTTCAATGTCCACATATTTTCGAATTGAAATAAACATAAAAAATGATGAAATGCAGATTTCATCAAGGCCTGATGATAATAAACACTATGCAATAAAAGTACTTTTTATGGTGTAAGAAGGTCAAAATTTGACAAATAGACACAGTTTCAGAACCATCAGAATAAAATGAAAAAAATATAATAAAATGAATAGAATAAACAAACTGGTTGGACATATTGAATGTTAAGTTCACTAACCACTATCTTAACTAGAGCTGCATTATTGATCGAAAAATTAAACTGCATTACAAATATGGATGAAACCATGACATAATCCTCAAAAGCCTCAATATCATCTTTCTATTTGTTTTGACAGCATGTTAAGTCACTTAATGTAGTGGAGAATCAGCAGTTATATCATTTCTAAATGATTGTATTCTTGAGAAATTTGTTTTGGATGTTAATACCATTATATATTTATATCACTTTAATCACTTCGTCAATAATTATCGCAGTTACAAAATCAAGGTGAATATTTGACAATTACTTTTGTCATAAATGTGCAGACCTTATCCAAAACATGTGTGAAAGTTAATGCGGCCATGTAATTATTTAAATGTCATGTCATTACTTTTTTACTTTTGTTTATCTATAGAAACTGTAATGTAAAATCACATAAACACCGTATTGTGCCGTAAGTTTGGAAATGATCAGGCAAAAGCTGTCTTCAACCATCATTTTGGGGTGTGTCTTTGAGTTTCGTACCAAATCAGGTGCTAAAAAATAATGCAGACAGTATGAGAAATAAACAATTCCCTTTTAATAAAATCCCTCGTCTCAAAGACTCTTTGAATTTTACAGGGCCACCCAGCAGGACCTAACACACAATGACAAAACTGACGCGAAATCTTCAGCAGCGGCAGAAATGAAAACGGCTTCTGACCACAGTATAATCCAGAGCAGTCTACAAGATCTCATCTTGATTGCCACAATGTTTTTACTGACATCATTTTGAAGCTTGCAGACTATGTGCTTAAAGTCGTGTTTATCTTTAATGCATTTTAGGTTGGATTGGAGAAATACATCTGTGAATAGGATTGCGTGATCCTTCACAGCTGTGTGAGATGCACCGTTGGTTTTGCTCCCTGATTGTGACACTATAATCCGAGTTTGGCATATACCTCTCCATGCAAACGCTTTCTCAATCCGCGGTGCCAAGACTATTGTAATGTCATGCAGATGGAACGCAGCCATTCTAATGTCAAGTGAATAAAAAGATTTCAAAACCTGGACAGCTCTGGAAAGTGACCCATTCATGAAACCAAACTGGAGCTGGTAATAAACCTCACTAACCAGTCTATGAAGGATGGTGTTACTTAAAAAACTTTGTGAATTCTGTTCTTTCAATATTACTGGAGCAGACAACGAGTTGACTAGAAGTTTTGGACCTTGGTTTCAGAAGGCCGTCCTGTCCTAGTTGCAGCCACTTTCATATCATCTAATGAACTTTGTCCTAAATATTTAACTTCAATTCAGTCATGGATAAGTGAACAAAAGGGTGATAGCTAAAGAACAAGAACAGAAAGAAACGGTACACATCTGGTCAACACCATCAGCACATGTTGAAATTTAGTGGCGACGCTCGCAGTCCAAATTAGTGGCGAGTTTTATTCCCTGCTGTGGAAGGAAAAATATCAAATCTGCTGCCATATGACTACAATAAAGTGGTATGTGGGGTGTTTGATGCCTTTATGTGGGAGACTTTAACTCTTTCCAGTGCTCGACATGGAGCGCACATGCAGCTGACCCGCTCTATAAGGCATCCAATGTGGACCAGGTTGACCCCTGCCGGCAGACAGCACCAATCAGTCTGCGATGGGGTGGTCTCGTTTGGATGGATCCCAAAAACGAGCAGGCCTGAAATCCCGGAGGCTGCAACCACAGCCACCCTCTAACAGTGGCGCTGGCATGGCTCGGGTGTTGCAAGGGATCATGGGTATGATCTCTGATTAGATGCCAGGCGTTTGGCCTGACGGTTTACAGCCGGAGGTCAGAACGATTGATATAGGTAAACACATGACTCTGCTCACATTGTGAATTTTTATGATATAACAACAAGGATATTACAATAATAATGGTTTCTTATTTTTTCTCACATGCCCTCTGATTAATGCATTAGAATCAGCAAACTGAGGTTGCTTCAAGAAGTCAATTCAGAATGAACTATAAAAGTAAAATATATACATATATTTAAATTACATCTATTTTAAATATTACGTAGGAAAATAGGATTAAAGTAAGCAAGTGATCAATTAAATTGTGTCAATATGTCACCTATTTGCACATTAAAAGCAAGTAAAACTGTACAAGATAAGAAGATTTTTTGATATTTATGATGTGATAACTAAAGATCTGCAGGTTTTCAAATCTAAAATAAATGGAAGCTGGAAGCCAGTGCTGTAACCTCATTACAAAAAACACCTTATTTTTCTTTTGAGCACATAGTTCATATATGATGCTTTCATACATCCTCACAAAAGCAGTCATCCGGCATAAAATATGGGAAAAGTGGGAAACTGACTCATCAAATCCACGATTCAAGACACAAATGCTGGGAAAGAGAAACTGTAACCTCTAATCACAAGCCTGAAGGCTGGACATCAAATGCCGCAACGTTGAAAACAGATGATCAGAGGTAATTAACGCAGTTTCATATGCAAATTTAATTAATGCAAAACTACAAAGTCATTATGCAAATGCCGCCTTCTTGAGCCTCCGTGCAAATATTCATCACTTGGAACAGGAATCAGTCTCACTATCTTTTGAAACTCTCTCACAACACACACACACACACACACACACACACACACACACACACACACACACACACACACACACACACACACACACACACACACACACACACACACACACACACACACACACACACACACACACACACACACACACACACACACGTCTGAATGGTGTATTTATTTTAAACTTCTTTCCATTGATACCAGACTGAGGCTATCAGAGCAGACAGCTGAGAGGCAGGAAGACACGATCTGGCGCAGGAATGAGACAATGAGACTGTTAGACCGGCACCGTATGAATATTCATGATGCTGATTACTTTCCATGATTAAAGCCTACTCTAATATTTAAATGAGCGCGCGTTAGGTGATTACGAGAGCGTCAGAAAGGACAAGCACGTGATGTTGTGCACATTCTCCTCGTGGAATATCATTAGCGAGGTGGTTCAGGGACAGAATAAAAAATATTTTTACCAATTACTATTTTTGTCATCATTTAACCAATCTCTTGTCATTTCAAACAGCAAAAGATATTACAAGTGTTGGTTATGGACATTCTTCAAAATATCTTTAGGGAGAAAGTAAATCATTCAGGTTTGAATGAAAAGAGAGAGAGTAAATGATCCCAACATTTTCATTATGGGGTGAACATCTATTAAAAATAGTTAAAGGGACAGTTTGTTCAAAAATAAAGGTATACATTTTATTGTTTGGTTGAACACAGAGAAAGATGTTTAAAAGAATGTTTTTTACAAAACAGTTCTTGGACCCCATTGACGATCATCGTCAAAAAATGACTCTATATGTGTCATGTTTTTTTTGTTGAATACAAAATTTGATATCTTAAAGAATGTAGGACAACAACAAGTTTGTTGTCAGAACAAAATTTCTTTTTTAGTTTTGCGGTCATTCAATTTTTCGGTAAACTATCCCTTTAATATAAACTGTGATTAATTCACAAAGCTTGCTTGGTCTGCTGCAATCATCATTTCGATACTATGTTGGTTATTTTAGCAATTAAAAGTGCTCCATTGACTCCGAACCCTGAATCTGAAGAGGGTTTAACTCACACCCATCGTGTTTGGTGTTTTGGCCCACAGCATGTGCGTCTCCATCTTCAGGCAACCCTCGTTCCATTTTATATTTAATTAGCCCTATTAAATATAATCTAATTTGGCTGAAACCTAAGACGGTTAAGTGGCAATCAAAGTGTTGAGCGAAAGCTTTCATGCTCTGGAAATGTCTCATTCAAACCCAGAGCACCTTCCTGTCCTGTGTTTCTGTGCCCAACCTGGGAGACTTCTCTGCTTGTGTCTGCAAAGCGAAACTACAGCATGGCGGTAAATAATGGGATACCTGGATTTACGAGATAATGATAAAACAATAACCTTTCAAAAGACACATTCGAAGAATTACACAAAGCTAATAACTTCTTCATTTTGTTTGGCACAAGGATAAAGTCTGGGTCTTGCTGACAACAGTAAAGCATCATAAGTATCCGAATATGTGTTCGATTTGTCCCTATTTGTCATATTCTGACTCGCAAATGAAGCGTTTCCTTGTCCAGGCTCCCCGCGTGAAGAGGAGGGTGGGCTGCACTGCCATGGAAGATAACAGCGGGCCCCTCAAGGCCCTCGCGCTAAACTGAGTCTTTAACCCTCGGAATGAGGAGTCTTCTTTATTAATCCTCAAACTATGTCTCTTTGCACTTGAATGTTAATGGGCTTTCAGAACTCTTTTTTCCTAATGCGATGATATTTCGCCCAAACACGTCGGGTGAGGGTATCGGGAGGTTTTTCTCTTATGGAATTGGTTTCAGCTGGTGGAGCACTCAGGGCTGTTGTGTTTCACTTAAGGGTGAGGAGGCAGAGAGAGAGAGAGAGAGAGAGAGAGAGAGAGAGAGAGAGAGAGAGAGAGAGAGAGAGAGAGAGAGAGAGAGAGAGAGAGAGAGAGAGAGAGAGAGAGAGAGAGAGAGAGAGAGAGAGAGAGAGAGAGAGAGAGAGAGAGAGAGAGAGAGAGAGAGAGAGAGAGAGAGAGAGAGAGAGAGAGTGTGTCTTTCTCTAATAAAATCATGCAAGCAGCTTTAATCCCTCTCGAAGGCAAAAGACTCTTTGAGAGAAGCCATGCAGTCAGAGCTGGTGAGCTGTATGTGTGTGTACTAATAGACAACAATGATCTCACTTTACTTTAGGGCAGCTTACCTACTACAAACCTGTTTGACTTTATTTCAACTACCAAAAAAAGATATTTTAAAGAATGTTGGTAGCCGTATATACTTCTACTGTATAAAAGCGAATCAATTAAAAAATCTCCTAATTTGCTGTATTTGGATGTATCTTTGTTGGGAAACACAACATTTTGAGACATGTGGCCAATGTTCATTCAGTAGAAATAAACAGGGGTCTGGGTTGATTGCTAACCAACATTCTTCAAAATATGGTCCGCAAAAGAAAGAAAGTTATGCAGGTTTGGCACTTCATCAAGGTGAATAAATTGTAAACAGGTTTTTATTTTCGGCTGAACTATCCCTTTGAGACACGCGATTACAATTTGTAATAAAAACCATATTGACTTCACAACAAAACTTTGCGACTTCACAAACGTCTTCTCGCTGCCAAGTTTCGCACCAATAAACTTTCCCCTCCTCGGGTCTTCTGTGTAAAGCACCTACCTGTAGGGACGCCTTCCTGCTTAGGGCAGATTCCTCTGGCAGGAGTCAGCCGTTTCTCTTCCTCTTCTCCTGGTGTGACCTGAATCCCGACCTCCACCGGTCCAGGCCTCCGGCAGACGTCTGTACGTGAGGGTCTGGGAGACGGGGAACCCCCGCAGTCGGTGGGTTTGTCAAAACATGCATTGGGTCCTGGGCACAGTCTTCTCTTGTGTTCAATGAACACTAGGATATCTCCCAGAGGAAAGTTAGTTTGACACTGACCGCAGGTCAGCAGGTCACTCTCTCCGGTTCCACCCACAGGGCTGGATAAGGAGCCGTCCGATGGACACTGTTCCGTCCCTGCGCCGGGATTGGCTGAGGGTGGAAAAACAGAAAGAGCAGAAAAGGAATTATAATGTGACTATACAACATTTATAATATTAATTATATAATAGTTAACATTAAGATATTGTGGTTGCATAAACACTGTCATACTCAGAGATTATTATGTTTAATGTGTTCTATTCGCTTTTTCTTGTTAAACAAATGACTCCCTAACTCAACATCCTGTTTGAACACTGCAAAAACATTAAAGACCAAATACATCTAACAGAAAATGTACACCCAAACCAAAGCTTTCCATAGTTATGTAAGATTTACACTCTAAGGGGTCTAGACGCTGTATTTAGATATTGAATATTCACAAAACCAGATCCATCTATGAATAACATTTATTGCTTGGCCGATGTAGGTGAACAGACCTATTTTGTTCCCAGATGTCAGAAGTTTGCTCGATCTCCTGAAATATTGCTATGACATGAGACAGAACATCAATGACGATAAGTGTCAAAGGTCCCAGCGCACCTCGAAAGCTTTAGTGAAGAGAATTGCAAGCAAATAATGTTTTAAATTCTGCTCAGCTGCAAAAAGAATTGAAAGCATCCATGTTGAGTAATATAATGCACATTTAGGTTTAATTTGTGAAACTTAATTAAAGGAAGTCATCTTTTTTCACTTTAACATTTGCCTCACTTTTGCCATCTCTGTTTAAAACACACCATTTCAGAATGCTTCCTGTAATTATTTTCTTTCTCTAGGTCGAATGTCAAACAGACTTTTTTTTAAACAATTTAAGCCCAAATTATAAATCACAAATATATGTTACAGTTTTCAACACTGTTTATTGTGCTTTTTCAAAAACGGCACCTTTAAACCCCTACACAATCTCTTTTTATTCATGCAAAATCATAATTTATAGTGTGTTATATAAAATGTGCATTTTAAGTGAACTTTGCAGGGTTCGAACCCACTGGGGTTGGATTATGTAATTAGCGCACCTGTCAGATTTCTAAATGACAAATTGTTGTTGGTGTTTCTGTGATTTTTGTTCTGCAGTTATTGTGAGCTGCGAATCTGTTTTTCAGTGTGCCTATCAAACTGGTCCAGACATGATTTACTTGCTTGCTGGCACATCGCAGACACACGGCAGACAACAAATGCCTTCTTTTCAATTACTTCACGGCCTGAAAATTTCCACACACTTTTGCAGCTTCATGCTGAGCGCATCCAAAACCGGCTCAAATCATAGTTTATAACACAAATTTCGTACTCCATCAGCTCACGGCTTCGCCGCGTAAAGTCCTTGGATTTCAAAACGAGCCCGCGTCTATGAAAGACGACAGCAGCATCACAACCTCGAAAAGTCACATCGTGATGCCACCTACGTGCTCGATGTCTCCGGGCCTGATTCTTTCTTTACAAAATGAAATTCACAGCTCGAACTGTAAAGAAACACAAACACCTGTGAACTGGGTTTTTTGTTCGCATCCGTCATAATCTTGCAGTGGTATCTGTGTTTCCGGTCTACTTCTCTGCATGCTGGACGGATGCTGGAGAGGTGCACATGCACCCGTACAGGTACGTCGCAGCAGACGATCGAGCGCTTGCTAAAGCCGCAAAACAGCCTCAAAATAGGTTCTCAGGCACGGCGGCCTCGTGTGTGAGAGCATCACAGGTGCACGTTGGGAAGAGTGGTTAGGGAGACTTCAAAACAGCCGTTTCTCGTGTTTAAATCATAGAACATTGTAATATCGAAATATTCCTTGTTTTCTTGCATCATTAGTGCCTCAACAAACCCGTCAACACACATCGGTGACGTGAAATGGATATGACCCAATGAATACACAAAACCACACTGAGATATAAAACAGATTTGCTGAGAGCATAAATACGCACTCCGTATACGATCCGACAGTAAATCAATTCCAGTCTCTGCCCGATGGACTGGCTGCCTATAGGAATGCTGGGAACAAATCCTGTAACTTTAACAGCGTGCTTCCCATAATCCACTTAGCTATTTTCACGCATATCTGATATTTTGATTTCTTGATTAGAATGAAAAAAATATAACCCACTCTCATATGTCAACGCGTGAGTATCACGTACATGTCAGATGGTTCGAGATGCTCTGGAGAAAGCCTACGAGAGGCCGTTGCTACATGCTGGCTGACAACAGAGCCATCAGAGCGGTGGAAGAATGCCAAAGAGAACACAAACATCATGGATTTGGTTTGGACCTTGTGCCACAGGAATGTGTGTTGAGGAGATGCTGGGAGGCAGCCGTGCCCTCCTAAGTGGGTCGAATGCAAGCAGACGACACAATAAAAGTGGAAAGGGGGCAGTCACATGAAAAGAACAGATAGAATCAAAAGGCTGGGATAAACAAATACTTGGGCCTTAAGAAAATAAACTGTTATGAGGTGACGAAGAATGAAGCTGCCAGTACTTTCAGATTACACAATGAAATTTTGTAGCATTTTGTAGTAAATCAGATTAACAATAGGATGGTTCACCCAAAAATCAAATTAGTTTCATCGTTGTCATTTTAAACCTATTTTCCTTTTTCCCCTGCAGAGCACAAAAGAAGATATTTTGAAAAATGTTGGTCAGCATTGATTTGGACGTTATGGACCAGTTTCAATGGTGAACAAAGGTTTTCGGCTGCCAACATTCTTGAAAATATATTCTTTAGAATACACTCGAATGAAAAGATTTGTATTGTTTTTGTACAAATTGGGTTAGTATGATTATTTGTGACTAAGAACTTCCACTCAGGCACGCAATATTTTTGACAGATTCTGAATTTATGCTGAGATAACCGAGATCATCGGGTTTTAAATAGATGTGTGACATCCATGTGGAGGTAAGTGCATTTAATTTGCTTTATCAAGTTTCATAAAAGTAGAAGCGAAAAATTGTTTTCTCAAACGTTGACTTATGATTTCTATTCTGACACGTGTATAAAAAATGCATATTCTTGGAACTCTGATCTCACTTCGTTTAAAGAAAAAATGCAATAAAAAATGTACTAAAAGATAAAAATAAAACAACAAATTGTAAATTAAATATCTCATAATTGTAGAATTGAATCATTAACCCTCTTCTGAGAAATAGTTGATGTAAACGGTCGAGAATTACTGCAATAATTTGAGAAACCCACAGTAGACCACAGCATCTTCAGCACAAAGATTCTGAGCGATACATATCTACAGCACTGTTAACATCTGCAGCATGTGCGAAGACGTCTTGTGATCTCAAATGTGATTTCCGAGCTTGCCAGGTGCATTTATAGAAAATAATCATCTGCATATGTGCAAGCCGTGCTTGATCAAGTACAAGCTTTTCCTTATCTTCACACACGCTTTCAACTGATTCTGACACACGCGCAAGATGTTTTAATGCACAAGTGCGTTGACGTTTGGAAGCCAGAACATTCTCATAAATCCAGGTATCCCAATCTAAACCACGATGACATTATTTCAGAAAGTTTGCTGTAACCGAGGACATGTTAAGGAGCAATGAGTCTCGAAGACTGCTCCCAGGGGGGAAATGCATACCCCAATAAAATAAATTAATTACCTTTACTGTGAGATAAGAGATTTATACTGAGCCTGGTGTGGGAATGACACACTTGGGAGGCGAGATAGCAATTCAGGGCATTAACCATTATAAATACAGTTATCATGTTCCCTGAAAGCAGTAATCAGATTCTAAAAACACACACACACAAACATACACCTTCTTGATCACTTTCTCTATCATGAGGACTTACAGCACCCCCTATCAGCTTCAACAGAACACACCCCTGGCACTGTGAGGCCATGCAAACCGGCCTACACGACACCCGTAAAATAAACTGAAATATTGGAGTGCCGACTCGCTCGCGATATTTGCCAAGTCAGGTCAGACGAGTCCGATTAGCAGGAAAAAAACACACATCAATCAAACAGCCGTCTCCCCTCTTGTTCATAGAGCACGCCTAAACCAGTGGACTTCTGAAAGGAAGGAAAGCTACCTGTCTGGATTGTTTTATTTTGATGTGTACAGTATGGATTGATCATTTATGATTACATATGTATTGCTTTATACATTTCAATGTATACCAAGTCTTTTCATGTTTGTAAGAAACATCGGTACACAACACCACATGTTTATTAACACTATAAGAGTTTCTTTTCAAAACAATCATTTAGCAGTAAATAATACTTCCACAGCATAAATGCATCTTATATTTTTAACTAGAGGTTGTGTATCTCAAGACATAAAAATAATTATTAATGAATAATTAAAAATAATATAATATATTAATACAAGATGTAGGCCATTAGTTCATGTCAACTTGGGTATGTAACATATAAAAAACGTTATCGCTCTTTGGTTTAGATTTATTTATTGAATATTAATATCAATATGTGTCTTTGTGTATTTTGGTACTGTCAGTGATCCTATCAACATTTTTCAGGAGACACTACCTTCCTTACCAGCCTCTATTGTCAATGATTCTTAAGAAGGTGAAAGTCACTATACGAGTCACAAGACGAGGCTGAAGTGATCCTTTCTGCTCTTTTCACAAAAAGGAGCCGTGGTTGGATGTTCGTGCTTACAAGCATGACGTGACGAGGGGCAAACAGACCACCGGACACTCAAACATCATGGAAAACATCATGTGACACCTAGCCATTAAAAGCCACTACAAGAATGACTTTTTAAGAGCCAAAGCCAGCGAAGGCCCTAATGGACGGCCCCCACCCACAGTTTGCAGCAACCCATCACGATGTACCAGTCACGTAATGAATCATACAAGTTCACGGAGAAACACAAATCATCTTTGCTCCCCACTGAGACAGCAACGTGTGCGGTTTCATCCGAGACTTCCTTGTGAACCCAAACTTTTGGCCCTTTAAGGTCACAGTCATTTTCTTTAATTCACATGCCCGCACACGAGCATGCGCCCCGAGTTTATTTCGAGACGTTAAGTATGTCGATATTCCTGTTCCTTAGTTTTCTCTTTGAGCGTGATGTATAGATCCTGTCGCTCTGGGCAGAATCTCTCTGTTGTGCAACCTCTAACTAACTGACGTGTTTTGTGCCAAGAGCGTTGACATAGCCAAATGAAGGCCTTTTGGTTTTCCCCTGTAGATAGACCCCTACAGTAACAGGCCGGGATGCTGGCTGGTGTGCAGGTCCCCTTTAAAAAGTGTCCGTTTACACTCTGTACACATTCAAGAGCACATAAAGAGCATACACACTTCTCAATGTAAACTATTCGTTTTCCAACTAACACACACACACTGCCGCACTAATTATGTTTGAACTAAACCCGTATTTGAGTCACACTATAATTATTCTGCTCAAACACAAGTAGACACACTAACACATATAGGTTAGACGGGTTTTGATCTACAGACATATACCTTAAATAAAGAATGAGCTATTAAATACATTTTGATATTCATTCCGTAAAGAAATGTTTATAGTCATACAAAAACCTCTGATGGAAGCAAAGCAACCCGCTTAATAAACCAGGTGACACAAACTGTAAGATTGACGGTGGTGTAAATAAAAAAGGCCACCGGCTCTCCGTAAGCCCACCCACTGCTTTCACACCTCATCTTCATCTCCCGTTTTCACGCTTCGTAAAACGGCAACATCAGCATCATTAACGGTGCGAAATACGAAGTGTAAAGACCAGCTAGAATTGATTCAGTTTTGCTCATGGAGACGCTCACATTGTAACCAAAAATGTCTGTGAAACCAGAAAGGGCTAAATGAATAACAGACCAGAAAATAAAAGGTCACCGAGGGTATAAAACTGATCCAGTTCAACATTTGGGACAATAATAAATGAAATATTTGATATGTCAGATAAAATTTTTCTTTTAGAATTGAATCTACAAATAATGCAGGACGGGTCATAACAGTGATATGCTTTTAGAAATAGAATATATATTTACATTATTATTATTATTATTATTATTATTATCACACTTATTGTTGTTATTATTGTTATTATTATTGTTATTTTTGTAATTATTATTATTGTTATTATTCTTGTTGTTATTGTTATTATTGTTATTATGAGACAACGCTCCTGGTCCTTTACAGTATGTATAAAAGACAATGTAAGAATTGTGTTAAGTTATCCCAAAGAAGATAGATTAGTAATCTAAGCAAGTCAATACTTTTCCTTAAACCTGCTGCGAGTTGCGTCTTCAGTTTTTCTACCTCTCTTCCTTTACTTTCTTTTATTAAGTTTGCCAAATTCAAATGCCTTTCAAGTAGAAACACTTACACATAGCATCAGGGGAAAAGGTGTCCAAAACATGTCAGATAAACATGAGCCCTGGTCATTTAAACAGATTGCAATAAAACCAATAAGCAACATTCAAAATGATTATTGGTGTTGATCCGTTTGAAGGATTTTAGCTAGATGAACACTCTTGAGTTTAGAATGTGGGATGTCAAACTCTATTCAACTCTAGAATCCCTGGGGAAGATGATAGTGATAAAAGACAAGAACAGACCATAATGTCTGGATGTTAAAAACTGTGACATGAAAGAGTTGCTGCTGATTCTGCATAAGCTGGGGGTTCATGCCAAGACAGAACTTCAAGAAAGAAAGAAAGAGAGAAGAAAGAAAGAAAGAAAGAAAGAAAGAGAGAAAGATGAAAGAAAGAAAGAAAGAAAGAAAGAGAGAGAGAGAGAGAGAGAAAGAAAGAAAGAAAGAAAGAAAGAAAGAGAGAAAGAAAGAAAGAAAGAAAGAAAGAAGAAAGAAAGACAGTAAGAAAGAAAGAAAGAAAGAAAGAAAGAGAGAAAGAAAGAAAGAAAGAAAGAAAGAAAGAAAGAAAGAGAGAAAGAAAGAAAGAAAGAAAGAGAGAAAGAAAGACAGTAAGAAAGAAAGACAGTAAGAAAGAAAGAAAGAGAGAAAGAAAGAAAGAAAGAAAGAGAAGACAGTAAGAAAGAAAGAAAGAGAGAAAGAAAGAAAGAAAGAAAGAAAGAAAGAAAGAAAGAAAGAAAGAAAGAAAGAAAGAAAGAAAAAGAAGAGATGATGTATAGCAAGCTTTAGGTTGGAGGTCAGTATGGATGGAGGTGTTCTACTCACTGCTTGTGTCCTCTCTCAGGGTGAGGGACAGATGCTGGGGGTTTCCTTGCTTCCGTCGGGACATTGCCCCAGCATTCACAGCAGCATCTCACGAGCCCTCGGACTGATGTGCGACCAAGTCCCGCTGGTCTCCAAACTTTCCTCCAGAGTTCCTCTCCGTGTCCGGTCTGTCCACGCAAGATAAGCCGAGATCACGGTGCGTAAAGTCTCCAGAGCACTCAACAAATGCATATATTCTGCACGGGAACACCTAAAAGAATGCGAAGGGAAGCCGATGTCCTGCTATAAGGGGAACCCGAAGTCCGTGAGATGCGGGTGTGCCGGGTGGGTGAGAAGAGTGTTTGGCACAGCCCTCCACGTGCGCTTGGCATCGGAGCGCAGAATGGCTCAAGTCTCCTGCGGTCCCTGCGAAGACAACCCCTCCTCTCCAGATCAATGAGCCTTCACGTCCGACAAACCCCTGTGTGTGTGTGTGTGTGTGTGTGTGTGTGTGTGTGTGTGTGTGTGTGTGTGTGTGTGTGTGTGTGTGTGTGTGTGATGAATAGAATGGCATTCAAGTTCAAGTACGGACGTGACAGCAGAACCGGAGCGCTGGGGGCGACTAGCGGCGGCAGTTTGGGGACCGAGGGCCCCCGTGCGCACCTGTGAGGTCCGTGTGGGGCATTGTTTCAGTCTCTTGGTATTATTTTGTTTGCCATCCGTATTTCTTTGCGTTTCTTGATACGTCATCACTTCAATAAAAAGAATAGAAGAGTTCCATTTTTTGTCCATAATTATTTTTAATTATTTTTTTATATTTATTATAAAGGGAAATATGGTTAACTTGAAGATTTAAAGGGGACAGCATGTTACTTTATAAAAATGTGATGAAATTGTTCAATGTTGAAATTCAATGCCATAAATTGTTTTCCCTTATTATACCCTTATAATTGACAAACCTCTCAGTGCTCAACATCTCAGACTCTGAGACACCTGGTGGACAAAGAGTTTTAAATTATTTTAATTTAGTTTTTTCTGTTACATGTTTATTACACAGGAGGAAAACATTAAACGTTTTAAACCACCTATTAACAAACAACTGCCTGTTTTAAACTGTTACTTAATATTTTAAAGTTGTGCTTTTTAACATTCTCTGTTTTTATTAATGCTGGAAATATTACAATAAAGAGTAGACATGTTGTCACATTATATATGCAGAAACAGATATATACATTGTTAATTGACTGTGTTAAGAATTCAAGAGAAAGCATGGAGGGGGGGATGGAGAAAAAAAACAGATTTTCAATATAGTTTAGATCCAGTTGTCCTTCAGTTCAACTCAACATTTTTATAAAGAGCTAAAATTGTTTTGCTTGTTTCTTTTTTTACACACAGGTTGTTGTTAAATCTTCACCTAAATTTCAGTGTGATATTGTATTATATGATGGGCGAATAAGTTAACGGAATAAACTGCGTTTAGGTGTGGATATGCAGTATCAGGTTGTTCTTGATTTTTTGTTGGTGTTTAGAAAAGAATAATTAACAAATGCAGATTTCATTTTGAATGTAAGATTTTATCTAATGTTCCTTTTTTATGTATAAACTCACTTATAATAGATTTTCATTGAGATATTCTCATGTTAACATTGATTGTTTGCTCATTATTTCTCACTTTGGAATTCATGTGCATAACTGTAAAACAACTGTGTAGTTTGTCATTGCAATAACATTAGATGTGATGGTTTTTATATTCCTAAAATGAATCTGGCAGATCATCTTTTATTCCATAATATCATTTAATATGAATCACATTGTAATTTTCATTCCAAAAAGATAAAACACAAAAATTGTAAAATGTGACGGATATTTTCACTATCTTTTATAGTCTATGGTAAAGGAACACTGTTTTTAAATGCCAAAATAAAATAAAAGTGATGACTTGACTTTTTTTATCAGAATGAGAATGGTCATGTCTTTCACATGAATACATTTTTTAAGTAAAAAAAAAAACACAGGCCTGTGACTATTCATAAACTTATGGATAAATGGATTGGACAAAGTATTTTTTTTATTTTATAAATGTATTTATTTTAATGTTAAGGTGAATAACAATATAAGGATAAACTTTCTCATTTCTCAAAGGCCTTGCATTAAACTGTTAAAAAGAATTAATAAAGTAGTTGGCAAATTATTATATAGAACATAAAATGTACATATGTAATGTACGTTGATATGTGCATCAACCTCCTATTTATTTACACCCCTGCGTGTTTACTTTATCATACAGCGCAACTGTCCATATCATTTATTTATCTATATTATTCCATTTATTTGTAAACATTTGTCTACTATATTAACATATGTGTCCTTTTTATTCTTATTTTTTTGCACTGGAAGCAGGTGTTACCACAACAAAATCCATTTATGATTCTGATTCTGTTCTATTAATCTATTAAATTTAATCATTTTACTTGACATTAACATACTTCACGTTATTGTAAATGTTTAAGCTTGATCAAGACCCGTTCGATCATAATTATGTTTTATGTTTATGTTTTTATGTTTATGTTATTTATCAATATTTCCTGTTATGCCACTACTGATAATTTACTCTGCCATACTGTATTGTAAGGGAAAGACAAACAGAATTAACAGTCAACAACGCCACCTAGTGGTTATTTCTACCCTGCTTCACCTTCACCATTTAGTGTTCAAAAGTACATGACCCTTGAAGGTTCATGTTTGACAGATGTTCATGAAGCAGCACAAACATCTGTTCATTCAAAAAATGGTTTAAATATTTTGGTTCTTTGTTTACAATGTTTTATTCATTCACATTAATTATATTTATGTCTTTTGTAACTGTTTAACATAACTCACTGTAATGCAAATGACTATAATGTCATTTATGTAAATATCAAATCCACATTTAACCAAAACATAATATTTGCAACTAAGTGTATTGCATAGTTTAATTGTCAAGATGTCACTGAGATGTCATTTCTAAGCCCGACACATTGAGCACTGCTTCAGGCTGCCAACAACAGATTTTAGAGTTAAATATGACAAATTTAAGGAGACCAAAATACAAATTATGTCATGGATTTCTCAGCCTCAACCCTAGGCTCTCAACTCATGTTTGACATGCACATTTTGTTAAACACAAAAATGGACATTTTGAAGAATGTAGGACGACAAAATGTTTTGTATTAATTAGAATTTCCCTTTTCATTCCCTATTGTAGTGGAGTAATGGGGTTTGGTTACAAACATTCTTCCAAATATCTTTCTCTGTGTTCATCTTGGGAAAAGGATATTGAAATAGGTTATGAAAAACAAGAGTTGATGACTGATTTTTGCCTAAACAATTCCTTTAACCGTAAAAAGCAACAAACAAACTGATCAAGCCCAGCAATATAGAACATTTTAATTCTCCGTCTGTGCTGTATGGAGAAGTAAAGAAGCATGAAAACACAGACAGCTGTATCCTTCCTTCTTAACGTAAGAGGGTAGAAATAAAAACGCAAGAACCTACATCAAGGTGGGAAGGCCTCAACTTTCTGTTTTTCTGCTGGTGATCTAGATACGGATCAATCGACTCATATTGAGGGACATCTTTAGGACAAATCTCGATTTTTTAGAAACATGATGTGCCGAGGTAAGAGGTCTGAGAAGGTTTTATGAAAGAGGATTTTAAAACAAACTGACACGTGAGGTGTGTTTAATAGACAAAACTGAAATTCTCCTTCCATAATCATCACATCGTATCAAAGATGCGTAAATATGAAAATTCAGCATTAGGTCATATATTTTATCGGTTACCCTTATGAGAATCAGGAGTTATTGATGTTCCATTTTTTTTAAAGTATCAAAACTGAGATAGTTTTTTTTCACTCACTTCAATGATAAAATGGTGCGTACTTTCTTGGTATGTCGACCCCCAAATAGGGTTTAATGTTTGAATTAAACATAAAGTCAGTGACATAAATAGAATTATACGCATTGGCTGAGAGCCATGCGATATTGGATCAGAAAGAGGATCTACTTTAATGGTTGTATTACTACACAACTCACTACTTGAACACAAATACACAAACGCAGGGAATGAGGTGAATATGGGAGGGGTGTCATTGAACTGTTGTATAAATGCAATATGGCACTCGTGGTCATTTGATGGTGCTTTATTTCAGCAGTTGTTATTGTCTATGACCTAATCACAGACATGCTGGTATAGAGCAATATCACACTCCTACTCCAACCAAATTGTATTACCACCAATACAAGATGGCATTGTGTCCAAAGTCAGAACTTTAGTCTAAATTCACTATCAGCATGAGTTTGGACAAAAGTGACACATTTATATTACTGTAAGATACTTCTGTTTTTTATTAAGCATTCTTGGATGGAGTCTTGTTAATATGTACCAGCAAATATATTTAGTCCTTCAATTTAAAATGTGTTAAAAATGTTTGCTTAAAACGTGTCTACATGGAGTGCCAATTTACAGGAAAAGTGGAAAGCATCTGGCTTAACAAAACCTATTAGATTAGTTAATGGATTATTTTTATGATACATCTCCAAACAGCCATTGTTGTAGTTTACTTCAATAGATCTATAGTGTTGCCGTGTGTTACTGTGTGTAACTGTGTGTTACTGTGTTACACCTGCTGTAGTCTAAGAGTTTAAATCCATAATGTTGGTAATATTACACGAACACGTTTTAATAAATTCTGCTGTCCATAGAGAGTCAAAAGTGCAGTAACAAGTGTAACTTTCATCCATAGAGAAACTCTTAACAGTTAAACAGGTTTTACTTCTATACTGAAACAATCAGACAAGGTTAACTTCAGGATTTGTTAAAACTCTTAATACATTAACTTTATTGATTTTATTAAATAAAATGAGGAACAAAACTTGTAATTAGGAAAAAAAGTACTGCTTTAGTACTTACCACGCTTGTTAAACACTCTCCTCCAACATTACTTTTGTCTTATATTAGAGTAAATATGATGTCTTAACAATTTTCCGTGCCTTCTTAGTGAATTTATAAATGATCAGCTCATCATTTTTTTATAGATCGACAGTCATCTTATCAGTTTTGTGTTATTAAACGTCTGAATTTTGGGACACTAACTAATTTATGCATTCACAGTTTTCCTATTTTATAATAATAATAAACTCGCTAGAATTATGAAATAAAACAAAGGCAACTGGAAATTTTGTAGCCATGTTATGACCAAAAACCTGTAGAAAAACATCATATTTAAACACCATTTGACTACAATTTGCAGAAACGTTTCTTGTCATTTTCTTAAGGTCTCACCCTGATATGCTTTTTAAAAGGGACCCTGTTTATTCTCTATTTATGTTTATTTGATATCTGTTTATTAATCGCGTAATAGTTTAGTAATATTAGTTTAGTATTATTCAATCAAAGTCACCCATTTTAAAAACATTTTCTTATAAACAAAACAGACTTGTCGTGAGCATGTATGTTTGCTTAATATCTTTCTGGCTAATAAACCAATTTCAGACAAAGGCATCCCTCAAGTGTCCTGAAACTTTTGACCGATCGTATAAAGTTCCATATAAACCTTTTTACTTTGTAAAACAATTTAGTTTTTCTTTGAATTTGAAATTGTCAATCCACAAACCCCCCAAAAAATCTCAGTTCAAACACTATAGCAGAGAGGACATAAACACATTTTACAGATCTAATGGAGTCACAATGGAACCATCCACTTCCATTAAATAGACAACTGTAATGTAAGTACATTGAAGATGGCCTCAGTTCAGTGATGTGGTGGTCTGTTGACCACCAGAGTGCACAGTTTCCTTGCTTTCATCGACCCGTCACAAGGAAGAACAGTTAGAAGATCATAATAGTCAAAATATTACCGCTTAGTGAACATTGTACCTGTTCCAACCAGACGTCGGTGGAGAACATTTGAAAAGTTTGTTACGGTAATTGGAGGCATCTGAACAGAGCTTAATGCTCGGTGCTCAATATTAGAGACAGCAATTTCATCTCTAGTCCTAATTCTGCCTGAAGAGCCCTCTCGAAACGTGTCTCCATCAAGAAAGTAAGATTCGCTTTTTCAAGGGCTCTTACTCTTCTTCTTCTTCTTCTTCTTCTGTTGTCATAGTTACTAACTTTAAAATCACATCACATGATTGTTCTAGTGTTTGGAGCATGCGAACACTGGACGTTACTCGCGGAACAGCTGCATTTCTAAGAGACACGTGTTTTAAGAGTCCCTTCCAATTTCCTGCTCAATTTGTGAAGATATTTCTAATCCGCGCTCATTTCAAAATTGGGCACCTTTGACTCTCCGGGACGTCAGGGAACACAAGGGAAGATATGTTGAAAAAAGTTGGCAATCAAACAAAAGTGGCAGAGTGGTTTGATTCGAAATGTTCATTGGTCAAACCTGAATGACCTATTTTTCTGCAGAACATATTTTGAAGAATGTCAGTTTAATGTTGATACAAATAAAGTGAATGGGTGCCAATTACTGACATTCTTCAAAATATGTTCTGCAGAAAAATAGGTCATACAAGTTTGACCAATGAACATTTCGATTCAAACCCGTATCTATTTTTGTGACATTTCTTCAATTTTTCGCACTCAAACTAAAGCTAGGGTGAATTAGGCCGCTCAATAACAGTTCAAGAGCTCATGATGGCGCCTTCATGCCCACTGTATTTCCTTTCAGACTGGGGATCAGACCACCAGGAGGTATGAAACTGAACCGCTTTAAGTAATTGTAATTGACCCGTAAGATCTCTCTTTCGGTTATACAGCTCCGTTATACCCACTTCTGTATGAAGGGTGGATTGAATGTAATCCTAAACATCAAATCGTTGCCCGCGGGTGCGCTTGTTTTCACAAAGGAGCCAGGTTAGTTTCATCTCAATTTGGAACTTCTGGATGTTTTCTACCTGCACTTTTTGTAGTTCCATAGAGAAAAGGCATTAAAAATAGGACCTGTTCTGAATCCCATTTCCCATTGCTGGTTTGCGTTCAAGCTGAGAACACTCTTGTATTCAGCAAGTTCAAGGACCAAACTGGCGCGGTTTCAAGTAATTCACTTCAGCATGTGAAAGGGTCAAGCACAGTTTATAACAAAAAAAAGACTCCCAGTTTACTCAAAAAGCAATGTTGATCTGAACAATTTCATTGATTTGCTTTTGTCTTTCCTGTATATTTCCTCAGAAACCCTATCCTATGGCCAGGGCATAAGTTAGCTTACATGACGATTGGCTTTCGGGAAGATTTATTTGGAATACCAGCGGAGGAAAAACCATGGATGGGAAACACAGGCAAGAATGTAACAGGGGTTATTTTGTAAAAGATCTCATTCCTTCAGCCTTCCATCCAAAATCTGACACCACTAGAGAAACCTTTTAATATAAATGTAAATTAACATTTTAATGGAGCTGTTAAGCGTGTATTTAACATGCTTAATGATTACTTTCATAAATATATACATAAAACATTTGATTCTCGTGTGGTCTTGTGTGGTACATTCTGTTTAATCTTAATGTTGTGTTGAGAAAAATGGGACAGAAAAGGTGAGACAGAATTGAAAGCAGTCCCCAATAAGACACACATGGGTGTTAGATATTAAAGAGTTTTCCATCTGCATTTCTTGGAACTGACCGGGGTCAATATTAACCAGATGCTATTATCATTTCCTTGCATTCTGTTCTCATCAGACTGATTTCCTAAGACACTTCTAGCTGCTAAGAAAACACTCAAAACATTTCAAATAACTATTAACTGAAAACTAAAGGTGGGTCGCACCAACACAATCTCACAGCAAAAATGTGATTTATTCATTTTAGATTGGACTTCAGTATTGTAGTTTTCTAGCAATATTACGTTTTAGTACACAACTCACGAATGTATACAAATTTTGCATACAAAAATGTTTATTTTGGTCATCTAAAGAATCGAACTAAAGACTCTTTATTTACCTTCCATGTTTAAAATGTGAACACCACACTAATTCACGTCTGACGCAGAGTCTTTTTATGTTTGTTTCGTATTGTCAGGCTCTGTTTTTGTAGGGTTAGCAAAATGTTTTTATGTTTAAATACATTATGAATTATACAGTACGATACGTTTAACGCCAAATACCAATTCCACCGATCTACACATAGACACATGATCTAATGACACAACTCTAGAACACAGTGTCATTACATACAAAGACTCAAAATATGATAAATGGAACACAAGCCTACGGTACATAAATGAACATCTTGACTTAAATGCTGCTATTACATAGTGAATGATATAAAACTGTCAATGACAGCAAATGATATCCCGTCTGTAGAAAATGTTGTCGTAATTTACTTATTCCAAAGCTACATGTTGAAGAATGTTGGTAGCTGGCACTGTTCCACTGATAAATGGATGCCCCTGTTGGGTGGTTACTACTTAATTGTGTTCTGAAGAAAATCATACAAGTTCGAAATCACAAGAGGATGTAGACGATGACAAAATTTTCATTTTATGCAGAGCTAAACACATTACTCATTACAAAATATTTCAGAACCTGCAATTGATAAATGTACTTGGTGTCATCTTTGCTGCACTGCAGTCTTATTGACTCCAGTCCTATTGGATGTCCCCAATTAGTCCTTGTGTTTTTGGATTCCACACAGGACTCACATCCTACCCATCACTGTCATCCTGCTGTTGTGTGGCCGGCAGGTTACCGGGGTAATCCAGAAGGGAAATGGGGGTTTCCTTGGCTCCGTTCTGCTCCTTCTCTCGTCTGCTGCTCGCTTTAAAGGATACGGTCTGGCCTCGGAAGAGTTGGGCCTGTTGTTGACACAAACCCACTTTGCTGAGCAGAATGAAGACGTCTCCTTGAAAGGCCTTGGTGAAGATGGCATAGAGAAAAGGGTTGGCACAGGAGTTCAGTGGGTAAAAGAGCACTAAAAGGATCTTGGAGTTTGAAACGGTGATGAGTGGGTGGTCTAACGCCGCCGTCATGGCGTACAACGATATTGGCGAAAGAAAGAAAGACAGTAAGAAAGAAAGACAGTAAGAAAGAAAGAAAGAGAGAAAGAAAGAAAGACAGTAAGAAAGAAAGACAGTAAGAAAGAAAGAAAGAGAGAAAGAAAGAAAGAAAGAAAGAAAGAGAGAAAGAAAGAAAGAAAGAAAGAGAGAAAGAAAGACAGTAAGAAAGAAAGACAGTAAGAAAGAAAGAAAGAGAGAAAGAAAGAAAGAAAGAAAGAGAAGACAGTAAGAAAGAAAGAAAGAGAGAAAGAAAGAAAGAAAGAAAGAAAGAAAGAAAGAAAGAAAGAAAGAAAGAAAGAAAGAAAGAAAAAGAAGAGATGATGTATAGCAAGCTTTAGGTTGGAGGTCAGTATGGATGGAGGTGTTCTACTCACTGCTTGTGTCCTCTCTCAGGGTGAGGGACAGATGCTGGGGGTTTCCTTGCTTCCGTCGGGACATTGCCCCAGCATTCACAGCAGCATCTCACGAGCCCTCGGACTGATGTGCGACCAAGTCCCGCTGGTCTCCAAACTTTCCTCCAGAGTTCCTCTCCGTGTCCGGTCTGTCCACGCAAGATAAGCCGAGATCACGGTGCGTAAAGTCTCCAGAGCACTCAACAAATGCATATATTCTGCACGGGAACACCTAAAAGAATGCGAAGGGAAGCCGATGTCCTGCTATAAGGGGAACCCGAAGTCCGTGAGATGCGGGTGTGCCGGGTGGGTGAGAAGAGTGTTTGGCACAGCCCTCCACGTGCGCTTGGCATCGGAGCGCAGAATGGCTCAAGTCTCCTGCGGTCCCTGCGAAGACAACCCCTCCTCTCCAGATCAATGAGCCTTCACGTCCGACAAACCCCTGTGTGTGTGTGTGTGTGTGTGTGTGTGTGTGTGTGTGTGTGTGTGTGTGTGTGTGTGTGTGTGTGTGTGTGTGTGTGTGATGAATAGAATGGCATTCAAGTTCAAGTACGGACGTGACAGCAGAACCGGAGCGCTGGGGGCGACTAGCGGCGGCAGTTTGGGGACCGAGGGCCCCCGTGCGCACCTGTGAGGTCCGTGTGGGGCATTGTTTCAGTCTCTTGGTATTATTTTGTTTGCCATCCGTATTTCTTTGCGTTTCTTGATACGTCATCACTTCAATAAAAAGAATAGAAGAGTTCCATTTTTTGTCCATAATTATTTTTAATTATTTTTTTATATTTATTATAAAGGGAAATATGGTTAACTTGAAGATTTAAAGGGGACAGCATGTTACTTTATAAAAATGTGATGAAATTGTTCAATGTTGAAATTCAATGCCATAAATTGTTTTCCCTTATTATACCCTTATAATTGACAAACCTCTCAGTGCTCAACATCTCAGACTCTGAGACACCTGGTGGACAAAGAGTTTTAAATTATTTTAATTTAGTTTTTTCTGTTACATGTTTATTACACAGGAGGAAAACATTAAACGTTTTAAACCACCTATTAACAAACAACTGCCTGTTTTAAACTGTTACTTAATATTTTAAAGTTGTGCTTTTTAACATTCTCTGTTTTTATTAATGCTGGAAATATTACAATAAAGAGTAGACATGTTGTCACATTATATATGCAGAAACAGATATATACATTGTTAATTGACTGTGTTAAGAATTCAAGAGAAAGCATGGAGGGGGGGATGGAGAAAAAAAACAGATTTTCAATATAGTTTAGATCCAGTTGTCCTTCAGTTCAACTCAACATTTTTATAAAGAGCTAAAATTGTTTTGCTTGTTTCTTTTTTTACACACAGGTTGTTGTTAAATCTTCACCTAAATTTCAGTGTGATATTGTATTATATGATGGGCGAATAAGTTAACGGAATAAACTGCGTTTAGGTGTGGATATGCAGTATCAGGTTGTTCTTGATTTTTTGTTGGTGTTTAGAAAAGAATAATTAACAAATGCAGATTTCATTTTGAATGTAAGATTTTATCTAATGTTCCTTTTTTATGTATAAACTCACTTATAATAGATTTTCATTGAGATATTCTCATGTTAACATTGATTGTTTGCTCATTATTTCTCACTTTGGAATTCATGTGCATAACTGTAAAACAACTGTGTAGTTTGTCATTGCAATAACATTAGATGTGATGGTTTTTATATTCCTAAAATGAATCTGGCAGATCATCTTTTATTCCATAATATCATTTAATATGAATCACATTGTAATTTTCATTCCAAAAAGATAAAACACAAAAATTGTAAAATGTGACGGATATTTTCACTATCTTTTATAGTCTATGGTAAAGGAACACTGTTTTTAAATGCCAAAATAAAATAAAAGTGATGACTTGACTTTTTTTATCAGAATGAGAATGGTCATGTCTTTCACATGAATACATTTTTTAAGTAAAAAAAAAAACACAGGCCTGTGACTATTCATAAACTTATGGATAAATGGATTGGACAAAGTATTTTTTTTATTTTATAAATGTATTTATTTTAATGTTAAGGTGAATAACAATATAAGGATAAACTTTCTCATTTCTCAAAGGCCTTGCATTAAACTGTTAAAAAGAATTAATAAAGTAGTTGGCAAATTATTATATAGAACATAAAATGTACATATGTAATGTACGTTGATATGTGCATCAACCTCCTATTTATTTACACCCCTGCGTGTTTACTTTATCATACAGCGCAACTGTCCATATCATTTATTTATCTATATTATTCCATTTATTTGTAAACATTTGTCTACTATATTAACATATGTGTCCTTTTTATTCTTATTTTTTTGCACTGGAAGCAGGTGTTACCACAACAAAATCCATTTATGATTCTGATTCTGTTCTATTAATCTATTAAATTTAATCATTTTACTTGACATTAACATACTTCACGTTATTGTAAATGTTTAAGCTTGATCAAGACCCGTTCGATCATAATTATGTTTTATGTTTATGTTTTTATGTTTATGTTATTTATCAATATTTCCTGTTATGCCACTACTGATAATTTACTCTGCCATACTGTATTGTAAGGGAAAGACAAACAGAATTAACAGTCAACAACGCCACCTAGTGGTTATTTCTACCCTGCTTCACCTTCACCATTTAGTGTTCAAAAGTACATGACCCTTGAAGGTTCATGTTTGACAGATGTTCATGAAGCAGCACAAACATCTGTTCATTCAAAAAATGGTTTAAATATTTTGGTTCTTTGTTTACAATGTTTTATTCATTCACATTAATTATATTTATGTCTTTTGTAACTGTTTAACATAACTCACTGTAATGCAAATGACTATAATGTCATTTATGTAAATATCAAATCCACATTTAACCAAAACATAATATTTGCAACTAAGTGTATTGCATAGTTTAATTGTCAAGATGTCACTGAGATGTCATTTCTAAGCCCGACACATTGAGCACTGCTTCAGGCTGCCAACAACAGATTTTAGAGTTAAATATGACAAATTTAAGGAGACCAAAATACAAATTATGTCATGGATTTCTCAGCCTCAACCCTAGGCTCTCAACTCATGTTTGACATGCACATTTTGTTAAACACAAAAATGGACATTTTGAAGAATGTAGGACGACAAAATGTTTTGTATTAATTAGAATTTCCCTTTTCATTCCCTATTGTAGTGGAGTAATGGGGTTTGGTTACAAACATTCTTCCAAATATCTTTCTCTGTGTTCATCTTGGGAAAAGGATATTGAAATAGGTTATGAAAAACAAGAGTTGATGACTGATTTTTGCCTAAACAATTCCTTTAACCGTAAAAAGCAACAAACAAACTGATCAAGCCCAGCAATATAGAACATTTTAATTCTCCGTCTGTGCTGTATGGAGAAGTAAAGAAGCATGAAAACACAGACAGCTGTATCCTTCCTTCTTAACGTAAGAGGGTAGAAATAAAAACGCAAGAACCTACATCAAGGTGGGAAGGCCTCAACTTTCTGTTTTTCTGCTGGTGATCTAGATACGGATCAATCGACTCATATTGAGGGACATCTTTAGGACAAATCTCGATTTTTTAGAAACATGATGTGCCGAGGTAAGAGGTCTGAGAAGGTTTTATGAAAGAGGATTTTAAAACAAACTGACACGTGAGGTGTGTTTAATAGACAAAACTGAAATTCTCCTTCCATAATCATCACATCGTATCAAAGATGCGTAAATATGAAAATTCAGCATTAGGTCATATATTTTATCGGTTACCCTTATGAGAATCAGGAGTTATTGATGTTCCATTTTTTTTAAAGTATCAAAACTGAGATAGTTTTTTTTCACTCACTTCAATGATAAAATGGTGCGTACTTTCTTGGTATGTCGACCCCCAAATAGGGTTTAATGTTTGAATTAAACATAAAGTCAGTGACATAAATAGAATTATACGCATTGGCTGAGAGCCATGCGATATTGGATCAGAAAGAGGATCTACTTTAATGGTTGTATTACTACACAACTCACTACTTGAACACAAATACACAAACGCAGGGAATGAGGTGAATATGGGAGGGGTGTCATTGAACTGTTGTATAAATGCAATATGGCACTCGTGGTCATTTGATGGTGCTTTATTTCAGCAGTTGTTATTGTCTATGACCTAATCACAGACATGCTGGTATAGAGCAATATCACACTCCTACTCCAACCAAATTGTATTACCACCAATACAAGATGGCATTGTGTCCAAAGTCAGAACTTTAGTCTAAATTCACTATCAGCATGAGTTTGGACAAAAGTGACACATTTATATTACTGTAAGATACTTCTGTTTTTTATTAAGCATTCTTGGATGGAGTCTTGTTAATATGTACCAGCAAATATATTTAGTCCTTCAATTTAAAATGTGTTAAAAATGTTTGCTTAAAACGTGTCTACATGGAGTGCCAATTTACAGGAAAAGTGGAAAGCATCTGGCTTAACAAAACCTATTAGATTAGTTAATGGATTATTTTTATGATACATCTCCAAACAGCCATTGTTGTAGTTTACTTCAATAGATCTATAGTGTTGCCGTGTGTTACTGTGTGTAACTGTGTGTTACTGTGTTACACCTGCTGTAGTCTAAGAGTTTAAATCCATAATGTTGGTAATATTACACGAACACGTTTTAATAAATTCTGCTGTCCATAGAGAGTCAAAAGTGCAGTAACAAGTGTAACTTTCATCCATAGAGAAACTCTTAACAGTTAAACAGGTTTTACTTCTATACTGAAACAATCAGACAAGGTTAACTTCAGGATTTGTTAAAACTCTTAATACATTAACTTTATTGATTTTATTAAATAAAATGAGGAACAAAACTTGTAATTAGGAAAAAAAGTACTGCTTTAGTACTTACCACGCTTGTTAAACACTCTCCTCCAACATTACTTTTGTCTTATATTAGAGTAAATATGATGTCTTAACAATTTTCCGTGCCTTCTTAGTGAATTTATAAATGATCAGCTCATCATTTTTTTATAGATCGACAGTCATCTTATCAGTTTTGTGTTATTAAACGTCTGAATTTTGGGACACTAACTAATTTATGCATTCACAGTTTTCCTATTTTATAATAATAATAAACTCGCTAGAATTATGAAATAAAACAAAGGCAACTGGAAATTTTGTAGCCATGTTATGACCAAAAACCTGTAGAAAAACATCATATTTAAACACCATTTGACTACAATTTGCAGAAACGTTTCTTGTCATTTTCTTAAGGTCTCACCCTGATATGCTTTTTAAAAGGGACCCTGTTTATTCTCTATTTATGTTTATTTGATATCTGTTTATTAATCGCGTAATAGTTTAGTAATATTAGTTTAGTATTATTCAATCAAAGTCACCCATTTTAAAAACATTTTCTTATAAACAAAACAGACTTGTCGTGAGCATGTATGTTTGCTTAATATCTTTCTGGCTAATAAACCAATTTCAGACAAAGGCATCCCTCAAGTGTCCTGAAACTTTTGACCGATCGTATAAAGTTCCATATAAACCTTTTTACTTTGTAAAACAATTTAGTTTTTCTTTGAATTTGAAATTGTCAATCCACAAACCCCCCAAAAAATCTCAGTTCAAACACTATAGCAGAGAGGACATAAACACATTTTACAGATCTAATGGAGTCACAATGGAACCATCCACTTCCATTAAATAGACAACTGTAATGTAAGTACATTGAAGATGGCCTCAGTTCAGTGATGTGGTGGTCTGTTGACCACCAGAGTGCACAGTTTCCTTGCTTTCATCGACCCGTCACAAGGAAGAACAGTTAGAAGATCATAATAGTCAAAATATTACCGCTTAGTGAACATTGTACCTGTTCCAACCAGACGTCGGTGGAGAACATTTGAAAAGTTTGTTACGGTAATTGGAGGCATCTGAACAGAGCTTAATGCTCGGTGCTCAATATTAGAGACAGCAATTTCATCTCTAGTCCTAATTCTGCCTGAAGAGCCCTCTCGAAACGTGTCTCCATCAAGAAAGTAAGATTCGCTTTTTCAAGGGCTCTTACTCTTCTTCTTCTTCTTCTTCTTCTGTTGTCATAGTTACTAACTTTAAAATCACATCACATGATTGTTCTAGTGTTTGGAGCATGCGAACACTGGACGTTACTCGCGGAACAGCTGCATTTCTAAGAGACACGTGTTTTAAGAGTCCCTTCCAATTTCCTGCTCAATTTGTGAAGATATTTCTAATCCGCGCTCATTTCAAAATTGGGCACCTTTGACTCTCCGGGACGTCAGGGAACACAAGGGAAGATATGTTGAAAAAAGTTGGCAATCAAACAAAAGTGGCAGAGTGGTTTGATTCGAAATGTTCATTGGTCAAACCTGAATGACCTATTTTTCTGCAGAACATATTTTGAAGAATGTCAGTTTAATGTTGATACAAATAAAGTGAATGGGTGCCAATTACTGACATTCTTCAAAATATGTTCTGCAGAAAAATAGGTCATACAAGTTTGACCAATGAACATTTCGATTCAAACCCGTATCTATTTTTGTGACATTTCTTCAATTTTTCGCACTCAAACTAAAGCTAGGGTGAATTAGGCCGCTCAATAACAGTTCAAGAGCTCATGATGGCGCCTTCATGCCCACTGTATTTCCTTTCAGACTGGGGATCAGACCACCAGGAGGTATGAAACTGAACCGCTTTAAGTAATTGTAATTGACCCGTAAGATCTCTCTTTCGGTTATACAGCTCCGTTATACCCACTTCTGTATGAAGGGTGGATTGAATGTAATCCTAAACATCAAATCGTTGCCCGCGGGTGCGCTTGTTTTCACAAAGGAGCCAGGTTAGTTTCATCTCAATTTGGAACTTCTGGATGTTTTCTACCTGCACTTTTTGTAGTTCCATAGAGAAAAGGCATTAAAAATAGGACCTGTTCTGAATCCCATTTCCCATTGCTGGTTTGCGTTCAAGCTGAGAACACTCTTGTATTCAGCAAGTTCAAGGACCAAACTGGCGCGGTTTCAAGTAATTCACTTCAGCATGTGAAAGGGTCAAGCACAGTTTATAACAAAAAAAAGACTCCCAGTTTACTCAAAAAGCAATGTTGATCTGAACAATTTCATTGATTTGCTTTTGTCTTTCCTGTATATTTCCTCAGAAACCCTATCCTATGGCCAGGGCATAAGTTAGCTTACATGACGATTGGCTTTCGGGAAGATTTATTTGGAATACCAGCGGAGGAAAAACCATGGATGGGAAACACAGGCAAGAATGTAACAGGGGTTATTTTGTAAAAGATCTCATTCCTTCAGCCTTCCATCCAAAATCTGACACCACTAGAGAAACCTTTTAATATAAATGTAAATTAACATTTTAATGGAGCTGTTAAGCGTGTATTTAACATGCTTAATGATTACTTTCATAAATATATACATAAAACATTTGATTCTCGTGTGGTCTTGTGTGGTACATTCTGTTTAATCTTAATGTTGTGTTGAGAAAAATGGGACAGAAAAGGTGAGACAGAATTGAAAGCAGTCCCCAATAAGACACACATGGGTGTTAGATATTAAAGAGTTTTCCATCTGCATTTCTTGGAACTGACCGGGGTCAATATTAACCAGATGCTATTATCATTTCCTTGCATTCTGTTCTCATCAGACTGATTTCCTAAGACACTTCTAGCTGCTAAGAAAACACTCAAAACATTTCAAATAACTATTAACTGAAAACTAAAGGTGGGTCGCACCAACACAATCTCACAGCAAAAATGTGATTTATTCATTTTAGATTGGACTTCAGTATTGTAGTTTTCTAGCAATATTACGTTTTAGTACACAACTCACGAATGTATACAAATTTTGCATACAAAAATGTTTATTTTGGTCATCTAAAGAATCGAACTAAAGACTCTTTATTTACCTTCCATGTTTAAAATGTGAACACCACACTAATTCACGTCTGACGCAGAGTCTTTTTATGTTTGTTTCGTATTGTCAGGCTCTGTTTTTGTAGGGTTAGCAAAATGTTTTTATGTTTAAATACATTATGAATTATACAGTACGATACGTTTAACGCCAAATACCAATTCCACCGATCTACACATAGACACATGATCTAATGACACAACTCTAGAACACAGTGTCATTACATACAAAGACTCAAAATATGATAAATGGAACACAAGCCTACGGTACATAAATGAACATCTTGACTTAAATGCTGCTATTACATAGTGAATGATATAAAACTGTCAATGACAGCAAATGATATCCCGTCTGTAGAAAATGTTGTCGTAATTTACTTATTCCAAAGCTACATGTTGAAGAATGTTGGTAGCTGGCACTGTTCCACTGATAAATGGATGCCCCTGTTGGGTGGTTACTACTTAATTGTGTTCTGAAGAAAATCATACAAGTTCGAAATCACAAGAGGATGTAGACGATGACAAAATTTTCATTTTATGCAGAGCTAAACACATTACTCATTACAAAATATTTCAGAACCTGCAATTGATAAATGTACTTGGTGTCATCTTTGCTGCACTGCAGTCTTATTGACTCCAGTCCTATTGGATGTCCCCAATTAGTCCTTGTGTTTTTGGATTCCACACAGGACTCACATCCTACCCATCACTGTCATCCTGCTGTTGTGTGGCCGGCAGGTTACCGGGGTAATCCAGAAGGGAAATGGGGGTTTCCTTGGCTCCGTTCTGCTCCTTCTCTCGTCTGCTGCTCGCTTTAAAGGATACGGTCTGGCCTCGGAAGAGTTGGGCCTGTTGTTGACACAAACCCACTTTGCTGAGCAGAATGAAGACGTCTCCTTGAAAGGCCTTGGTGAAGATGGCATAGAGAAAAGGGTTGGCACAGGAGTTCAGTGGGTAAAAGAGCACTAAAAGGATCTTGGAGTTTGAAACGGTGATGAGTGGGTGGTCTAACGCCGCCGTCATGGCGTACAACGATATTGGCGAAAGAAAGAAAGACAGTAAGAAAGAAAGACAGTAAGAAAGAAAGAAAGAGAGAAAGAAAGAAAGACAGTAAGAAAGAAAGACAGTAAGAAAGAAAGAAAGAGAGAAAGAAAGAAAGAAAGAAAGAAAGAGAGAAAGAAAGAAAGAAAGAAAGAGAGAAAGAAAGACAGTAAGAAAGAAAGACAGTAAGAAAGAAAGAAAGAGAGAAAGAAAGAAAGAAAGAAAGAGAAGACAGTAAGAAAGAAAGAAAGAGAGAAAGAAAGAAAGAAAGAAAGAAAGAAAGAAAGAAAGAAAGAAAGAAAGAAAGAAAGAAAGAAAGAAAAAGAAGAGATGATGTATAGCAAGCTTTAGGTTGGAGGTCAGTATGGATGGAGGTGTTCTACTCACTGCTTGTGTCCTCTCTCAGGGTGAGGGACAGATGCTGGGGGTTTCCTTGCTTCCGTCGGGACATTGCCCCAGCATTCACAGCAGCATCTCACGAGCCCTCGGACTGATGTGCGACCAAGTCCCGCTGGTCTCCAAACTTTCCTCCAGAGTTCCTCTCCGTGTCCGGTCTGTCCACGCAAGATAAGCCGAGATCACGGTGCGTAAAGTCTCCAGAGCACTCAACAAATGCATATATTCTGCACGGGAACACCTAAAAGAATGCGAAGGGAAGCCGATGTCCTGCTATAAGGGGAACCCGAAGTCCGTGAGATGCGGGTGTGCCGGGTGGGTGAGAAGAGTGTTTGGCACAGCCCTCCACGTGCGCTTGGCATCGGAGCGCAGAATGGCTCAAGTCTCCTGCGGTCCCTGCGAAGACAACCCCTCCTCTCCAGATCAATGAGCCTTCACGTCCGACAAACCCCTGTGTGTGTGTGTGTGTGTGTGTGTGTGTGTGTGTGTGTGTGTGTGTGTGTGTGTGTGTGTGTGTGTGTGTGTGTGATGAATAGAATGGCATTCAAGTTCAAGTACGGACGTGACAGCAGAACCGGAGCGCTGGGGGCGACTAGCGGCGGCAGTTTGGGGACCGAGGGCCCCCGTGCGCACCTGTGAGGTCCGTGTGGGGCATTGTTTCAGTCTCTTGGTATTATTTTGTTTGCCATCCGTATTTCTTTGCGTTTCTTGATACGTCATCACTTCAATAAAAAGAATAGAAGAGTTCCATTTTTTGTCCATAATTATTTTTAATTATTTTTTTATATTTATTATAAAGGGAAATATGGTTAACTTGAAGATTTAAAGGGGACAGCATGTTACTTTATAAAAATGTGATGAAATTGTTCAATGTTGAAATTCAATGCCATAAATTGTTTTCCCTTATTATACCCTTATAATTGACAAACCTCTCAGTGCTCAACATCTCAGACTCTGAGACACCTGGTGGACAAAGAGTTTTAAATTATTTTAATTTAGTTTTTTCTGTTACATGTTTATTACACAGGAGGAAAACATTAAACGTTTTAAACCACCTATTAACAAACAACTGCCTGTTTTAAACTGTTACTTAATATTTTAAAGTTGTGCTTTTTAACATTCTCTGTTTTTATTAATGCTGGAAATATTACAATAAAGAGTAGACATGTTGTCACATTATATATGCAGAAACAGATATATACATTGTTAATTGACTGTGTTAAGAATTCAAGAGAAAGCATGGAGGGGGGGATGGAGAAAAAAAACAGATTTTCAATATAGTTTAGATCCAGTTGTCCTTCAGTTCAACTCAACATTTTTATAAAGAGCTAAAATTGTTTTGCTTGTTTCTTTTTTTACACACAGGTTGTTGTTAAATCTTCACCTAAATTTCAGTGTGATATTGTATTATATGATGGGCGAATAAGTTGACGGAATAAACTGCGTTTAGGTGTGGATATGCAGTATCAGGTTGTTCTTGATTTTTTGTTGGTGTTTAGAAAAGAATAATTAACAAATGCAGATTTCATTTTGAATGTAAGATTTTATTTAATGTTCCTTTTTTATGTATAAACTCACTTATAATAGATTTTCATTGAGATATTCTCATGTTAACATTGATTGTTTGCTCATTATTTCTCACTTTGGAATTCATGTGCATAACTGTAAAACAACTGTGTAGTTTGTCATTGCAATAACATTAGATGTGATGGTTTTTATATTCCTAAAATGAATCTGGCAGATCATCTTTTATTCCATAATATCATTTAATATGAATCACATTGTAATTTTCATTCCAAAAAGATAAAACACAAAAATTGTAAAATGTGACGGATATTTTCACTATCTTTTATAGTCTATGGTAAAGGAACACTGTTTTTAAATGCCAAAATAAAATAAAAGTGATGACTTGACTTTTTTTATCAGAATGAGAATGGTCATGTCTTTCACATGAATACATTTTTTAAGTAAAAAAAAAAACACAGGCCTGTGACTATTCATAAACTTATGGATAAATGGATTGGACAAAGTATTTTTTTTATTTTATAAATGTATTTATTTTAATGTTAAGGTGAATAACAATATAAGGATAAACTTTCTCATTTCTCAAAGGCCTTGCATTAAACTGTTAAAAAGAATTAATAAAGTAGTTGGCAAATTATTATATAGAACATAAAATGTACATATGTAATGTACGTTGATATGTGCATCAACCTCCTATTTATTTACACCCCTGCGTGTTTACTTTATCATACAGCGCAACTGTCCATATCATTTATTTATCTATATTATTCCATTTATTTGTAAACATTTGTCTACTATATTAACATATGTGTCCTTTTTATTCTTATTTTTTTGCACTGGAAGCAGGTGTTACCGCAACAAAATCCATTTATGATTCTGATTCTGATAATATTTCAATAATTATCAAATCTATTAAATTTAATCATTTTACTTGACATTAACATACTTCACGTTATTGTAAATGTTTAAGCTTGATCAAGACCCGTTCGATCATAATTATGTTTTATGTTTATGTTTTTATGTTTATGTTATTCATCAATATTTCCTGTTATGCCACTACTGATAATTTACTCTGCCATACTGTATTGTAAGGGAAAGACAAACAGAATTAACAGTCAACAACGCCACCTAGTGGTTATTTCTACCCTGCTTCACCTTCACCATTTAGTGTTCAAAAGTACCTGACCCTTGAAGGTTCATGGTTGACAGATGTTCATGAAGCAGCACAAACATCTGTTCATTCAAAAAATGGTTGAAATATTTTGTTTCTTCGTTTTACAATGTTTTATTCATTCACATTAATTGTATTTATGTCTTTTGTAACTGTTTAACATAACTCACTGTAATGCAAATGACTATAATGTCATTTATGTAAATATCAAATCCACATTTAACCAAAACATAATATTTGCAAGTAAGTGTATTGCATAGTTTAATTGTCAAGATGTCACTGAGATGTCATTTCTAAGCCCGACACATTGAGCACTGCTTCAGGGTGCCAACAACAGATTTTAGAGTTAAATATGACAAATTTAAGGAGACCAAAATACAAATTATGTCATGGATTTCTCAGCCTCAACCCTAGGCTCTCAACTCATGTTTGACATGCACATTTTGTTAAACACAAAAATGGACATTTTGAAGAATGTAGGACGACAAAATGTTCTGTATTAATTAGAATTTCCCTTTTCATTCCCTATTGTAGTGGAGTAATGGGGTTTGGTTACAAACATTCTTCCAAATATCTTTCTCTGTGTTCATCTTGGGAAAAGGATATTGAAATTGGTTATGAAAAACAAGAGTTGATGACTGATTTTTGCCCAAACAATTCCTTTAACCGTAAAAAGCAACAAACAAACTGATCAAGCCCAGCAATATAGAACATTTTAATTCTCCGTCTGTGCTGTATGGAGAAGTAAAGAAGCATGAAAACACAGACAGCTGTATCCTTCCTTCTTAACGTAAGAGGGTAGAAATAAAAACGCAAGAACCTACATCAAGGTGAGAAGGCCTCAACTTTCTGTTTTTCTGCTGGTGATCTAGATACGGATCAATCGACTCATATTGAGGGACATCTTTAGGACAAATCTCGATTTTTTAGAAACATGATGTGCCGAGGTAAGAGGTCTGAGAAGGTTTTATGAAAGAGGATTTTAAAACAAACTGACACGTGAGGTGTGTTTAATAGACAAAACTGAAATTCTCCTTCCATAATCATCACATCGTATCAAAGATGCGTAAATATGAAAATTCAGCATTAGGTCATATATTTTATCGGTTACCCTTATGAGAATCAGGAGTTATTGATGTTCCATTTTTTTAGTATCAAAACTGAGATAGTTTTTTTTCACTCACTTCAATGATAAAATGGTGCGTACTTTCTTGGTATGTCGACCCCCAAATAGGGTTTAATGTTTGAATTAAACATAAAGTCAGTGACATAAATAGAATTATACGCATTGGCTGAGAGCCATGCGGTATTGGATCAGAAAGGGGATCTACTTTAATGGTTGTATTACTACACAACTCACTACTTGAACACAAATACACAAAGGCAGGGAATGAGGTGAATATGGGAGGGGTGTCATTGAACTGTTGTATAAATGCAATATAGCACTCGTGGTCATTTGATGGTGCTTTATATCAGCAGTTGTTATTGTCTATGACCTAATCACAGACATGCTGGTATAGAGCAATATCACACTCCTACTCCAACCAAATTGTATTACCACCAATACAAGATGGCATTGTGTCCAAAGTCAGAACTTTAGTCTAAATTCACTATCAGCATGAGTTTGGACGAAAGTGACACATTTATATTACTGTAAGATACTTCTGTTTTTTGTTAAGCATTCTTGGATGGAGTCTTGTTAATATGTACCAGCAAATATATTTAGTCCTTCAATTTAAAATGTGTTAAAAATGTTTGCTTAAAACGTGTCTACATGGAGTGCCAATTTACAGGAAAAGTGGAAAGCATCTGGCTTAACAAAACCTATTAGATTAGTTAATGGATTATTTTTATGATACATCTCCAAACAGCCATTGTTGTAGTTTACTTCAATAGATCTATAGTGTTGCCGTGTGTTACTGTGTGTAACTGTGTGTTACTGTGTTACACCTGCTGTAGTCTAAGAGTTTAAATCCATAATATTGGTAATATTACACGAACACGTTTTAATAAATTCTGCTGTCCATAGAGAGTCAAAAGTGCAGTTACAAGTGTAACTTTCATCCATAGAGAAACTCTTAACAGTTAAACAGGTTTTACTTCTATACTGAAACAATCAGACAAGGTTAACTTCAGGATTTGTTAAAACTCTTAATACATAAACTTTATTGATTTTATTAAATAAAATGAGGAACAAAACTTGTAATACGGAAAAAAAGTACTGCTTTAGTACTTACCACGCTTGTTAAACACTCTCCTCCAACATTACTTTTGTCTTATATTAGAGTAAATATGACGTCTTAACAATTTTCCGTGCCTTCTTAGTGAATTTATAAATGATCAGCTCATCATTTTTTTATAGATCGACAGTCATCTTATCAGTTTTGTCTTATTAAACGTCTGAATCTTGGGACATTAACTAATTTATGCATTCACAGTTTTCCCATTTTATAATAATAATAAACTCGCTAGAATTATGAAATAAAACAAAGGCAACTGGAAATTTTGTAGCCATGTTATGACCAAAAACCTGTAGAAAAACATCATATTTAAACACCATTTGACTACAATTTGCAGAAACGTTTCTTGTCATTTTCTTAAGGTCTCACCCTGATATGCTTTTTAAAAGGGACCCTGTTTATTCTCTATTTATGTTTATTTGATATCTGTTTATTAATCGCGTAATAGTTTAGTAATATTAGTTTAGTATTATTCAATCAAAGTCACCCATTTTAAAAACATTTTCTCATAAACAAAACAGACTTGTCGTGAACATGTATGTTTGCTTAATATCTTTCTGGCTAATAAACCAATTTCAGACAAAGGCATCCTCAAGTGTCCTGAAACTTTTGACCGATCGTATAAAGTTCCATATAAACCTTTTTACTTTGTAAAACAATTTAGTTTTTCTTTGAATTTGAAATTGTCAATCCACAAACCCCCCAAAAAATCTCAGTTCAAACACTATAGCAGAGAGGACATAAACTCGTTTAACAGATCTAATGGAGTCACAATGGAACCATCCACTTCCATTAAATAGACAACTGTAATGTAAGTACATTGAAGATGGCCTCAGTTCAGTGATGCGGTGGTCTGTTGACCACCAGAGTGCACAGTTTCCTTGCTTTCATCGACCCGTCACAAGGAAGAACTCATAATAGTCAAAATATTACCGCTTAGTGAACATTGTACCTGTTCCAACCAGACGTCGGTGGAGAACATTTGAAAAGTTTGTTACGGTAATTGGAGGCATCTGAACAGAGCTTAATGCTCGGTGCTCAATATTAGAGACAGCAATTTCATCTCTAGTCCTAATTCTGCCTGAAGAGCCCTCTCGAAACGTGTCTCCATCCAGAAAGTAAGATTCGCTTTTTCAAGGGCTCTTACTCTTCTTCTTCTTCTTCTGTTGTCATAGTTACTAACTTTAAAATCACATCACATGATTGTTCTAGTGTTTGGAGCATGCGAACACTGGACGTTACTCGCGGAACAGCTGCATTTCTAAGAGACACATGTTTTAAGAGTCCCTTCCAATTTCCTGCTCAATTTGTGAAGATATTTCTAATCCGCGCTCATTTCAAAATTGGGCACCTTTGACTCTCCGGGACGTCAGGGAACACAAGGGAAGATATGTTGAAAAAAGTTGGCAATCAAACAAAAGTGGCAGAGTGGTTTGATTCGAAATGTTCATTGGTCAAACCTGAATGACCTATTTTTCTGCAGAACATATTTTGAAGAATGTCACTTTAATGTTGATACAAATAAAGTGAATGGGTGCCAATTACCGACATTCTTCAAAGTATGTTCTGCAGAAAAATAGGTCATACAGGTTTGACCAATGAACATTTCGATTCAAACCCGTATCTATTTTAATGACATTTCTTCAATTTTTCGCACTCAAACTAAAGCTAGGGTGAATTAGGCCGCTCAATAACAGTTCAAGAGCTCATGATGGCGCCTTCATGCCCACTGTATTTCCTTTCAGACTGGGGATCAGACCACCAGGAGGTATGAAACTGAACCGCTTCAAGACTGATTGTAATTGACCCGTAAGATCTCTCTTTCCGTTATACAGCTCCGTTATACCCACTTCTGTATGAAGGGTGGATTGAATGTAATCCTAAACATCAAATCGTTGCCCGCGGGTGCGCTTGTTTTCACAAAGGAGCCAGGTTAGTTTCATCTCAATTTGGAACTTCTGGATGTTTTCTACCTGCACTTTTTGTAGTTCCATAGAGAAAAGGCATTAAAAATAGGACCTGTTCTGAATCCCATTTCCCATTGCTGGTTTGCGTTCAAGCTGAGAACACTCTTGTATTCAGCAAGTTCAAGGACCAAACTGGCGCGGTTTCAAGTAATTCACTTCAGCATGTGAAAGGGTCAAGCACAGTTTATAACAAAAAAAAGACTCCCAGTTTACTCAAAAAGCAATGTTGATCTGAACAATTTCATTGATTTGCTTTTGTCTTTCCTGTATATTTCCTCAGAAACCCTATCCTATGGCCAGGGCATAAGTTAGCTTACATGACGATTGGCTTTCGGGAAGATTTATTTGGAATACCAGCGGAGGAAAAACCATGGATGGGAAACACAGGCAAGAATGTAACAGGGGTTATTTTGTAAAAGATCTCATTCCTTCAGCCTTCCATCCAAAATCTGACACCACTAGAGAAACCTTTTAATATAAATGTAAATTAACATTTTAATGGAGCTGTTAAGCGTGTATTTTACATGCTTAATGTTTACTTTCATAAATATATACATAAAACATTTGATTCTCGTGTGGTCTTGTGTGGTACATTCTGTTTAATCTTAATGTTGTGTTGAGAAAAATGGGACAGAAAAGGTGAGACAGAATTGAAAGCAGTCCCCAATAAGACACACATGGGTGTTAGATATTAAAGAGTTTTCCATCTGCATTTCTTGGAACTGACCGGGGTCAATATTAACCAGATGCTATTATCATTTCCTTGCATTCTGTTCTCATCAGACTGATTTCCTAAGACACTTCTAGCTGCTAAGAAAACACTCAAAACATTTCAAATAACTATTAACTGAAAACTAAAGGTGGGTCGCACCAACACAATCTCACAGCAAAAATGTGATTTATTCATTTTAGATTGGACTTCAGTATTGTAGTTTTCTAGCAATATTACGTTTTAGTACACAACTCACGAATGTATACAAATTTTGTATACAAAAATGTTTATTTTGGTCATCTAAAGAATCGAACTAAAGACTCTTTATTTACCTTCCATGTTTAAAATGTGAGCACCACACTAATTCACGTCTGACGCAGAGTCTTTTTATGTTTGTTTCGTATTGTCAGGCTCTGTTTTTGTAGGGTTAGCAAAATGTTTTTATGTTTAAATACATTATGAATTATACAGTACGATACGTTTAATGCCAAATACCAATTCCACCGATCTACACATAGACACATGATCTAATGACACAGCTCTAGAACACAGTGTCATTACATACAAAGACTCAAAATATGATAAATGGAACACAAGCCTACGGTACATAAATGAACATCTTGACTTAAATGCTGCTATTACATAGTGAATGATATAAAACTGTCAATGACAGCAAATGATATCCCGTCTGTAGAAAATGTTGTCGTAATTTACTTATTCCAAAGCTACATGTTGAAGAATGTTGGTAGCTGGCACTGTTCCACTGATAAATGGATGCCCCTGTTGGGTGGTTACTACTTAATTGTGTTCTGAAGAAAATCATACAAGTTCGAAATCACAAGAGGATGTAGACGATGACAAAATTTTCATTTTATGCAGAGCTAAACACATTACTCATTACAAAATATTTCAGAACCTGCAATTGATAAATGTACTTGGTGTCATCTTTGCTGCACTGCAGTCTTATTGACTCCAGTCCTATTGGATGTCCCCAATTAGTCCTTGTGTTTTTGGATTCCACACAGGACTCACATCCTAGCCATCACTGTCATCCTGCTGTTGTGTGGCCGGCAGGTTACCGGGGTAATCCAGAAGGGAAATGGGGGTTTCCTTGGCTCCGTTCTGCTCCTTCTCTCGTCTGCTGCTCGCTTTAAAGGATACGGTCTGGCCTCGGAAGAGTTGGGCCTGTTGTTGACACAAACCCACTTTGCTGAGCAGAATGAAGACGTCTCCTTGAAAGGCCTTGGTGAAGATGGCATAGAGAAAAGGGTTGGCACAGGAGTTCAGTGGGTAAAAGAGCACTAAAAGGATCTTGGAGTTTGAAACGGTGATGAGTGGGTGGTCTAACGCCGCCGTCATGGCGTACAATGATATTGGCGCCATGCAGAGAAAGTCGGTGAAGATGAGAACTGCCATCCGCTTGGCGATGCTGGTGTCCTTGTTGGCGGAGCGATGACTGGGATTGTGCACAGCGCAGTATATCTTTATGTAACACCCGCAGATGACAACAAAAGCAAGGATGTTAAGAACAAGTATAAAAAGGATGTAGACCTGGTCTGTCAGTGTCTGGGTGTCCATCGGCAGACATATGCTGACTTTCTGGTAGCTGCTGACTCCCACCAGAGGCAGGATGGCCAACAGGAGGCAAAAGACCCAACCCATCCCCATGATGACGGAGGCGTGGGACAAACGCAACTTGCGATCCAGGCGCATGGCAAAGGTGATGGCGTACCAGCGCTCCAGGGTAATAGTGGTCAACGTGTAGACGGACAGCTCGCTGGCGAAGACGGAAAAGAACCCAGCCAGGTTGCAACCTGGTCCGGTCTGCCAATCGATAGCATGATTGTAGTATTCAGAACGTGTGTGGAGGTCGACGGATGCAATAAGCAAGAGGTAAATTCCCATGCACAGGTCGGCGAAGGCAAGATGGCACATTAAAAAGCGTGAGACGGACAGTTTGTAATGGCTGGTCAGCAGCACAAACAATACAAGCAGGTTTCCCAACACAGCCAACAAACTGACAAACCACACGGTCACCCTCAGAAAGCCGAAGCCCATGATGTCCTCGCAAGGGTTGAACTCATCGGGGGTTGGGTAACAGGCTACCTCCTCTCCCTCCTCACACACGATGTAGTCGTACCGACTGTCAAACTCATGGCTGGTGTCTTCCTGGGGGTTCTTCAGCGTCTCCCCAAAACCCACGTCGTCGTCTGGATGCCCTCCGAAGAAGCTGTGGTAATGGAGGCTGCTGTAGAAGTCCTGGTGGTCGTAGGTGTCTCTGAAGAGCGTGTCGCCTGAGTCCACTCCAGGTTCCATGCTGCTAAGCAGAGCAGGTATGGTAAAAGTGCCCACAGATCTTTTCTGAAGTTGATTGTACCTGGCTGTCAGGTTACAAATGATGTCCTCTAAGAACCTGTGGTTTGATGAAATACTGCATGTTAAAAAGATAAAGTTTTGAATGTATAAAATTCGAATCTAAACTGTTACAAACCCTCTTTTCTTCTTCAGATTCTTGAACGCACAGCAGTGGCTGGGGTAGGTCAGGTCTGCCGTAACTAGGTGTCTGAAGGTTGTGATCGGTGGCAGTTTTTTAAGGGTCCAGACATTCCGAGCACAGAGTTCTCGAAGCGTCTCCAAGCCTCTGGCTGGGAGGGAAGTGATAGCCGATTCTGAAACATCGCTAATAAAAATAACACATTTCAAGAAAGGTTATAATATATTGCCAGTTGTTTTACAGGGATCAATGGATAAAATATCCAGAGGGATTGCACTGATTCCTAAACATTCAAGGGTTAAAATTTGTTTTGGAAAATGTTTTTTTTGTAATTCTGGCATTTATCAGCATGGACAGGTGTATATGCCAACCAAGCCATGCCTCAAAGCCTTGGAACAAAGACAAAATGAAATGAAGTTCCAGACAAACTTTCGATTCTGTCCCTATTTAAACCCTCGAATGGCAGGCATTGTTGTCCTTTCTCGAATTGAAATAGAACAAAAACATTTCATCATTTATCTCTATAATTGTTTTTTTCTAATGAAATTACCCAAACTTAGAGCCATATCTATTACAACTTGTTGTTGTTTTTTCTAAGCTAATCTTCCAAAATTCCCAAATTGTGCAACAAAAACAGGCTGCTTGGGTCTGATTTAGTCATTTCGGGATGGTTAGCCGGTGACCTCATTGCAATGATTTCACACCGGTCTGACTCCTGAGAGAGTAGCGGAGAGACCACATTTATTAAGGCATTGAAGAACAATGATTTCAGCACATCCATATTAACAGGCAGATGAGCCATCACTGTGGTCAACATCCAGCATTGAGAAGAGAGGATATTTCAGTTCTAACAGGCAAACCTGGACTAAAATACTGCATAGAATACAACAATGCAAGACACTCAAGATCTGAATAAAGTATACAAGCATGTTAACTGCATGTGATGCATACTGTAAGATGTATATAGTGTTATATGTTGTGTTTGTTTTAACTTTTATTGACCAATTGTCATCCATAAAAGTGCGTTGTGAGTCCCATTAGATGAATCCCTGTTTCCCGTGAGGATATCGGCTAATTTATATAAACCTCCCATCCTTCCATGCTCCTTGATAGCATCATTAAGCTGTGACTTTCTGTCATGATGTGGTATTTTGAAGAATGTTGGTAGCCAACTAACACTGCAGATGTAATATCAAACATGTTTCATAACTGAACATAATGACATCCAACCTGTGCTGGCGGTATGGATTTTTGGTTTAAAATATATCTTCAATTTAAAGTTTAAAAACTTTACAGCCTCTGGTCATTTTTAACAAAAGGGAAAGACCCCGAACATACAACACCCTCATCCATGAAACAGGCCGGCGGGTCTTAAGCATGAAAGCTGAGCAGCACTAAGTACAGACACCAAATTTCAAGTGCTTCTAGAAAACACAAAAAGCACTTACAGGAGCATTGGACCACTGCTGGTCCCGGCAAACATTCTCTCATCCAACTGCGTCAGATGTTTATTTCTGTGCAGGTACCTAAAGAAAACAAGTGATACGTTTTGCTTGCATCATAATGCATGATGATGAAAGTATTTTTGTGCAATGTCATCTCTGTTAACTCCATCATCTTGCTAATTTTGTCTTCTAAAAAAGGACTAGTAGGATAAAAAGCCACCTTCAATGGATTTAAATTTATTTAAAAAACCTTTTCTAAATATACTGTATGCTTGACAATAAAACCAGCCATGCTGTTCTATTAAAATCATACACATTTTAAAACCTTGCTGGATGAATTCTCAAGTGCAATTCAACAGCCCACTGAACCTTGCTAGGGGACAACATGTCCCCGAGACATTTTACAATCCTAAAATTCAATTTCGGCATTGGACTTTCAGCAGCTGCTTTTCTCTTGTTAAACAGTCCAACGTAAACACATTCAAAAACATTAGCAAGACGTTACAACCTAGAGAGCCGAGGGGGGCTAATATTAATAAGTTCACATCCAGATAAAAATACACTTGAGAGCGGAAATTAATGATAAGGAAAACACGTATCCCGACTTGCGCAACTGCAAAAATAATAGTGGCCCCAAAGTGGGGACACTTATGGGAGTAATGGTTTTCTTACAGCTGCAAACATAGATTTCTCTTAAGACCTTTGGAGGAACGCAAAAAAATATGTAATATATTCACGATACAGCACAGCTCATATACTTTATTGCTTTGATTAAATGGTCACCACACAATAAAAATACTAAAAGAAAAAATCTTAGTATAAGTAAAATCAGTAACTGCCTTCCACGGTATAAGTTCCACTGTATATGCTATATTTTAAGTATTAAATTTTTAAGTATTATACACTTAAAAATTACTTTCATTATTCTAATGCAGATCAGACCTGATTCTGAGGACGTGATGCATTATTTTGGTCTGTTCATCATTCGAATGTTTTTTTTTAGGTTGGCACAAATGTCGAGCCATTTTACAAAACATCTATAACTATTCTGTGTTTTTGAAATGTTGCATCTCATTTACATTACATTTATATTTAGGCATTTAGCAGACGCTTTTATCCAAAGCGACTTACAATAGTCGAGGAGACAATGAAGCGGTAAATAGCCGATACAACAATAATAGTCACTATCAATATAAATGGGAGTACTGTTACCATACATAGGAAATTGTGTATTTAGAGGATTGTAAAAAACTCCTTACACTGAGTCCAGCCTTGTCCCGTTAAAAGCATGATTTTCGATTTTCCTAAATCCATTACTGTACAGCCTACTGGAAAAAGGAAGAAAGGACAAACAGAGCTTGTAACTTTCTCTTTTACTAAGTTGCCATATATAACAAATATCTTAGGTGTGGTGTGGTGCTTGAGTCATTCAATATCCGGCTAAAACTATGAAAAGGATGTTCTTCATAACTGAACCGGAACTAGATAAAGCATGAGGGATACGATGAACAATCATTTAAACCCTTATACTTGACTATATAATTAACTATATTCCAGTGCACTTTCTTAGTAAAGAATGGGATGAAAGCATATTTAATTTTGTTCCATAAAGGAAAAATAACTTTTTGTTTTGTTTTTTTTGGCAAAAATCTTGAATCCAATTGCTTTCGTCTACTTTTTCCTTGCTGTAGCTTAACATTTCTTCCGCAATGAAATGATCTTGGGTTTGTTGCTTATACATGTAAACAGAACACTTGAATTTTACCAGCAAATTTAAAAACGCAAATCTACAATACCGATGTGAATCCAGTTTTTTGACTTATTGACGAAAATAAGTAAATTGCAAAAATCTTCGTACATTCTGGCTATCAATGTCCTTCAGTCAAACAAATTAACGATTATTGAACCAAATTGATCAAATACACAAATCTGTAAACATGCCTTAACATGAAATTGACGAAACTTATCTGTAGTTCACATCACACAGCAAATCCATTCCTGTTTTTCACGATGAATATGCATGAAGATGACTTACGTGGTCAGAATGTCATTAGTAATGCCAAGGAAAGCATTCGCTGGAATTTCGGCGATGAAGGGATTATCGCTAATTTCTCTGCAAAAGAGCAAAAACAACTGAAAAATCTTTTCACAAACACACACATGTACCACAGCACCGTAATGTTCCTTACAGCAGGAAGTATGAATCCTCAGCATGGATGTTGGTCAGATGGGGGAAGATGCTGAGACCTGTGTTGAATAAGCCCCTGCAAACACAACAGCTTTAACATAACTATCCTAATCTGTTAACAACATTTATACTGTATGTTGAAAATATCTTAAATTGTTAAGGTTCACTACAAGGTCAGAAAGCGGGCAGCACACACATATCAGCATATGTAGCGGCGGGGCGGTTATGTAAAATAAAAAACCTAAAACTTATTATCATGACATATTCTATTTAAAGCCTATTTTATGAATTTCCATAGATTTTTCAGCAAATTAGAGCTTAAAAGTCCATCAGGGCCTATTTATATCACAAGGTATAGAATATCTTATAGCAAACAATAGAATGTGGCAGGATTGGACAAAGTTGTGAATTCAAGAACTGGCTTCAAATTCAACAGAAAATGAATTGTGTATGTATTTATAATGCACACAACAAGCAATAAAGCTTCTTTGCAAAGATTCTTTGGAATTTCAATAAACGTAAAGAATTGCAATTATAAAAGTAAAAATTTTCAATAAATTCTGTATGGTGATACATCCTGGTGTGTGTCTAGTGCTTTGCTCACAAATACTGTAAATTAGGGAGCTTCTTAAACGCCTCCGGATGGATGAATGTCAGATTTCTTGTGTTCCTGATTTCTCTAGAAAAGAGAAGGAGATTTCAATCATTCATCACTCAACATTAATTCCACGCTAACGTTTTTCCTCTAGTGTATGTAAGGTTGTTTCACTGTACTACATACTTATGTAAGGTTGACCATTCCACATTACAGTATGTGTTTTACACTTTAACTAAAAAAATCCTTTATTTCACTTTAAAGGGTCACCTCATGGAGGCAGGCATACGGTCATTCAAATATGGCCCTGTTGCTAAACAATGAAAGCATAATTAAATTATAGTTCAAAATAAAAAATGGGACATTTCTTTCAGCATTATTCTCCCTCGTGTCATTTTTAAACCTAAATGGCTTTCTTTGTGCCCAGAATACACCAGAAGATATTTGAAAGAATGTTGGTAACTAATCACTTTAACAGACAACACGCAAAATCGTGAACATAGCTCTTTGAATTTAATTTAGTAATAGTTTACTAAAATGAAGAAACTAACCGCAAAACATATTTGTAATGCAGAAATATTAATTCATGAGCAACACTTTTTTTTTTTTAAGTAACTTGAATTAATATTGTGTTTGACTTACATGTGGGTTATCCTCCCCAGGTTGTAGAAGGAATGCTTCTCTAACTTGCTCAGCGAGACATCCACAGACAGATATCTGTTAAAATAAGGAAAGGGTTTTACAAAAGTCGGTCGTTTAGGATTTTAAACAGTTAGGTTTTCCATGTCGCTCTGTGCTGTTCATGAGGTGGGGCTTTGATTAAATGTCAAAAAGTATAGAAACCATTGCTTTGTGTTCATTTAATCTGTAATATAACGTGTTATGTGGCTTTATGAATAAAACCAATAACAAATAAATTAATAACTTTTATTAACTTCATAAAATCTTTAAATTCAATTTGATTTTTTCAGTGGAAGATAGAAATTAATTTCTCTAAAACTCATAATATTCTTTAAGTTTATGTATAAGTATATATTTAACAAATATTTATTTGTAATATAAACCAATATTTTTTGATAATTATAAAATAAATATTTGAGGTAATGAGATATACTTACTTTTTTACTTACACATACACATAATTGAATTTCAAAGCTTTTTAATGTACTTATTTTGTTGTGAATTTGTGTATAGAAATGTCACACTTCTTTGTGTCCCCCAGCACAACTTTCAAATTACAAGCTATAGAAATTTAATTTTAAACTGAAATTAGGGGAATTTGTACACATTTTACCAGGGGGCCAAGACTTTTCCTTAAAAACAGTATCATAGCACCATAAGGAATGCTGAACATGCACATTTAAGTTATTTTGCACTCACATTTGCAATGTTTCTTTCTAAATGTATCCATGGTTTAAACAGTTCAGAAAAGATCACGATTCGGTGATGAATAAATTTGCTTCGTTCGTAAATGAATCAAACAGTTGGTATAGTTCATTCAAAAAATATTGTAGTTTACAGTATAAAACATTATACCATAGTACATACAAAATGATTAATTTCGATTTGAGTTTTAAGCAATTTTGTGGATTCTATTAAGACTTTGGCAGCATAGCATCGTGATGATACTTGGTACAGTGGTATTTCAGATGGAAAAGAATCGCAAGATATCTTGATGGTACTGTGAAAACCCTACCCAAAATCCTATCACAGATGCAAAAGCATATTGTGCTTAAATGCACAGATTTGTCTCAAATTGAATGAGCCACCTTTTAAAATTCAGCTCAAATAAAAATCCTATTGATATGAAATACTTCAGTTTTAAGTTATTTTTAATTTGGTGTCCATTAACATAAATCAATAGATCAACTCTGACTGTTAGACTGTGTTGAATGTCAGAAAACATTAAATAAAATTCCCAAAATAAAATGAGCACATCATCTTAAATAAAAAGGAAAATAGATTACTTTTACTTACATTTTTGAGATGTTGACCAAATTTGCAAAGGCATTTTCAGGAATTGTGGTCAAGCTTGTCTCATAGAGGCTTCTGGAAAAGAAGATCATCATAAACACACAAAAAAAAGAATTCAAAACTATTACATATTAAAATAAATATACTACCGTTTACAGGTTTTGGGACTCACAAAGGCAATAATATTTTTACTATTTTGAATGATAACATGTGCAATAAAATAAAACAAAGATAACTATGGAAATTATTGAATACCTTAAAATAATATTCAATCATCTTCAGTTTGTCACCTTTTGATTTTAATTTATTTAGCAGGTATACCCCTGTCTATTATTGGCTCTTCTCTCTTAAATATTCAGTCCATGCCATGCAATTTTAATGCCATGCTCGTTTTGTCTATTAAACTAATTTCAGACATATAGGCATGCACCTTCAGATCAATGGTTTGCTAAAATAACGAGAATCATTTCACTCAAGTATCCCAAAAATATTGAGCGGTAGTGGACTGATGTTTTTTGAGTCAGACTGGCATGCCTACATGCACTGGACCTTAAATAGGAACTGCTGGTCTATTTTGGGCAACGTTTTCATAGTTCCATTTTTTTGTCCATCTCCTGTCATGCGAACACCATAAGGAGGAAAGAATGTGGTGCTTCAGACTGGAGCATCAATGCCGAGAGGTGGCCTGAATTGGCGCACTGATTTGGGTGTAATTCTATGTGATGGTACCTGATGAGGCGAAGTGAAGGGAATAAACAGTCTGGCCATACAGGAATTCTCCTGAAGAGCTCAAAAGTGTGGGAATAAGATTGTTTTAAACATTTTATGGACTCATTCAGGTTTGTATCATTTTGTTTCTAGATGTCAGAGACATTATTAACACTGAAATGCTTTTGTGAAGGCATAGAAGATCCAGAGCGATACAATAGTGTAAAAATGTATGAAAATGTATAAATGAGTGATTTAAAATGGGAAGAAAGCAAAAAGCAATGAGGGTTAAGATACCGAACAGGTAATACAAAATAGTACAAAAAGAAATGTTATATATGATGTGTATGAAATTATTCTATAATTATTGAATTAAGATTGCATGTACAAGTGTTTGCTGGTAAAGGTCCTTCACATTGAATATGTATGAGCTTTCAGATGTTTAGGGTTCTGATGACCTGCAGATAGAAACTTTTCTGCAGGTCTCAATGCTCCTCTATTGCCTGACTGATTTTATTTTATAAAAAGTGAAGTGCTACAAGGACTATTCAAGGCAGTATTGGCGATGACTCAACTACAAATGCTCTTCTCTTTTCCTCAAATGCATAGCCTTTACATTAGCTCCTATTGATTTTAGAAAATTCTGTCCTTGGACAATTACTTTTCTTTTAATCCTTTTCAAAAACAGAGACCGACAAAAATACAGCATTTCATTCACAATAGAGACAGATTGAAGTTAGGTTTTGCCACAGTCATGGACCCAATAGAGTTCTAATATCATTTTATAATCTGATTGTTTGTAAAAACTCAATGTACATTTGTGCATACGCAATATGATACACCGTGATTACCAAGAACGCAGGGATAACTTATAACAGTTCATTTCACAATTACCTATAAAGTTTTTTTTCTTCAGAAAATTACATTTAATGTTGCTGTGTGTCAATTCAAGCAGTCTGTCTCTCTAATGTCAGTTCTGCGACAGGTGTGTGTCACTATTCTAAAATTTAATTCACTTAATTTTGGCATCTACATCTGTGCCATTCGATAAAATTACTTTCCTTCAAATTTTAAGAGAACATGCGATAAATCGTCACAATCAAATCACGTGGAATTAACATACTCATTATTTTCAGATCTGAAAGACATAAACACATAATTTTGGTCCGAAATATTTAGGTTCATAAATGCACATTGGCATCTGTCGTATGTGACAGCTTTGTGACACCGTTCTTTATTTTTTATAGAAAGCTAGGAAAAGGTTCACAATGCAGCACACGGGGTGTAACAACAAAGTATTTTTGGTTTAACCTTAACAAAGGTGAAAATTCTCTCCCTCATTTTAGTACAACCCTATATAATGTATAGGTTTGTATAGTAAATACAACTAAATATAAAATACAAAGAATCTCTTTAAAGAGCAGATAGTGTATGATTTAATAGGTCCTACTTTGGTTTAAGATGTTGATACCGAGGTTATATAATGTTATTTTAATAGTATGCAATAATATCACCTTACTATACATTTATTGTACATCTCTCCATTTATGTGAGCCAACTGTGTTCTGTGTGGTCAGAGAGTCCAGTCAGCTGTGATTGGTCTACCGTGTGCGTATGTTGGTGGCAAGTTAAAAGGAAGAAATGTATATGCAATGTATGTATTTCAATCCATAGGCCCCATAACTGTAAAGCCCATTTTCTTGTCGCTAAGACTTTGTGCCGCAGAGATTGACTTTCAACAAGAAACCTGTTCTGAAAGTAAAAAGTTACAAATCACAACTTTAACCGATGCTCTTGATACCACAAAATGAATTTAAGTAACGTAGTGTCATGGCTTTTTCTTCAACAAGTATGTAATATAAAAAAACAGAAATGACATGCCAACTTGTGTAGTAAATATATATACTTACAGGGTTTCTGTAGATGTGGGAAACTTGGGAATGACATCAATGTCCATGCATGACACAGAGAAGGCTTTCCATTGGGAACACTCGCATCCATGAGGACATGAGCTGAAATGTCCCATTACAGGTGACAGCATCAACACTAAAATCATGGCATTCTTCATAATATCTTCAATGAATCTCTCTCTCTCTTTAGAGAAAATACCCTAAAGCATATTCCTGAATGTCCCTCCGTTGGGTCTGTAAAGTAAAATAAAGACCCAAACGCAGAGTAATACTTTAGAGGTCCGAGCTGCTTGAGTGTAAGAGCTCTTCAGTGAGAGAGAGAGAGAGAGAGAGAGAGAGAGAGAGACCAGAGAGAGAGAGAGAGAGAGAGAGAGAGAGAGAGAGAGAGAGAGAGAGAGAGAGAGAGAGAGAGAGAGAGAGAGAGAGAGAGAGAGAGAGAGAGAGAGAGAGAGAGAGAGAGAGAGAGAGAGCTGGAGACAGGATGCTGAGGTGCTCTTGTGGTTGCTATGGGAACTGTAAAGTTAACTACAAGAAAGAAACAATGGCCAAAAGCATTCTGTAAAAATAGACTTGTGGCCTACAATAAATATTTACTGTCATTAAGTTGACTGTCGAAAAGTGTTCATCTTTTATAACATGATGTAATTAAAATCTTTTATACGGTTGGTGAGACTGTATGTGTTCTCCGCATGAAGATGCTGGTAATAAAATATTCTGTTATAATTAAATAAGTTTGTTGATAAGTGTCAAATAAATAAAGTGTCCTTTAAGGCGCATGCGCAGTAGAGATCTTAGAGTAGAATTGTGTCTAATAAACTGAACCAACGGATTCTATTATACAAGACTTTGGTGATAGTGTTTAAACTTCAGATAAATATCGTCTATGAAAAAGTTTTCTATTTTAAAAAAGTTCAATAAAACGGTGTGATGGACGTGACATAAAAGCACAACATACTTAAGATTTATGAGAATTAAAATGTTCAAAACCAGCAAAAAATATCTAAGATTTGGCCAACGGTTATGTCTTGATAAAACATATTTATTTCCTTTATTTTAATTTTAATGTGCCCATTTATGAGGCGTTATGGATGTGACAAGCCTGAAAATTGCCCTAACATGGCAAAGAAAAATCATGGATTTAAAATAAAAATATAAAAAACTTTGAGAGACCTCATATTGGTATTTGAACCACCAAATGTTGCCATCTGTGCTAAAAGTATGTATAGAATTTTTCGCTAAAAACTCGATTTTGAACTTCAGAAATTATTATTTTAAAGAAGAAAACGGGAAATGAAAAACCTGTTGAGAAATATTATTTCCGTCCGCATTAATGTTTAGTTTTTGCAACACATTCCAAGTCTTCAATTCTTAATATTAGTTAACAAAAATATTATTTGAATTTTTTTAGCATTTTTTTGTGTGGTCTGTCTTTACATTTTATTGCATTATTTTTATATAATAATTGCATTTTAAACGCAACATTTGTTCATCAACGGACACATAAAAAAGGAAATACAGTAATTATATTATATTCTATAAAAAAATAACCGCTGACATATTTTGTGAGATATTTTTTATGCATTTTAATCCACAAAAATCTAAAGAAAGTTTGTTGTCTCCCTAAAACGATTTCTGTAACATACGTTAATTTATCTATTTTAACATAGAACACTTGTGCATTTATTTTTATTTTTATTATTTAAGAAAAGTTTACAATTATGGGTAATATAAAGACCATAACGCAGTCGTTATTTTTAAGCTTAAAAAAGTTTTCATAATAAAACGCGGGAATGACGCGATGACGAAAAACTACATGTCCCACAATCCCTTGCGTCTGTTGTTTCCTGTTAGGCGGCCAGTTCAAGTTGCCATAGCAGAGGATGGCGGTGCTTTACCCTTCTCATACACGTTAACCGTCGTTCTTCTGGCCACACGGGTAGGACAAGTTTTAATAATTAATTCACTTTTTTGTGCTGAGAAATATTAAATATGCACAAATGAACCCATTTGAAACAGCAGAGGACAGCTAGCTAGAACCATAAAGCTAGTTAGCCTGATAGTTTAACCTGAACTCAGTGACACCCCTGAGGTTGATTATTAAAACCATAAATATCAAACTGCCAATGGAAGCTATTGGGTGAATTTAATATCAGATTTGTGCTTTCTTGTCTTTCAGCATCCTTCTCATGTCAGCATGGACTCCTCCAGTGAATCTGACACCTATGACAGACCCAGAGGACATAGATCCCATGTCAGAGAGACCCAAATCAGACCTGACAGCAGGTTTCCCAGGGACACAAATGTGTCTGCTATATCGGATAAGATCGAAACCCTTGCCAACACACTGCAGGTAACTGAGCGATGACATCACACCTGTTGTGAATGTGTGTTGTTGCTCTTGACTTACTTGCGCTTTGTCGCAGGACACGAGCCGAAACCTAAACAGAGTAGATCGGATGTTGGGCCAATATCGGGAACACACAGATGACCAGACTGAAGCCATGGCGACTGTAAGTATGGATGTTCACGTGGGATTGTGTCTGATTTCAGATCGAGGTTTTGTTTTGAGTGTACGGCTTGCGTTCTAGCTAAGGGAGAGCTTGGAGGAATCCATCCAACAGCTGCAGGGCCAGAGAAGGTCCAGGGGGGTCCGGAGCGCCTCCCTCTCCACGCTGCACACCAGTGATCTAGAGGACGGCAACTCTTCGGGTATGGCACAGACAAGAAATGAGTGTCTTAGGTAATAGTGTGGTCTTTGAAAGAGATGATTGGTTGAACTTCCAAAATGTAGTGAAGGGTTTTAATGATGAGGTGTGACGTTGAACATTCTATATTACTGTCAAAACTTTACTAAGCGGTTCCGAGGAAAATACAAATAGTACGATGGGAGCTGAACATCAGCTTTTCGTCTTCTTGTTTTTGTAGGAAGGAGGCGCTTCTTACCAACGTCCCCTCTGAAGGATTATGGGACTGTGGACGCAGGTAACAGAAGACGGTCTAGGTCTGTTGCTGTGCGTTTCAGGGACTCGGCTCGATCTGAAGGACAGGTACGACTGTGAGACACTAGACCTGTTTCAATTACATGGGTGGGATAGTGTAACGTGAGGCAGTATTGTGATTTATCATGGTAATTTATATAATGGTGATTATATTTCACTTAAAAATAATATAAAAATAAACGATAACAGTGTTATTCTTGAAGAAGACCTTTACTGCATTTAAGTTAAAAACAACAAACTACAAACTTGTTTTAATGCAGTTGTGATGCATCCGAACGACATTGGAAAGTAATTTAAAACCGAAGAATGCTATTAAAAAGCTGCAGGAATGGTCTTCTGGATTTTGAATAGTAACGGTTGCACTGTGACTTAACAATTCTGAATAATTCAAAGTCAAATGCTTGGTGTTCTTATCGAAAATGCAAAAGTAGAAAATTCTATTTGAATTAAAGAATAAACATACAGTTGGACCATGGGAAAAAAACTGGCATATTATAAATAATAAGCTAAAAAATGCAAACATTTTGTAGGAATTGTTGAGCTGTGTCATATCTAGTGACTGGAATCACAAACAGGCCAACTGAAACCCAGAACAGTTTCATAGCAACATATTAAAACACTCTGAGTGCTTTGGCAACTGCATAATAATTCTACCACCACCACCACCCACAATACTCAGATTTGAGGCTTTATATCTACATTTAATTGCATGCCACTATTAGTTGTGGGTTTGCTTAAAATCAAACCTTAATCTTTTTACAAGCTCTAAGATCTTGTTTCTGAGCTACAAAACACTCAAGAATCTGTTGGTGGTGCTGATGTGTGCACAAAATGCATTTGTCTTTGTTTCCTAGATTCACACATTGCATCAGTCACTTAGAGACCTGCAGAGCGATCAACTTCGACTAGAAGATGACATGGACAGAGAGATAGGCAGAAGAAACAGGTCACAATAAATTTTTTTCCCTTGAAAATGTTATTTTTGTTTTTTTTAAACTGTTTTTTAATGTCTCTGTTTGGATGTTTGTCTTTTATGTCCCCCAAAAGGACGGACATTGAAACCAGAAAGACATTAGAGAATCTTTCAGGCCATATCAAGAGAGAAGAACCTGTAAGTGCTGCTGATAATAAAACAGCATTTATACTTACCTGCTAAGCCAGCTGAGTACTAATGGTTGTACACTTAGCAATTTTGGCTTGAACTTGGATTTAAAATTGTGCAGTGAGAATTTAGAACAAGACCTTTTGTAATTGCGCTCCTCGCTTTTTATTACTTTCTGGAAAAGTTTGTTTTACATTACGTTAGCCCAAGGTGAAGAACGAAATTGTTTAGTTGTGCTACTAAATGTCTACAAATTGTAATTCTTCACACATCCTTTCATGGCACAATACATCTCTCAATCACGTTTTTGCCTGGTAGTTTATGTAATTTTATGTGGGCTGAAGTCATGTGATGTAAATCTGTCATTTGCCATATTAGAAAAAACAACCCAACAGCTCAAAATTATAAATCTAAGTTTTATGTTCTGTACGTGAACAATATTTGTTTTAAGTTTGCTCTTAGTTATTCATATCTGATTCTGATATCTGGATATTGGTGGCCTGTTTTACTGTAGCTGGATGTGCCCAATAAGCACATGTTGGATCAGTTTTGATGAGTATGATGTTTCTCAGGTCTCATTACGGGTGGAAAGACGTCTACAAGAGATCGAGGATGAGATGCGCTCAGGGCGACAGATGCTCTCTGAAAGACAACACAGGGAAAAAACAAAACACATGTCTGGAGAGCTACAAGAGGTACAATATCAGTCTTATGTAAACTGCATGTTGTCATTGAATAGATACCGTCTTAAAGTGATCACACCCTAAAATTCATGTTTGATCTTTTAAAAAACTGATGTTATAGTAATGATTTCTACCTTTTTAAACCTGCAACTTCTTCATTTACAAAAATGAAGTCACTATAAAACAAAAAACACATTGTTGCTATTAATACAGCATGATAACTCTTATTTTACCATGGCACATTGTCTAATGGCCAGTGTTAAAAAGAGTATTTATTTAAACCAAGCTACAAGTATTTCTAAATCTATACATTCACACATGACCACTCACCTGATGCTAGGTGGCCAGAAGTAGTTTAGTTCAAATCATCCATGACAGATTAAAGTATGTAGATGACTTAATGAAGGTTGTGGGTAATCAGTGTTCAAATAAGTGATGTGACAGAATTGTTTCCAGAGGGTTTATTCTGTGCTCCTACCAGCAGAGAGCAGCATCTGCGCATCTGTAGTTTCCATATACAATGCTGCTTCATTTTTTGAAAGATCATTTTTGAATGATTCATTTATACATCTTCTCGCCATAGCAGCTTGTAAATGAAAAGCCGGCATGCCCCAGGCCTAGAGAAATATCACATTTGTTGCAGAATTTCAAGAAGAGAGCAACACTAGCATTTTGGAAAAACAAACAGTCATTAAAGAGCTGACATTCTTTTACACACCCATATGATCTGAACTGCCAATGAAGCAATGCAGTTGTAAATGATAAAACATTATTCCTGAATATGAATGAAACTAAGCTTTCCTTTAGCTCACTGGTTAGAGCATGGTTCGATCTCAGGGATTGCTCATAGATTCAAAAATGTAATGTATAATGTAGTGTATTTCACTATAGATAAAAGCTTCTGTCAAATGCCTGAATGTTAATTTAAAGCTTAGACATGCAGAATCTGCGTGCCACCATCGTCATGAACGAAGTATGATGTTAATAAACCATTTATATTAAAATGTATCTTAAATTTATGTCGAGAACTGTTTAAACCATATATAAAACATATAAACATAATAAAATTACATTCTGTAATATGTATCCAGTCCAAGAATAATACTATGATTTATTGGCATCTTGATAAATAATACGTAAGAAAGGCTTTGATATATATTGATTGTTGGTCCAGACCACTTATAAATAATGTATGATAAACATTTTATTAAAATAGATCTACTTAAAGGTTAAAAGCAGTGATATATTTTTTGTGTTGGACTAGTGAGATACTATTGGCAGTTTGCAACCTGGATACTCAGATATGCTAAATAAGCTGTATTTCAAAGATTGGTCCTTGTTCGCTTTCAGTCGGTCTCTCAACATTGTGTTGACTAAATAGGGTTGAACTTGAGAACCTGTTTTTTCTAATCCAATTGAAAAAGCATAATAATTAGACGTGTGATCAATTCATCTATAAAAAGGGTACGGAAAGGGACGGAAGAGATCATTCATCATCTTTTGCTTTTTGGAACCTGAGTTTTGTGGTCGCTAGATTGCATGCTTTCTCTATTGTCACCAGCTTCAGTTAGAATGCAGTCGCATTCCTGTGTCGAATTTCCCTATGCGGTTTGGCATTTCCAGAGGTGGTACTGCACTTAAAGGGCAAATTTGATCCGTCTTCTAGTACCATAGGCAAGCAGGCAGCAAGCATGTGCACCCATCATGTTGGCTGGAGAGAGCGACTGGTACGCAAGTGGGATCGTTTGAAGCAATTGAGCTTGGCCTGACAGTGGAGATGTCTTTGGGTTTCTACAGCCCGTATTTCATCCTGCCAAAAAAACGCTCTGAACAATTACCTTGCCGTTTAAGATGCTGGTGCCAAAGGGTATTCTGACATCAATTTGGCATCAAGATTGGTTTTTGGCAATCGACTTAAATCACGACTGGGTCTTTGGGTCAACCGAGAGATGATGGAACTGGACTCTGTCACAATGTATGCATGACACGCCAACAAGTGTGCCCTGTTGGTGCTGATCTGTCTGGACCAGTTCAGACATTCAGCCGTCCCGCTGAAACTATTTTAGAGGTTTCTTGGACATACTGCATCCTTGACCGGAGTACTGCTCCTCGGTTTGTCCACAGGAGATGTTCCTGCAGTAGTTACAGAGTCAAGTTACAAGGAGAGCATGGCTACCTGTCACCAGACAGTCCACTTGCCTCCCCGACGCTCTGCACCGGACAGCCGGCCAGCTTTCTTGTCAGTTATCCCATCCAGGAGAGTGGCAGTTCCATCCCCACGCAGTTAAGCACCTCTTATTGTCCGCTTTGGTACTCCCTGACTAAGGCTCTCCTCGGGACGGATGCCCACAGCTGGCCATCAGACAAGCAGTAGTTCGCCTTCCATACTTTATTTCCGCACATCAGGACTTGGTGGATGGGAGGTCTCCAGGAGGATATGACCTGAGTACTTGGTTTCCGAAGACCCCGCTCCATACTTTCTTGGGGGTTGGGTGTGGTCCTCAGAACTCCCCCCTTTCAATCCTTCTATCAAGCTAGTTTTCCTCATTTGAAGATAAAAAACGCTCTTCTTGTAGCCCTCACCTTTTCAATTGGCTCAGAGACAAAAGGTTCTCAATTTCAACCCCATTTATTCGACACAATGTCTTGTTCACTTCTTCAAGTAACCGAGGTTAAATGACTAACTGGATAAGTTCAGCTCCCATTTTTTTCAAAATATTAAGAAAAATAAAATTATTAATTTAGGATGAACTGTCCCTTCCAGTCATTTGTCTGAAACAGGACTTGTCACTGTGTTGTTCTAATGAAATACAATGAGAATATAAAATGATTGCATTATTGAAAATATAGTAAGTCTTGGTGTGAAAAGAAAGAAAAGCTAGTTGGGACAGTTATAGAAAAACATAATCCTCTGCATTCACCCGGAAACAAAGTCTATTTAAGTTGCCATATTAGAACTGAGACTGAATTTTAGAGTTAGATATAATTTAAGGAAATTTTTGTGAGTCTCTCGACAGTCCTAGACAAATTGTATTTATGTGACATTATAGATTCTATAAAATACCACAGTTACAACATTTTTAAGTCAGTCTAAAACTGGAATGATTTGTAGTAATTTTTTTTAGGATTTTTTAAGAAATTGATTACTTTTCTGAACACCCCTCAAAATTAATGACATATTCCAGAATGAAATTCTTTTTTTCCAATTTAGGTGTAAGATTATGGACACTATGGAAGTCCTCTGAATGTGATTATAAAATATATTTATAATAAAATCAACAGTTTTTTATTAGTCAGATGTCCCTCAAACTAATTCAGTAATCAAAATTATAACAGTTACATAAACTTTTACACTTTTCACTGCTTTATTAAAGCCTAAAACGGGAACATTTTGTGCAAAGATTTCGCTTACCTTCAGAATTTTAACTAAAATTATCACATTCACATTTACAATTAAGCATTTAGCAGACACTTATCCAAAGGGACTTTTCTGATTGATTTCTTATAAAGTCCCATAGTTTGATCTTCAGTATGGAAATTACTCTTAGACATACATCAAAATCAAATGAGGCTAACTGAAAGTTTTGTCATAAGCATCCCCAGGTCTCCTGACCTGAACCCTCTAAACTGAAGAGGAGATTCCTCAAAAATGTTCTGGATCTAATGAAATTCTGGCACAAAATATGATTATGCTAATTGACTGACTGTGTGTTTTAGAATTACATATTTCATATATAAGTGTTATTTCTACACATTTTCTAAACATTTTCACTATTCCTGGCCTCTGCCACTGAGATAAGTGGAACATTTAGCGTAATATTTAAATTATTATTTTAGGGTTTGTGAGCATTGCGTGTTTCGGACACAATTCCTATAATAATGTAGTATGTTACAGCATAGTTTGTCATTCTGAGGATAAATAACTTTTGAAATCCAGCTGTTTCTTGCAAAAAACACTCAACAAATTCACTCTGTGCTCCGTGCATGCTGGCTTTTCACATTAAATGTAAGCATGTGGCACGTCATACGTCAGTTAGTTTTACCATTGCTAAAGAGATTTTGTTTTCAGTCTTGATTAAGTTGAATTAAATGTAATCCAGTGTAACATTTCTCCCACTGTTTGTTAAATTCACTTTACACATTTTGGTACATTATAGCATCGTTATGTGCAAAAACTCTGTGGTGGTGCCATGGGAGTGTTGTAATTCATTTTGTGTTGCTCTCTGCTTCAAATTTTGATATATTTATTCCCTACAAACTAAAGTGATTTACAACTCATTCATAAATAATATAAATGATTAATTGTGCATTTGTTACAACCTAAAACATGACAGCATATGCCAAAAAGCCATACCTCTAGCAGTGATGCAAATACAAGTACAATTGCAAACATCAAGTCATTACAAATGCTTGAAAGAAGTACAAAGGTGAACGACATCATGCAAGTAGAAAATCACAGTACAAGTGCTGAATTTCCTCCCTGGGTTCACATTAAGCCATCTCTCCAGCCATCCATCTGTTTGAGTGTTAGTTAGTAAAATATCTGAGGTTGGCAGAAAGGCTTCTAATCTTTTTTCTTGTCGACTTGACTCTTTGTCCTCAAAGGCTTTGAGGGGACATGACGCCCAGCCCCTGGAGGCAGATGAGACCTTCAGAAAGAGACTGCAGAGATCAGAGACCGAGAAAAGCAAGGTATGCGTGTCTTTGATATCATGTGCAAATGGCATAAAAATATTATTAACCTCAGTGCTCATATGATATTTAGCGAGGCTTACGTTAATTCCTTCATTTTCTGCATTGACTACTCTTCAAATTATACACAAACACAGTCTAGTGAACTTGTAACAAAAACAATGGTTTTAATTGTTAAATGGATTGAAATTGAAATTCTGTCATACGTTATGCACCCTCAAGTTGTTCTACACCTGTCTAAATGACTTTGTTCTGTTGAACACAAAGGGAGATATTTTGAAGAACGTTGGAAACTGATATTTCTTGCGGAATCATTGACTAATTCTTTAGTTGAGTTGAACACCAATGAGTTTGACTACTGTTGGAGATTTTTTTACTAAGGTAGTCAATAGTGCCCTAGAAATGTCAGTTGCTAGCATCCTTTCAAACGTCTTTATTTATGTTTAACAGAGCAAAGATATTCTTACAGGAAACAACCTGAGGATTTAGTAGTTTATAGAAGAATTTTCTTCCTGGTTGAACTATATCTTTATCACACATAGATTTTTGAAGTGCTGGCTAGAACATTTTAGGAGTATTCCATGAATAGGTTATGTCATCTCAGATGTATATGACTTTTTTCTTCAGTCGAACGCAATCAGAGTTGAATAAATGAATATCATCATTCTTTTTAGCCTAGTACAGTCATTTCATGGAGTCTATCCACTAATCAAACGTGGAAATTACATGCTTAAAGCTATATTATCATAAATTACTCCTAGTCGTTCCAAAAAGAACCTCAGAATTGTTTGCTGCCCAAAATTTTTCAGAATATCTCAAGCTATTTTTCCTGCCATGGTAGTCCAAGAACTGTTTGGTTATTCGCATTGTTTCAAATATCTTTTCTGTGTCGGTAAACCATGTCTTTGAAGACATCATGAAATCAACATTGAATAAAACCATATTTATTCACTTCTGTGCACTTTATTATTTTTTAATAAAAAAAAACAGATTAAAATGAAACTTAAATATTTTGTATTCATGTAATATGCATTAAAGAGAGGTACAATATGATACGAGACCAAATTTAAATTTATGCAAAACGGCCAGTCTTACTTTGGATATATATCATTATATGAATAAAGCGATAAAGCGAGTTCGCGTCTTTAATAGAAATCAAGTCTTGGACTACAGCAAATGCAAGGATTGTAATTATCCTGTTACTTCCTTAACAATTCTATGATGAAAAGTAACTCATCTGCCTATTGTCCACCCCTTAACACATGGTGTTGCTGAAACTGAGTATTTTTACTAATGGTTCAGCTGCTGAAACCGAGTATGGTAATAGGTGTTGCACTTCCAACACGCGCTGAACACAGTTGAGCAGTTACGCTAGATTAGATCATAGGACCTTTCAGAGTAAACTGGCTGTATAATGCGGCCTTAAAGTGACAGGAGCTAAAACCACTTGTTTTATAGTCAGGATAAAGGAGACAAAGCAACAAGTCATTAATAGGACAAATAATGCATTTTTGAAGTTTTAATCACATTTATGTATAATTGAGGTCTTAATAGAATTATAATTTTTATCACTATCAAAGACACTGTTTAACAAGATTTAAACAATATACAGCGCTGTGCAGACCCATCTATGGATGACATATTATTCAAGCACGTGCTGCGAAGTCTGTGCTGTTGGACTGGATGGTAATACGGTTATATTGTGTTATGAGGGTCATTAGTTTCAATACCGTTATACCGTCATAAAAAAAAACAATGCACTTATATAGGATACCAGATTTAATTATTAAATAACAGTTATTTAATGCCTAAAAATGTGCATTCCTGGTTTTCATCACATGTCAACATGCAGGATAAAGGGAGGGGGGGGGCGAAACTTCTACAACTTATATTTGTTGCTGATAAAAGTTGTTGTGAATGTTATTGTTTCAGTATTAGTGTTTTGTACAACTAGGCACAAGCCAACAGTTTGCTGACACTGTCTGAGCCTTACAGTAAGTCATCATTCTTTATTGTATACCGTAATACTGTATAGCGAGGTATAATAGGAAGAGATTTGGCGGTATGAAAATTTGGATGCCGTCCAAGCCAACTGCGCAGCGCTGCATGAAGTTGAACGTCAAAGTGATTTACTACTGTATAAATCAGTCATCTACCAGTTCTAGATGAGTTGCACGATTTAATGTGCTAAAGCTGTATCTTTATAAAAAAAAAAATTTTTCTGAAATTGGAATGAAATTGATGATCTCATTTGCATCATTTGAGTAGAACATTTCTGTAAGAATAATATTTATTCATTATTTCCTTTTAATTAAACCAAAAAGAAGTCTTTACTGACAAACTTGTATATGGAACTGAATGTTTATTATAAATTAAATTATAAATTCCATGATCTTCGGTTTTTGCACCGATGGTGGTTCATTATTTTAAATGAAAAGAGGCTCCAACAATAAAACATGACAATAATTCTTATATTCATCAAAGAAATGAAACCTTTTAAACAAAAGCTCTCCTCCGTTTTGACCTGTCAATCGTCGCATTTCCCTGCTTGTGCTGACAGATATGCGCCTTAAAAACTCTTGTGTCCATTATCCAAATAAACTTTTATCTTTTATCTAAAAATAAAATATAAGTAATGTAATATGTGGATAGCCACGGACATACTTGACCTCTTACTTGATCATCTTCATGTTATTTAGACTAAACTTTTATCGACAATGACGACGTTTGAAATGTTTTTGCAGATGGGTTGGTGCAGAATGGCTAAAGATTACTTCCAGTATATGGTTTGTTGAGTAACACTATCATCTGTATGATCTCTTAAACTTCAGCAAATGGACCACTGTCCCCTATATTCTCCTGAAAAATGTCCACTCTTTTGAATTTATTGTTCAGTTATTGTCAATCATTCAAGCTCAGAGGTGGCTAAGCAGCCCCAATACTTTAAAGGTGGTTTGAGGTTTTGCTCTTTTTGAACAGTGCCTGTTTCCTTTCACACTATTTTGTATCATCTGTCCAAACACAAGACATTTTCCCAGGGGCATCGTGGAACATCCAGGTTTATGCTATTTCCTGCCGTGACCAATGTTGTTCAGTGATTTCCTGTTGGTGGTCAAATAAATAGATTTTAGTTAGTTGTGTTTTCTTCCTCCTATTGTAACCTTTTCATCTTTTTGCATTGTGCTTTGTGAAAAGACCCCTGGAAAGTTTATTGGGATACAGGCATGGACCACTCGAACCTGTTTTTTCTCAAGATTAGATTTGTCATTAACTTGGCTTTGTGCGCCTCTCTTTTCAAAGAAAAGCACATGTGCAACCCCAACCAAAACACACACACACACACACACACACACACACACACACACACACACACACACACACACACACACACACACACACAATCTCATCTCATTATTTAGGATTCCATTCAACTTTGGAGAAGTTGTTAACACAGACATTCATCTTTTTCCAGCTTGCAGTGTATAATTACTTCGAATCTGAAATAATTGTGTTGTTAGTGTAGTTAGATTGTGTTTTGTCTTGTGTGTGATACTGTAAGTTATCAATTCAGAAGAAGCTATAATCTTTATTCTTGCAACTTAAGAGTTATTGGTCCTATGTACACTGTCAATAATTTACAAGAATTATGCTGATGTCGATACTTTCTGTGATTGTTTAGAGACACTTTATCTCAGTATCAAAGAGACCCTCATCTCCTTCTCCTCATTTTACATTTTCTTTGTATGTTTGGCTATGTGTTAGTAGTAGGACAATTCCAGTGCTATGGATGTGACATTTTGTGTTATGGATGTCAACTTTTTATATTATTCAAAACTCTTGATTATAGAGTTTAGAAATCAGAAAAATATCAGTCTATTGAAAAGTTTTCTATTTTAAAAAAGGCAAACAAATTCGCATAATTGACGTGACAAAAAATGGACACCAATTTTGGGAGATTTATTTGACTTAAAATATACAAACCAGACTCAAAAATATCCAACAAATGGCCAAGAGATAGCTCTAATAGATAATAAAATAATGAATAATTAAAAATAATAAAATAATAAATACATTTTAATATTCATGTGTCCGTTTCTAAGCAAAATGTAGCGTTTGGAACTTTATTATGATTAAAATTAATTCTCTTAAAATTTAAAGAGGGATCTTAGATGGGGTATTTGAATAATTTTATTCTATTTTCATGGTAAGGTTTCCAAGGAATTGCCCATTACCAGTAAATCTGTAAAGTTACAAATCCCAATGTTCATGATAAAGCGAGTGTCTTTAACAGAAATCTAATGTCTTGGACTGCAGAAAACACCAGGATTACAGGCATCCAGTTACTTCCGTAAGTTTTCTGAGTCTAAATTTGCATAATGTTCCCCTGTCACTCGTGGTGATGCAGTAACATTTCACGCTGTTCTTTGAAAAATTAATTGAATTAATGTAAAGTTGAGGACTCAATCAATACAATTATTGATAGTTACCATTTTGGAGTCTCTTTAAACATAAAAAGGAAATGCTATACAGGAATTTGAACCACACAATAACCCTTTTCACACAGTATCAATTTAACCAGAATGATTTTACCAGCAAACACACAAGCATTCCATTTACACAAGCAACACCATTCCATCTTTTTACAGACAGCATTAACATACCCATCCCAAAATAACCGGTTGTTTGATGTCATTTAACAGAGGCTTCCTTCAAAACAGCTGCTGCGACACCACAGCTTTTCTTGAAAATATGCCAGATAGACTGGTAATGCTATCAAAATTTCAGTACCAATACCATTGAAATTTCAGGTTTCTCTGAAACTCTTTTGCTATCAGAGCAAAACATGCTCTTCAACCAACACATCATTTTTATTTATATTGATGTTTTTTTGTAATAAAAATCTAAAAAAGCATTGCCATGTTATATACATTAAGGAAACAAGTTTATTGTTGCTAAGGTTGTTGTGCACTTGCTGAAGTCCTGAACCTGAAATATTCATTATTAAAACACACAATAAATTTCAGTAAGACAACAGACTGAACATACATGCATAATATTAGGGAACACTTGAGCACTCATTCTGCATTTCTAAAGGATTACTTAAATTAAGTTAACTGTCTGTTAAAATAATGAAAGGCAACACAATCTTTTTAAATCAAAATTATTTATATTGTTTCAAGTAAATGAGCTTTCGATATACACAATAAATTAAACTTAGCAAGTTTATTTGTTTCCAGTTAAGGTATTAAAGCATTAAATGTACTACATTATTCATAACTCAACCACTTAAAAAATGTAAAACTTACTGCATGATCTCGTTCAGTAAATGCAAATGTTTTATTCTTTAATTATAAAACTTTGTTCATTTTATTTATGATTTGACTTAATTCTGTATTATTTCTGCACTTAGCGGCGCTTTTGTAGATGCGCACCGTTGCTCATCACATCTTATTGCGTCTTTGAAAAGTATCCGTCTGAAAACCTGTCAAAAAGCCCATTAGCTCCCGGTAGACCCAGTCCGTCGGTGCTACCAGGTCATTTGAAAATGTGGCACCGACTACTTTTTTAATTTTACATACTGATTTGGACCCAAAGTGCTGGTACTTGTAACAACACTAATGCCAGGGTATAATTTGTGAATAAACATTATGTTGTTGATGTTTGAACAATACAATTGCGCTTGCTTATTTAAAGATCCCATACACACATGATATGTTGACAGTAATTATCCTAATAAGCAAAGACTCTTTGTGTGAAAGATTGTAATGATTTAATGCTGTTTAAACAACTGAGAGGATTATTGGTGTGTCCCTGCCCAATCCCCAGGTCTTTTACATCTCTAGATTGGAGACAGGCAGGTAGACATCGGAGCATCTCTCATATAAATGCACAATTTATGCTCTATGGCAATACAGTACTTACCTGACAACATTGCAATTACTAAACTTTGTATATTATTTACATTTACTTTTTTACTTATTTCATTTACATTCTACTTTAATATTTTTATATTATGTGTACTCTGTTTTTAAGAGCTCCTATAACCACAAAATGTTGTTTTTGTGTGTGAGCACACTTGGCCAATAAATCTCATTCTAATTATATTTTTTTAATATTTAGATTATTTCTGTTTAATGGTATGAGTTTAAGGAAAAGGCTTAATTCTACCTTTGAGGTTTAACTTGTGATGTAACGCTTGTCCGCTTTATACTTGTTTAGGTTTTTTACTAAAAACCTTTTGTGTGATTAATGTGGTGACATTTCTATGAGTTCAATTATCAGTGGTTGCTGCTTGTTTCAATACACACTTTATAACAGCTAGCCACAAATAACGGAAAAGCCAAAAGACTCAATATGGCCTACTTGTAGTCGGTAGAAGTAAACTTAGAAGTAAATAAAGTAACAAAATATTTTAACACCACTTCAGACAATGTGAACACCGCTAATCCAGAACCAAAAAGTAATACAATTTAGCACACCAAATTGAATTAAATGTGTAAGAATTAAAGCATAAAGCAATGAAATACAACTAAATAAAAGTACTTCTTTTACAATTTGCTAAGTTTTTTGTGTTCCTCTAAAGAAAGTAATGGCAAAATTCGAAGAGATTTTTGTTGAGGGAAATATTCCTCAATGTGTCTTGTTTTTGGCCATAATAAGGCTTAAAGACATTTAGATCTCTCTCTGTGGGTCACTATATTCCCTTCCTTTACAGATGGAGCAAGAGTTGGACAGACTGAGGAGGCAGCTTGATCAGACAGAGGGTGGACGAGACACTCTCCTCCACCAGGTGAACTATTCCCAGTTTCAGATCAGCTTTGAATCCTGACAGCACTGGCTAATGCTTGTAATTTAATTTGAGACACGAGTCTGGCTATCTTCGAACATTTTGCAGATGGACGACATGCGTTCACAGCTCCTGAGGATGGAGAGGGAGCGTGTAGACTTGCAGGGGCAGTTGTCTTTACTCCAGTCTCAGAAGAGTGCAGGAGGACATCAGGAGAGAGGGGTCAACGGAAACACCAGGGGTAACATATCTTGACGTAGTGAGGTCAGGCTGTTTTGCAGGTCATGCACTGTTTTACCACTCTTTGTGTGTGTGTTCCTCCCAGAAAGGACAGAGCTGGAGAGAGAGATTGAAGACCTGCGGGTGCAGCTTGGTAGAATTGGAGCCTCCAGTGAGGTGGAAGAACTGAGAAAAATGGCTGAGCGGAAAGAGAGAGAGAAGAATCAGCTCGCTTTCAGGGTGGAGGTGCGTGTTTTGACATTGTTCCGTGGCAGAGCTCAACAGGTTCGAAGTCATCTCTGGTTAGCTTTCGTTTTTCAAAATGGTTTAATTCAAGTCTGGTAAGAGAGGAGGTGGAGATGAACTTTGTTTGTGTCCCAGAGCACATATCAGTCTATTCACACACTACAGAGGAAGCAGAGATGCAGCCTGGGGCTCCGCTAAAAACTCTGCCTACATGGGAAATAAAAAATACAGCTTAGGATAAAAAGATACTTCTCCTTATTGAATAAAAGGAAATGTTGACGATGAGGTATTTGATCATCTGTGTTTAGAATTATATTTTTTATCTTGAGAACCAGAAGGTGTTGTGTAATATATCTATCTTTCTTTCTCCTGTCTATTCATTTTGTTTAATTCTGTTGTATGTAGCTTATTTATATGTTCTTCATTTCTTCATCCAGTCAATCCGTCATTTATTATATTGTTATATTTGTTTCTTTTTTTGTTGTTGTTCATGGTGTTGATTATATGTTTTTTGTATGGATACAACATCTGATACAATATAAAGATTCCCTTATCTCAATCTTAAGTTGTTCAAAACCTGTATACATTTCTTTGTAATTTTGAAAACAGAATATATATTTTGAAGAATGTGGGAAACCAAATAGAATCAGCACTGGCCATGGTAGTAGTATTTCCTGCTATGGAAGTTTCTTGTGGGAGGGGTGGACTTTAACTTCCACATTTAAAAATCAAGACAAAACTACTTCCATCAGCAGTCAGTTCTCTTGGCCACCTTTGCTTAAATACGCTCAAACTCCTGACATTCTCTCTGCCCTCTTTCTCTGAGCTTGACATTTCCGAGGCCATTGCTTCTCACTCCAAGACCATGGCGTCTCTGGAATGGATCTGAGTTCCAACATCTCTATTAGGGGTGCCTCAGGGCTCAGTGCGTGGCCCATTTTACTTATTCGGAAACATAACTTTCCTACCCCTGCATTATGGAGGAGACGTAACTCCACTTTTCAGCCTGCATATCAGCATTCCTAAGCAACATCTCACTCTAGAAAAAGGAACATCACTTGCAGCCAAACCTTGCAAAACAGAACTGCTTGTGATCACGGCTAACCCAAAGATTTGTCACAATCTCTTCATTCAACTAGTATCATCAACCATTACACCTTTTAGGACAGCCAGAAACCTTGCAGTGTTAATTAAAGGCCTCCTAATCCAGGAAATGTAGTTTTAAATGTTGTACAAACAAAACTTTGTCTCAGGAGTGTGTGTACAGCACCACCATAGAATGAAAAGTCCAAGTCCACCCATTCGTTTTTATTTGAATTTCAAGTTAATCTCAACAGTCTTCTTGAATGCGCATTTTTTTCACCATTGTTTTCACTTACCTACGCACCTTGGGCTGAAAGAGTGTTTAGTAAACAAACCATTTGGTTGCTCACGTCAGATTCAAAGCTCTGCTTCTCATCTACAAGCCAACACAGGCTTAGTCCCCCTCATGCCTTCACTCACTAATACTGGCTTATGTGCCCATCAGATCCCTATGCTCTAAAGAAAATGAACAAGGCTTTGTGGTGCCATCCCAAAAGGGAAAGTTACTCTCATTTTCCTTTCAGGATCTGTTCCACAAAAGTAAATTGATCTGCCTGTTGCTACACGATCACCAGATTCCGTAGGCATATTTAAGAATCGTCTAAAAACACATCTCCACTTTCAACATCTGACCCATTCATTTTTTTCATTTAAATTAGCCAGAATAATGCCCTCAGACTGTTTGTATAGGCACAAAAGCAATGGGGATGAACTATCTTTTTAAGACCTTTAAATGGGATAATTTGGCAAAAAATAAAAAAAAGTTGTCATGCATTACTAAGAGGAGAAGTATCACACTGTTTCTGTAATAGTTAAACAAGTGCTTTAGACATTAAACCATGTTAAGTTGTCATGTTCAAAGTAATCTGATTCTTAAAAAACGCATGATGTAGTATTTCTGTGCTCATTACACTTCTTCCATACAGCCAAAGGTTATTCAAATATTCAACTTGCAGACATCATGAAATCACAAGTCATTTATTGGCCATTCGCCAATTAAATCCTGATGCAGCTTTTTTTTCCTGCAAATTGCTCAATTAAATTCTTTCATTTTCATTATGTGTAGGGAAATAATTTGTTGGTTTATCTGAGGCAGGGGTTCAGGGGGCTTTGTTGCTGTGGCCCAGATTATTTTAAAGTGGGATGCGCAACCAAAAAAGTTTCAGAACCACTTAAACTTTTTACAAGGTTAAATAATTCTACCAAACTCTTTCAAGAATTTTCATTTTCTGATGGACTACCCCTTTAAGTTTTGCTTCTCCTGTGTTGGGTCACAGTGAAAAATTATTTAGTTTTGAGCAAGATTTGTTAAGACTTGTTTTTTTTCCAGGCTATCTCTGCAGATCTGGAGCGCCGTGAGCAGCAGCAGTTGAGGATGTTGGCACAGCTAAAGGAGATCCAGTCCCTTTCAGAGGAGAGCGGGGTACAACGTGCCCGTCTCGAGGCCCAACTCACAGAAAGTGAAAGGAGTAGAGAAGAGCTACGCTCCAAGGCACAGGAGGCCATCCGACAGTGGAAGGTCAAGTGTAAGAGACAGGAGCGAGAGCTTCAAGAACTAAAGGATGAAAGTAGAGGTGACTCTGATAAAGCTAAACGGGTGAGATTTCACAATGGCAGGGTGACATCGCTATGGGAATGCTTAGTGGTTGTTGTGTTTAACCCTAGGTTCTGTGCTGCAGTTTGTGATAGTTTGAGGACGAAATGATTAAGTCAAGTAAAGGAAAATTTATTTATATAGCGCTTAATACAATTTCAATTGTTTCAAAGCAGTTTTAAATGAAATATGTTTCATAACATATATTAAAAAAGGTAACAAAGCAGAGAAGAAGCACAGACAGAAAGACAGACACAAAGAAAGAAAGAGAGAAGAAACACAAGTAATATACCATGCAAATAGTTACATATGAGGTCCTTCTGAATAGCATTAAAAAAACATATTAATAATAGTGCAGTAAAAGCTGATGTCAGCAGCCTCCTGATGAGCAATATAAGATTAGAGGAGCTGCAGCCAATGGTGGTAAGGAAAACACTCGGGAAAAATGTCGGAAGAAACCAGGCCCAGCCAGGAGAACCAGTTCCCCACTGGCAAAACTGCTTGAATCTCGCTTAGTGTAACTTAGTAACCTGGTTGTAGCACTTGTTCATCTATTGTTGTCTCTGCTATTCTGCTATGCTTCATTTTCTCCTTAACTCTTTGTAAATCGCTCTGGATTAAAGCATCTGCTAAATCGAAATGTATCTCTAAGAGCTCTCCAGTGCTCTTAGAGATATGGTCAGTGAGCAAAAGAAATATTAAAGAAAAAATATTGTCGTGGTTGTTGTAAAAGCAGTTTGTGTTGTGTGACCTGGAGTGTCTGATGGCCTCTTAGGTTTTCAGCTCCAGCGTATGGAATGGCTTAAACGGGAGGAGGGCATGCGATAATCTCTAGTTACCTCGGGATGAGTATCACAACGTAGAAACAAATTAGCAAACCTGCTGTTCACTGTACTATATAACTTGGAATAGTCTGTATTGCAGTGGAAACTGGTTGTTTTCTTATAATATTACCAAGGAGCAGCATGTATACAGAGAAGAGTATTGCCCTAAAACTGATTCTTGTGGTAATCCATAGTTTGCTTGCGTTAGATTTAAAGATTCACCATTTAGATGGACAATTTGATATCGGCCAGATAAGTAGGATTTAAACACTGCACTAAGGTCAAGCAGTATCAGTAGTGGGCCGTTGCTTCAATCTGATACATTGAGCAGGTCATTTGTTATTTTAACCAATGCAGTTTCTGTATAAGACAACATCTTTATATGATGTTTAATGACAGCCATCTCAAAAAGTCCTGGGACATGGCCTAGGGTTAGTGACAAGCTAATCATATTATGGATGGGTGCAATTGCAACCAGTAGTTTCTACATTTACATTTACATTTAGACATTTAGCAGACGCTTTTATCCAAAGCGACTTACAATAGTCGAGGAGACAATGAAGCGGTAAATAGCCGATACAACAATAGGTCAACAAGTGCTACAACAATGCTACCAAGTTACACAGAGAGAGAAGTTACAAAAAGTATATATATATATAAATGTTTTTTTGTTTTTTTGTGTTTTGATAGAGTGAGTAGGTTAGAAAAGTAGTAGTTTGTCTTTATATAATTTAGTGGGTATAGGAGCTAGTAAGCATGTTGTAGGTTATGATATTGTGATCATTTTAGTTAATTCTTCTTGTTCAATTGGTAAAAAGACAGAAGATTTTCTTTAGGGGCGATATTTGGTGCCATTTTATTGGGGAAACTTGAGTCATGAACTTCTACTATTTCTTCGTCTCTTTTGTTTTTCTGTAAAAAATTGCATGAAGTCATTGCTATTGAGCAGCGGCAGAATATCCTGTTCTAGTGATGTTTGTTAATTGTTAATTTAGCTACAAAGGAACCCAGATTGTTTAACCGGGGCGGTCGGCTTTTGTTGCTTTTAGAGCAGTTTTATATCGGTTTTTAGCTCTTTTCCATGCAATTCGGAAAACCTCTGAGTTTGTCTTCAATTACGTTCTAACTCTTTTAAAGGCATGCATGGTGGTGTTATACCAGGTTGTAATTCTTTTTTCACTATCCTTTTTTGTTTTTAACTTTGCCACGGTTTGTAATCTATTAGAGAAAATTGTGCTTTTTGCTGGTCATGTTGTTGTAATTGAAACAGCCAGCAGGCTGTTGTTTGCGAAATCTATCTTAAGTAGTTAATGTTATTGTTCCACCCTGTTGATTACAAGTTTTACAACTAACTTCCACAGTGCGCATTGTACAAGTTATAAGATTGTGATTGGTGATATCTTTGTTTTTCGGGGATAACATCTATGTCAGTTAAATCGACTCCAAAAGAGAGAATTAAGTCTTGTGGGGTGGACTTATTTAGACTAAAATAATCACTTGGTCTGAGCCAAGTTTCAGATAGACTTATACAAAGTTAAAGTCAGTGGTCATTTCATTTATAATAACTGATTTGAGTTAAGTGAATAAATATTAAGGATGTCCAAGCTTTAGGAATTTGGAGTTTTGTTTATTTATTGTATTTTCATCGGGTGTGATCACAATTATATTTTCATTTTGGTTAAAAATTTTATTTTTCTGTACAATTTAATTTCAGACACAGTCTCTATAGATCCAACTGCTCAATTCATTTTTACAGTTAAGTCTATAATGGACTCAAGTTAAGATTTTGACTTTCTAGTAAGATGGTGCGTAGTGTAATAGTGACGATTGATGCAAAACATCTAGAAAAATGTGGTTGTTTTGAATGTAACTGATGTATCTTTCATTTGTCCTGTCAGATTAAAGAAAGAGAAAGTGTTCTCAACCAGCAGACTGAAGCTGCACGCAGACAGCTCGCAGATACCCTCGGACATCTCGCTCAGCGAGAGGAGGATGTACGCCGCTGTGGTGTGGATCTTGCTGAAGCACGACTGCGCCTCACTGCTTTAGAACAGGATCTGCGTGAGGCCCGTGAAACTTCGCGGGGCCTAGAAGAAGAGGTGCAGAATCAGATCTCCCTGCAGGGCCGGATGAGAGAAGAGAATTTTAGGCTAAAGGAACGTGTGGAGCTTCTGGAGCAGAGGAGGGAAGACGAGCAGAGATCTCAGATGGATCTTCTGGACTCGGTCAAAACCCTCAGTGCAGTGAGAGCTGACCTTAAAGCCAAACTGGCTGAAGCAGAGAGCACAAGGAAGGATCTGGAAAGACGGCTCCTGGCAGCTCGGGAAGAGATCTCAGCTAAGGGACAACAGTTGGAACGTGAGAAGGAGGTGCATCAGAAAGAACTAATACATGTCCGAACGGCCCACCGAGAGGAAAAAGCCAAACAAGACAGAGATGTACATGAAACGCTCAGATTGTACCAGCGAGAGCGAGAGGAACTGGAGACTCTCGTCAGAGATCTTAAGGTTTGAAGTCTTCTTAAAATTTTGGTTCACGCTTTATTTAAGGTTGAATTCTTGCCATTAACAAACAATTTACTATAACTTTCTCAATAAACTAATAATATGATTCTCATTAATAGTTTTGGGCAGGATTAAGGATGCAGAATATGGAAGCTGAATATGTGCTTTATAAGTACTTATATATCGCCTATATTCTTATAATTATTGAGGACAAGAGCTGTTGTTTAATAAAAAAAGTACAGACACAAAAATAAAACAATTTATACATGCATACATAATGTAGAAGTTATTTAGTATAACACCAATTATACATATTGACATTTATATTTTTATTTATCCATCCATGCATTTATTTATTTATTATAATTAGTGATTTATTTATTAATTTATGTATGTCTTTTTTTATCTATTTATTTATTTTTATGTATTTAAGAAATTTCTTATCCTCAATAAATAATAGACATGTTAATAAGCGACTAGTTATTAAAAGAATAGCACTTTATAAAATTTAGGCTTTTCCAGGTCATGCCAAGAGCTTTATGTAAGGAAAAACACTTAAATGAATGTTTTAAATGCCTGTCTGGAATTCTCAGTTCTGGTAGGTCTGAAATTTTGAGGTCAGTTTTTGTCCAATGGTAATAAGCCACTTTTCCAGGTACTGGAAGTCATTTTGACCCAACAGGAAAATGTTTAAAGTATCCCTCAACTTTGGACATTAAAATATTTCAAATAGTTGTTTCATGTCTATTATGTAAGATATTTGGAAGAATGTTTGTAACCACAGTATGGCATTAAAATTTTATACATTTACATTTATTCATTTGGCCGATGCTTTTATCTAAAGCGACTTTGTGCAGTTTTGTGCAGTGACCATTTTTCACTGCAGAGCAAACAGTTTAAGATGCCTTGCCTAAGGACACTTCAGTCACTGTCTGATGGCACTGGATTCAAACCTACAACCTTCTGCTGACAAGTCCAACTCTTTCATTACCAGACCCTAACTGATATTGACTTCTATGGTAAAAAACAAGTTACTATGGTTCTTAATTTTGACTAACAAAAAATATGAAAACAAAATAATCAAGTTAAAGCCATTATTGCTCCACATTCTGTCATAAATATTTAAGGAATAGTTTTTTAAGGAATTATTTTTTTTAAGGTAATGGTAATGATTTTCCAAATCAGTCTGTAATCATGTTAAATAAGTTTATGATTACTATTCACTTTCTGAAAAGATTTGCCGCACATATATATTGATTTTTTTAGCAACTGTGTGGGGAAATGCAGGCAATCAATGTTTCAGTGTTTTTACTACATATAAACACTCTTGAATTGACAAAACAAGATTTGAAACAGTTATATAATGCAAATGTTTTCATCCTTTTTACTGTGGATATCAAATGCCATAATTCTTTTCCGTTAATGTCATCGCAGGTGCAGGTTTTGCCATGTATCTTCACATTTTCTCTGATTATAAGATCAGTATCAAGTGTGTCTACAGACTTTGTGTTGTCTTGACAAAGCTTGGCCTGAAAAGTTTAAAATTGGAAAAGTTTGCAAAGCTTAACACACTGTCTGCATACTGCAAACAAGTGTTGATATGTGCCACAAAGAAAGACTATAGAATTTATTATAAACAGAATATCTGTCAATTTTTATTGTAGACTTGATATGTGCGAGTTTAGCACGATGCTGGCACTCTTAGGGCATGACTGCTCTACAACTGCTAATACATTAAGGGTTGTGATTAGGGTGTTGCTGTGGTAGCTAGGATACCATGGGTAGTTGATCTGTGGTTTCTAGGGTACTTGGAGTTGTTTCTAGAGTCTTTCGACTGCATGAGGTTGCTAGGGAGCCAGAAACAGTTTTTCCATCCCTACAAAACAACGTGCCGATATTGTGTTTTCGTTGGTTTGCAGTCAGAGGCCATGACGGATAATGATCTACGAAAAGCTTTACAGCTGAAGCTGGACAAGATGAAGACAGAGTGTGACAAACTGACAGAGCAGCTGAGCACCAGCGAGGAGAATCACGCCCAGCTCCTCCACAAATACCACACCGTCAAAAAAGAACTGGACGTGAAGGTATCAATGGTATTTTTGATATAAACAGACATTTGATATGGTAATCTGATTACAGGCTTCGAGATATGACGATTGACAATACGAATCTGTTCAAGGAAGAGAATTGTAAAATTGGTGCCTATCTTAGAGTTTGGCACTGCGCAGTTCATTTATCATATCTCAGATGTCATCCTAATGTCTCCTGTAGTTAAAGCTGGCAGAGAGGGCTGAGGAGAGGAGACGGACTGCAGAGGAGCTGCGCGAGAGGGTCACAGGCCTCCAGACGGAGCAGGAATCCATTCTTCACGCCATTGGGGCTAAGATTGACTCAGCCTGTCAGTTCCTGTCAAAAGACTCCGACGCCAGGCTACAAGTACCCACACACACTCACACATACTGCTTTCAATCACTTCGTATAAAAGCCTACAAGCTTTCCTAATCCTTCTCCACTAATAGGCTCATCTATTTATATGCACAATCATGGTATACTAAAGAATTCCTTTTTGTGGTTTCCTGTTGTGTCTGCGTTGATGATGTGTGTCAGTTCTTCTGAAAAAGAGTTAAATCATTAACTGTCAAATGGATCGGAACTAGAAGTCTTGTTCGTGACTATTAAGATTAGCACAGATTTGCCATCCTTCGTGAAAAGTCCTCAAAAAAAGCCCTCTGCTTTGATCGTTGAAGTTGTTTGTAAATGAACATAACAGTATTCTCCGAACCGTGAACGTTCTCCCTGCCTTTTTCACAGTGTGTGTACTAACAACTCAAGTTGTCACCATCCACCTTACATTCTACTTTTAGGTTGTACTGCAGCCTTCGCACCTTTTTATCTGCTGCCGACAGCCACCTTTGATCGTTGGGGGAAAAAAGTGCCAAAATGGCTTCCCTCCCCGTCATGTGTTTGTGTCAGCAGTCTAAAGATATACGGCTGTGTTCAAACACCTCCGAACGTGACAGGCAAGAGCTGTCGGGGGAACACAACCCACCCCCACACGCTCGCTTTTCTTTAAAGGTGACAGAACTCCTCCCGTGCATTCTCGCTGTGAAGGCGTACATCGTAAATGACAAATTTGTAAATCTGCTCGTTTTGTTTGGCAAAGAGATTCGTTTGTGCGGTGGGGATTTCCCACCGAGCCAAAGATCTGCGAGGTTTTCGGCTTCCGGCAGCACATCTGAGGAAGCTGGCTGTGAGCCGTTTGGAATATTTTACAGTTTAAACTTCTCGGTTTTTATTTAACAGAAGTTTCTAGTTAAAAGACATTCATGCATAATTCTCACTGACACGCAATAACATGTTATACATGTGTCAAAACCTAAAAATGTCAGTGTCAGATATTTAAATAACTACATTTGAAGTGTCCGGAAACGGTCTAAAACAAAGATATTTTTTCCTTTTTTTGTGAAATGAAATTTATTTGTTTCCCTAGGGATATTCATAGCACTACAGCATTGACATGCCAACACTAGCTTTGGATGCTGCAGTTGTCTTAGCGATGAGAAACAACTGCAGCTTATAAACCCTTTGTAACACACACATAACCTCTTCAAAGGTCTGCTAATAGACTGTGGTGTGAATAGATCTTTGTTACACATTTACTTTAATTGCTTTTCTGTGTGTGATTTTGTATAATAAAGGTCATTACACTGACTCCAGGACTGCAGAAGGATCCTCATCGCTGGCTCGCAGAAGCTAAAGTATGTTCTCGAACTCATGGTAGTCATTTCTATTGGTGATACAGTTAATATAAACATAACTCTGCTCTTTGTTATGTCAGATAAAATTATAGAAACATCTTCCAGCTCTCAGATAGCTTATCTCATGTTTAATAATTTTCAAAAATGTTTCAATACTTGTGAGCTAGTTTGTTCTTGTCTGTTGGTGTTATGCAAGAAGGTTTCTCAATCATTTCCTACAGCGCTCCTCCACAACACATATTGTAGGCGTCAGTAGGAAATGAAGTGTGCTGAGGAAGAGAGATGTCCAAGGGAATATATTGAGATGCATTGATAATTAATTTATATAATAATTTATTTATGTGAACATTTTGATGTTCAGTTTTCTTTTGGTTCCTGTTTTAGGGTAAGAATAATTTGAAACAGTAAATATTTGTTAACACTTAATTGTTTTAAATTCTTTTTACCCGTAAACATCCCAATGTCGTCAAATGCAACAAATGACTGGGGCTGGTTTAACTTCATGGATTTTGGCACTTGATTTCTTCAAAGATGATCCCCACCTTAATTATACACACAAAAAGCACATTTTGAAAAAAAAGTATAAAATGTTTAATTGAGGGTCTTTATATTCTTTTGACACAATTTTTTTCTTTTTCTTAAAATATTGCAATAGTTTTTTCTCATTTTATAATGCAGTTATGGTGTTTTGGCAGATTTTGCTACTTTCAACAGCCCATATGTCAGATACGTCAGAATAGATTTTCACATGTGCACAATGATCTCATTATCAACTAGTATTTGAATGACACAATGTGTTATCTCAGGTGAATAAAAAATAAAATGTGTTAACTATTATATTAAACTTTAAATCCTCTCATCATTTTCTCATCCTCCTGTCATTCAAAACATGTATGACTTTCTTCCACATAACGTGAAGGAGGTGTTTTGAATACATCTGCTAAACGCCTAAATGTAAATGTGAAGAAATCAAAACCAATGCGTGTGTGTTATTCAAAGCATCTTATTGTTATGGGAGATTTTATATTTATATTATATATTTATGTTATCTTATATTTTTTTGTAAAGAAGGAAAGCCATACATGATTGAAATTAAATTGAGCTTCATTTCTGGAACTAATACTTTGAAGTGATTTAATTTCTTTAATATACATAGACAAGACGAATAAATATGTCTTTGTTTGGGAAGCATTCTAATGTAAAATGTATTGTGTGGTAGTCCCAGATGTGTTGGTTTTTTCACTATGCATGTTTGTGAGTCCAGACAAAACTCCAATGGCTGTGTGAGGAGGTGCGTGAGCGGGAAGCGAGGGAGAGAAAACTAAAGAGGACGCTACTGCAACACAAAGAGCAAACAAAAACTCTAAAACAAAGCAGAGAGTCCGAACAGCAAAGCCTCCTGGACCGCATTACCCAGCAGGAACGGCTCATTCAAGATATCCAATCACAGAAAAGAGGTACTAACTCACCTCAGAGAACACTGATGAATGCCGAAGTATTGTGATGATATATCTCATAGCATGTTATATTAGTTGACTTAAGTTTTTGAGGCGGATTTTTCGCATGTCATTCCAAATGTTCTTAAAATATGAAACGTTAATGAAAACAAATATTTTCATCAAACCAGAGCTTCCAACGTGATCAAATATCATTCTCATACGTCCAAATCTGGAGGGGGGGGTTCAAATCCAGCACTACACCGACATCATGATTCCAACAAATGATTAATTTGATCTTCATTTTATGTGACTCGCTCTGTACAAATCAGATAGGCCTGACTGTCAAGATGTGACATGAAGATGCATGTCTTTACAAATACGTGTACAAAAAAAGAAGCATGTCTGCCACAAATCTTACAAATGCCATTATTACGGTAATCTCATCTCATCTCAGAAACACCAAAACTTTAATCAAAAGTCATTTATTTCTCTAAAATATGTCTGTCGACCAAATAAAATAAGTTTGTATAGAGAAAGTGTTTTATTACATTAAGTCCTTTCTTGTCCGTAGTTGAAGAAACATTCTTACAAAACAAAAAAAAGATTGTTTAAACCTGAATTGTCACATTCAGACTGGAACCACTTTTGAATAATGACCTTAACAACTCAGTGAATCGTTTTTCCCTGACATAGAAGACATTTTAACAAATGTCCATACATCCCTCGCTTCAAAAGTACTCATTTCACGTCCACTAAATCTGATGCCTTTCTCTCCTGAGCTGATGAGAGCTCTGAATCGCTCCTGTTGAGCTCCAGTCGAGACGGGAAGTGTCTGAGCTCTTCTGCGGTCAGGTCTATTCAACCCAGCACAAAAAGAAAAAGATTGTAGGCAATCACAGCTGAAGGGATATTGCTTATAGGCTCTAGACTGGTAATAGAAACAGGACCGGAAGAGATAGCTGTCGGTGATCTTATGCTAATATTTACATTTACCCTGCTGCTCCGGGAACATTTGTCTTTAGCAGCACTCCTCAGTTCGATCTCTCCCTCAACTTGGCTTGTTTCTGAAAATAAAGAAAAGAAAATCCTTTTGACTGGTGGAGCAATAACGACCGATACCTTCTGATCGTGGATTAATTGTGTTGTACCCAGCAATGTTGTATTTATCAAAAATAACTATTTGATATTTCACTTGAAAAAATTCAAGTGCATGACCTTGTGTGCTAATGTAGAGTTGGATGTATAAATCTGCCATAATCATTTATGTTATCTTTAGATCTTCTTGAGAAAAGCCGCAGAAGAGAAGACGAAGCAAAAAATCTTCAGGTTAGTATGAAGAAGTTGGCATGAAAGTACATTTAAAATTCTCAGACTGTAATGGTGAATCACACACATGCTCTCCAAAGTGCATTTGATATATAAGCCTCCCGAACATGTATTGAGCAGTACATCAGTCTGTCTCAACCCTGCTTGCCTGCATGCTTTATTACGTCAATGTTTTAGAACACCTGCTAGTTTTTATTATGAATCTGTCCTTCGATTGACGAAAACGACAGCTTTTAGTTTTACAAAGTAAGCAGCTTCAGTATTTACACCTGAGCCTGGATTCAGGTGTCGCTTTTGACTGACAGCGTCAAACCTCTTTTGTCTAGTCCAAGTCACAATTGTTTCTGTTTTTTTTTCAGGATCGAATTGCTGATCTTGAAACGGTAGGATATTACACTTTCTACATTCTTATTAAAATTGATGACTAAATCAGTCAGGTTTTAAAATTTTGTATGCTCATACCTTTCAACAATTTCAAGATTTTTTTCCATTAAAGCACTAATGTTATATAAATTTTCTTTAGTTTCATTGTTTTTGATGTAAACCCAGAGCAATTGCATGTAAACCTAATAGTTGTTCTCCACATATTTAGGGTAGTATTCATTTTTTTGCAAACAATTACAATTTTCATTTACATTTTAGTGTTTCTGTATTTTTAATTTTGTACTTGTAGTATCATAAATTTTTTGAAATGTTTTAATAATAAACTAATATATACTTTTGCTCACATGAGAAAAGGCTTGAGCAGACTACACTATTTACTCCTAAACTATTATAATATCTAGATACAACAATGTTTCTTAGGCCAAACATACAATAATATTACCTAATGGTACTTCTTCTTCTTTTGTGTACTTACTAAATACTTTTTTCCACGTCACTATTTTACTAGAATTTTACTAAAACTTTAATTAACTTAATTTGTCAGTGTGTCATTATTTATTTAGGTCAATTGGACTTTTATATATACTGTATATGGATTTGTCCGTACGGTCAAAGTCCTTTTTAGAAAGTGTTTGATAGCAGCTTTATACAACAGTTCCTTCTGTTTCACGAATCTGATTGGCTGAGAGCCATGCAATATTTAACTTGCGAAATCACGGTAAAAGCATCACTGTTTGTTAACAAGTGTTGCTCTATATCAGCGGCTGTGATTGTCTCAGGCACTTCTCCTGCAGCCTCTTGCCTCTGAGGTGATCCAAGCCATGCTGATATAGAGCAACATCACATTCCTACTCGAGCCATATTGCATATTGCATTATTAATAATCATAACTGAAAAGCATGGGAAGTATTCTCGGAGCAGCTCTGGAGATGCAAAACTGAATTTAAAGGAATTTGGTGACTGGATGCAGTACAGGTCACAAACTCTGTTCTCTCCATGGATATTTTTTGTAATAAGTTTGATTTTATAATGTTATTATAATAGTTGTTTACAAAGTATAAAAACTGGGCAGTGTTAACATTTACATATTACAGTAACCTTATATTTGAACACAACATAGTGTTGTGAAAGCAGTTTATGCAAATTTGCCTTGCATTCTAAAACTGCTATTCCTAGACCTTTTTTGTGCTTTGGTTAGAATATTCTAGCTCAAGTTAAATAGCTGAAATGTTCCACAACTCAGTACACTATTCTCAAAAGCGTAACGATTTCTGTTAAATGTCTGAATTACCAATCATTACCCAGCTAAGAAGTATGCAGCCGTTTGTTAAAGGTATTGACGCATGTATTGACTCGGCAGTATTTATGCAGTTTGAAAAATAAGCTATCTGACGGCCAGCCCATCAATCACCATTATGTGCTACGGCTGGCTGACGAACATTTAATTACCTCCTGAAAACCTTCAGCCTTTACTCACAACAACACTCAGATGTCAGAAATAACCTCTCATATCTTCTGGGAGATTAACTCCTTTCAGCAGCTCATAGGAACATGTTTAAAGCTACTGAAGAATATTGTTGTGCTTAAAAATGGGTCTTCTTTTCCAGAGCACCAGGCTGGCCTTGGATCATCTTGAGTCGGTTCCTGAAAAACTCAGTCTGCTAGAGAACTTTAAGGATCTTGAGGTCAGATCATGCTTTAAGTTATGTTTGGATCAAGATTGCTTTTCTGTCATATGGATGATATCATTTTTTGTGGTGTTTCAGGAGTCACAGAGGCAGAGAGAAATGGTAGAGCAACGTTATATCAAATATAAAGAAATAGTGGGGAATCTGCAGCATCAGCTTGAAGAATCTAAGAAGAGGATTCAGGAGTACAGGGTACCAAACATTTAAGCATGTATACCATTTAATGATTATATAGATCATCATTTAAGAAAGAGTTCGCCCCAAACATGATCTTAAGTTTGTGATTTATTAGCCTTTTTTTTAAATGATACAAGTAGCATCCTGTAGTTCATTATGATGTATTATAACTTTTTGCAAATTGAAAGTGTATATAAGATTGTTAGCCTTAATTCACATTTACTTTCTGTATTTGCTTGTGTGTTTGTACCTGTAAAATATCTGGGAAGGTAAATATCCCAGAGTTCACGATAAAGTGAGTTACTTCCGTGACGTGTCGTCAGAGACTCGTTGCAGAAGAAACTGGATTCGCATGATGTTGTGTCGTCATTGGTGGTGACGCAGTAACTGAAAGCTAATTCGATCAACAACAGTTGACTAGACCGTTTGACTAATCGCAGAACATGCGGTGGCAGGGCTTAACAGTGTTCTAGAGAAATTGGCGGCCAGGCACAGGTAGAATGCTTGTCCGCTTTGGTTCTCCCTGACTGATGGCCTCCTTGGCAGAATAAGTGAGCCTCATTGTATGGGTACGAGCACCAAGTGGTCCATGTTGCCCCACACTGGCCTAACCGCACTCGGTTCTCGGAGCTCCTACCTCTTGGAGCTCCTACCTCTCGGAGCACCTGCCTCTGACGATCACTCCTCCCTGGCCGATTCCCCTGATGAAGGACCTTCTATCTCGGAAATGGTGGCTCCAGCACCCAAGGCCTGATTTGTGGAACCTCCATGTCTGGGATCCTGGGATTGACCTAGTCTTCTTTATCTAATGATAAAGACAGCTCTCCTTGTAGCGCTCGCCTCCATCAAGAGGGTCGAGGATCTATATGCATTCTCTGTGTTCAGAGAGTTCCTCCAGTTTGGGCCAGCCGAATTTCACTTTATCCTGAGACCCCTGCCCAGCTACGTGCCCAAGGTTCTCACCACTCCATTTAGGAATCAGGTGGTGAACCTGCAGGGGGTCCTCACAGGGGAGGAAGACCCAGCCTCTTCTGTGCCTGTGTCCCTAAAACATTTTTTAGCACTACATGGAACGCACACAGAGCTTTAGAAGCTCTGAGCAGCTCTTTGTCTGATTCAGAGATCGGCAAAAGCGGAGAGCAGTGTCTAAAAAAGAGACTAGCACACTGGATCAGCGGCATACCGTCCCAGTTTCGCACCTGCCCGCTGGCATTGAGAGCACACTCCACTCGGGGTGTATCCTTCTCGTGCCATATGATGTATATGTAAAAATCATTTCTATTCTCAATTTCTTTTTTATTAAGAGAATAGTGAGAGAATATTCAATAAAAAATCATTTATATAACTTTTTTTTCTTGCCATCTTTAAGCTATAACCAGTAGACAAGCTGTTAAGAAGGCAACTGTAAACAAAACGTTACATTTTGTCGACAATGAAATTAATAAGAGTTTTATTTCAATTTAATTTTCAGGGATGTTTAGAAACAAATATAAATAAAGTATTTTGATGCAACATTAGAAATAAATATTTAAGGCAGGTGCTATTGGAAGGAGTAACATACTTTTTTATATTAGCACTTTTTTTACATACAGATTTCACTGTTACAAAGCAGCTGAACATAAAACATGTTAAGGGTAAATAGTGTATTATATTTATAAAAATAAAAGGTATCAAAGCAAATTAAATAGCTCATACTTTACTAACACACAACATCCTATCACAGTGCACAACACAAACTTACAACATAATATCATGCACAGCACACAGACACATGTACAGCACAGACACACAAACCGCACTTTCAACAAACACACAAACCCACACACTATAAGAAGCATAGCAGCCCGAATGTACTTATTAATCCTAATAATTGATAAATAATAAACTTAACAACTGATGCCAGTTTATCCATAATCATGCATCTCTAATTTTTGAATGTGAATTCATAGAAGGTAAAACAGTAGCAAAACTTGAGAGCTTACTAATATAATTGTGAGAACTTGTCAAATACATATATGTTATTGTAAGTTGAAATTTATACTTGCAGCTCTGATGTAAAAATCTATATCTATCAATATCAAAAGTGAAACCGCTTCTAAAATGGAACCGTTTCTCGATACCCAATTCTTATCATGTCACATATAAAAAGTATTCGTTTATGATAGAAATGTTAATTGAGCAAATGTCTCTCATAACAGAGGGACTCTTTGAAAATGATGACTAACATTTTTTAATATACAAATGGTATTGATCTTAAGTTGTGTTCTTTCTAATTATTTTCAACTTTAAAAAACTCATTACTATTCCAATATAACCTGCTAAAGCACAAGGGACAGAGTTTTTAGTAAGCTTCCAGGGTTCTAGTATGCTCTGTCTTTGGATAATGTTATCATTAGCACACTACTGACAAGCATGAATATAGTAACCCCGCAGCTCCATCACTAATTTAAAAATAATAAGATTAAGCCCACTGTTTAAAGACATGGCCCAGTGTTAAACCGAAATCTAAGACATAACACCTCTAGCCACACAGAGTTTTCATGCTTTTTCATATATTCTGCACTGGTCACGGGTGAGACTTTTTCAATTTAGGAAAATGTGTTAAACAGAGCTGGGAATTTCCACTCATATTGCTAACAGCAGATATTATTATGATTACATTTTACTGTTAAAAACATGCAGTGCAGAATGGGGATTTTCAGGTAATAACCTTGTCGGGGTAAGGTTAAAACACATTATATTTTTTTATATTTACCACAGTTTTGTAATCATGGTTAAGTTCTATAAATAGAATTAGTCCTACAATAAATTGCTCTTAGAAAACTGTACATGTTTATGCACACCAAAAACATTTGCAAATCAAGATAACATAATGTCTGTCTTAATGCTCCCATTATAATCAAAAATGTCGTTCACATTAAAAGATACATTAGTTACATTATCAACCTGACAACAGAAAAAATCCAAAATACACTTTGAACTTTATTGCATATACAATAATAATGCTTTTTCCTTTTTCCTTTATTACCTGTTGATTAACTGTACAGCTCAATCATTGTCATTTTCCACCCTAAAATAAACTCAAAACATACATTTGATGACCTTATAAAGACTGCTTGACTGCTTCACCTTTAACTAACGAACAATGTGCAAAATGCTTAACCATTTTAAAAATGCATGTTTGAAACACAGAAGTTGTTCCAAGGTGACACTTGTTTTTTTGTAAATAATATAGCCATTATATATCATAAATCTATACTGTATATGTGTGTTTTTCAGTGCACATACTATTGAAGAAGACTTTTGTACTAAAATAGTGTAAAAAAGCGCTATTAAATAGAATTAAATATAAATCCAAACTCATCCGATGGAATTGACTCTAGTTTTTATTGATTTTAGGATGAAAAGTTGGATGCTACATGTCGCAGTCTTCATCTTACTGGTTTGACATCATCCCTGCGCAGCCAAAGTAATTTCATGACCAGCACCACACTCTCTAACCATACCTGTAAGTACAAGAGAACAATATTACCCTCTTTCTCTCTCTCTGTCTCTCTTATTGCTTTTCCAGCTGTAATTCCATAAATGTTTATCGGTTGCTCTGTTTCAGAACAGGCCTAAAATCAGATCTCACCATACTTTTTCTCTAGCCACCTCTTCACATGCATCTCTTTTCTCTTTCTTTCTTCTTTAAGCGCCTCACAAATATCTTGGCAGCTCAGATGTGGACACCAGCGTCGCACAGCTGGAAACCTCATGTGAAAACTCATCACTACCTCAAATGCACCCTTAAAAGCCTTACACGTCATCTCAGTGACAGTGACTGGTCTGAATGTGTGTAGTGTTTGTAGTTTATCATTATCTATTGTGTCATTATATCACAGTTTTTATGCAGTGTCTGTATGACACAAAGTGGTGACGGTTCATTTTGCTAAACCATTTACATAACATGTCATCAGAATATGGTGCTTCTAAAACTGTGGTACTAACTGATATGGTTTTACTTTAATATTGTATGTTATTTTTATGTTACTGTTACAATCATATGAAGCAATAGTTACGGCCAAAGTAGTATTTTGATTGAATTGTAATGATATTTTATATGTCAGTTTTTCTAAGGTAATGTACCTTTTTGTATGCGTTTGTATTTTTCACCTTTTATTTATGCTAGTTTATACAGTTTTTATGATAATGAACCTAATGAATGTTCTTTTTACGTTGACCAGAACGAAAAATCACTTAAGTGCTCGATTCTAATGCGGCCTACCCACTGATGTTTGGCCTAGTTTACCTTCATGATGTAAATGTCAAGCCAATTTAAAACGCAATCCCTGATATTAAATTGTTTTGGGTTTTCAGACCCAAACATTTATTTTCATGAAATGGGAGCAAATCAAAGCTTTTGCTAACTGTAGTGCCACTTGTGTCTGATATGTCTGCTTAGAATTGATTAGACTTTTTTTATTTTATTTTTATATTTCAGTATAAACATAAACATTTCTCATTAAATGTACCCAAATTCTACTAATCTACACGTATTTTACTTCATGCTTTTTACACTTCAACACTCTTAGTGCATTTAACACTACTTAATTCGGTTTTATTTCTCCCAAGCAGTGTTAGGAAACGTATCTAACACCAAGAGTGCACGGTTGTGTTTCTCTTAATTATTAACTATCAAATCTTCTGAGCTTTTATGAAATCTGCAATTGTCCTCTGAGATGATTTGTTTGCAATTATCTTTTCCTTATCTTGCAATTATCTTTTCGCAATTATCTTCTCTAACCCCATTGGCAGAATTTAAGCATTTTAAAGCAGATATGAATTCCTGTTATCTTAATAATTGTTAACAAATAAAAAACAACTGTACAGTAATACAGCACTACAGTTATTTAGCCATAAGATGCAGAATAAACTTTATTGCTCTATAAATAACTCAAAAGCAAGCATGTATTGTATATTCTCCTTTATCCATCTCTCTGTGTTACATTCGGTTCACATATAAGTACATGCCAGAATAGAGCTGAGTGAGCTTTATTATCATATTGACCAAAATAAATAATAAAAGAAACATTTCCCAGATGCTTTTTCTGTTAAAGTGTATTCTAAGGTTGGCAACGGATTCGATGCTAGACATACCAAACTGTGTGTGTACTAGACGTGATTGGCTGATATAACCCAGAAAATGGTTTATAGTCAACCCAAAAATTGTGTTAAAACAATCCAGCAAGGGTTTTTATCTCAACATGAACCAAAATTTTATGTTTATTGAAATAAAATATAAAGAATGTTTCTGAATCAATGCCACAAAAATAAATGGTTTTAAACCAGCAATAACAAAGTTGGCAGCATGTGGAATGCCTTTTATATAAAGTCAACTCGGCAGTTTTATTTAAATGCCTTTCAATCACGGTTTATCCCGACAAACAACAATTAAATGTTTTTATATAGATATATATATATATATATATATATATATATATATATATATTGAAATGTTGGAGCTAATATTGACTATTAGGAATTATTGGGCTTCATATTAAAGTCATTCGATTCAGGTTCCCGTACCATTGTACTCCTATACTCGAACCAAAAACTACACATATTTAAGTCAAATGCAGTGAAATAAGACTCGATGATATACAGTATACCTTCATATTCAAATCACTGTAGCATGAAAGATAAAACACTCTTTGGGTCATCAGATTTTCTTTCTGTTTTTGGGATTTTCTGCATGTTGATTATTCCAGGTAATATATATCGCGGATTGTTTTGTACAAAACACTCTCACTCTTAAATCTCTACCGCTCATATGCAGTAGTTGGATGTATGTTCTGTGTTGAAGCTCTGTGTAGCTGTATAGGAAGCAGCTGTAAGCATCCTGATGCTGGCGGGTGGACGTGTTATTACAGCGGGTTCCAACTGTGATAACGCATTTCCATCGCCCGAGCCGAAATCAACAGTGACTGATTTCCGTGCCAGGAGAGTGTTCGCCTGCAATACTTGCGGCTTCATTGGGATTCTTATTGGATCCAATCACACTACAGCCATACTGCAGCCTCCCAGACAAAATACATCACTGTCAATGCCTGCACGTCAGAGCCATGCCACAGCGAGAGGTGGTGTTGCTTGGGTTTTCTTCAGCTTGTCTTCATCCTCTTCATCTATTTGATGTTTTACGAGAGCAAAAGGAATAATGTTTAGATGTAAACAAAGGCAGTACGTTTCTATGATCAAATACTCATTTCACTCATTAGAATGCAATTATGACAAATGTTAAGATTAAAAAAAATTTAACTCAACAAATCATTTCAAGTTGAGAAAACAAATGCACTTGTTAAGTCAATGTGCAAAGGAGTTTAAACAGTAAAACGTACGATTTAACTGAGACAATTTCAGAGTTTTGTCCATTTAAAAATATTGTTCAAACAACTAAAGGGCAAAACAATTCCCTGACCAAATACTTTCTGTCTTTGAACTTTTCAAATTTACCAAGTTATCATCTTCCACATTTTTAATAAACCCACTCACCTGAAGAAGAGGTTTGGAATCATTGGCATTTTTTGTAGAAGAAACCAAATTGTTCTTCGAAAGCAGGAGTGAACATTTAGGTGTATTTGTCATCAGGTAATACAAGTAAAAATAGAAAAGCGGTGAAGAACGATTCAGAGAAAGAAACCTTGGGCTCGTAACTGCATCAATGGCTCTTCTGTCATTTTTCAATTAAATGTAGTGTCCTATTATGTCGTGGTGTGTTAACATTTCCACCTTTTCCATAGTGTTGGGTTCTATGATGCAGAACAGCGGATTGTTCCCAAGTATGACATCCCCTGGGCGTTTCGGCCTCTCTGGAGGTGGTTTCTTGCTAAAAGAGCTTATTTATAAAAGAACTTCCCGTGGACGTGCCACCATGGCAAGCAGAGTTGGGTATATGGGGATGAAATGGACGTTACTCCACCAGCCTCAAGCTCGCAGACTGACCATTCTCTGGCACACTCGTCTTCTTCATCGGGGTGATATGACACTCCCATCGCGTTAACTTGTGAGTAGAATGAGCGCTTGGTTGAGGCATCTTGGAGCGAGCTGTTAGCCTCCAACTCCGAGGATGCCCTAAACCACTTACTCAAGGTTCCTGCCATTCCCTTGTGGGACCAGTTGGGGAACCTGCACGCCCTCCCCACAGGGGAGGAAGTCCCAGCCCAGATGGAGCTTTAGGAGCTCTGAGCTGCTCTTTGTCTGTTACAGAAGAGGAAAGCTGTTTCGAAACAGCAGAGACTTGGGAAATGGATCGCAGATGCCATTATATCTGCCTGCCGACCTCAGAACCCTAAGTGCACGCTGGCAGTTAGAGCTCACTATACTGGAGTTGTTGCCTCCTTGTAGCCACTGGCACACGGCCTACTCCTCCTTCAGGGGCGAATATAGGCACCATATCCTTCATTAGGCACTTCCATCAGTTTCAGGCCAAGCAGAGCAGCCTTGCCTACTCGGCCAAATTTGTGGTACTAAAATTTCCCCTAGGTGAGCCTCTACCTCAGCTGTGTTCACCACAAAGTGGGCTTGCACGATATCGTTCCATGAGCTCTTCCCTAAACGGTGAGACCATGTTGTAGTCTACTCAAATATACCACCTAAGTGCGGTTTGTGATGTCCTTACCATAAGCCCTTGATTAGAGTAGGAATGTTTTTCCAATTAGGACGGTGTTGGGCAGCTTCTAGGTACGTTTTAGAAGTATGGTCTTCCGCCCTTCACACCGTCGCTATGTGTCTCTCAACTTCCCATAGCAAGTTCTGATGACACCTCAATGGTTCTTATGGAAGGTTCTGTCTCAGGTAGAGTGTTAGAATATCATGAAGGGATTGTATAGGAACCCCATTCAGTCAACTCTGTAAGCTCAATTCCCTGAAGGAGGGAACGAGATGTCCTGTCGTTCCATGCCACAGCACCCGACTGCCGCGACAGGGAGAGGCCTCCCAAGTTCCTCAGCCGAAAAGATAAGTAATGATCTCTTCCGGCCCCTTTCATACCCATCATCACGGTTGAACTGTTTCATTCACCATATTAAATGGACTTTTCAATAGGCTCAGAGACAAAGTTCTCAAGATCAACCCTATTCAGCCGACACGTTTTTTAATAAACTTTGGAAATGTGTTACTCATATTTCTTAAATATTTAGGTACATCTTTGTGCATTTACATAAAGAATAAGCACAACAAACACACATTTTATATAAACGACAATTTCTTTTGGAACAGATTAATTGTGGTTTATGCATTTGACAGCAATAAAAAACGCATTTGTTAGAAAACGAAGCAGCAAGATTTCGCTCCCCAATTTTACAGGTACGCACCTAACTTGATTTATTTTTCATTTTCAGCCAGTTTGTTCCAACATTAAGGAATCTGTAACAATTTTGCTAAGAAATTCTTTTCAAATGATTGGCTAAACTAATCAGTCTGAGTCGGAGATGTCATTGACTCGGTGCTCATAATTGCAGCTTCTCCACATTCTGGCCAGCTCTGGTGAAACGGACGTTTATTAGCATCGCTGAGAGCTCATCAAACGCTCCATTTGGGCTCCAGCTGCAGTATGATGAGGGCTGATTGCATGCTCTCATTTCATTAATCAACATTAACCACAACACTGATCTGATAGAACTCGCATCACATGATACACTGGCCGTGTTTCATTTAATAATGCCGTGGGACTGTCAAATAAATCAGCACATAATGAAAGTGGGAAGAATATAATTGCTCATTGCCACATTTCCACTTGGGAAGTGTTAGGCTTCAAAATGACAGCGTGCAATCTATTAATCTGTTTTTCGAAGTCACTTACAATAGACCCTGAATCTCTGCTATAGACACTGATTCCATTATTGATTATTGAGCGGCCGATGGCGCGCCATCAGTAATGTTGTCAGTAAAGTTACTAAACTGGTCAATACTGATAAGAGCTGTAACCCATTATCACTGTTTACTCTCTACTAACACATACAGTATGTCTTAGAATATCGATAGACTATATTAATAATCACATAATTCAGAGGTTTTCGAGTCTGTTCTAAGTGCCCACTGGTAATTGTAGCGTAACTGGTAAGACATTTACTGTCAATACTTGAAATGCAATCTCAGAGAATGTATTTATCACCAATAGATTGTATCGTGTGTTATGTTATACTAAACCTCTCATGATCCAGACATCAGAAATGTAAGTCTATGCACAAGTTTTCAAAACAGAAAATCGTGCATAATGAGTGAAGTAAAAACTATGCACACTTTTGGGAGACAACATACTTTCAATTTCTTTTAATTAAAATGCACAAAACGGAAACAATAATACCGAACAAATGAAGGAGTGACTTCACAAAAATTAAAATATATTTTATAGGAATGTGAGACTGGTATGGATTTTGAGTCACTTACCTGGCTATAGAAAACTATTTTTAAACAAGAAAAAATGCTCCATAAACTTCCAAATATTCACATTGGATATTTTTCATCTTAAGGTTGCCATTTGCATGGGATCTTGCCTTTGCAACTGGCCTTTATTCCTTTATGCATCATTCACACCATTTAGCCTTGTTTCGTTTTTTACGTTACAAGTTGTACATTTTACAGATGTTGTTTCTGAAATTAAAATCTTTGCATTGATGCTCATACAGTTGAGTTACACGAACATTATTGATGAAAGTAAGTGCCATTCTAATAATACTCTATCCAAGACAAACAGATCCCCTGGTAAAGCCTGCTCTGTCAAAATCAGTGTTTGTTAGTGGTGTATATATATTAGGAACCGTCATCTCTTTATGCAGATGTCAGGATTACATGAACAAATCTTTTATCACCTACAGAATAATTGACATCCTTATATGCGTCTGTTCTGGTTGGTGTATTGTAGGGGAACAGAATGATAAAAGAAGACAGGAAGAGAGACAGGATTCATCATTTCTAAACGATACTAAATAATAAATAAATAAACAGATTAATTTCTGATATTTTATTTGGCTAGTGAAACTTAAAAGTTTGGGTGACAGGTTGTTTGATGAGTAAATTCCCTAAGAAATACATTCAAAAATTATTGTAAAACTTACATAAAAAAAAGAACACATGAGTCTAAACTCATCATTCATGTTTCCATGGTAACAACATCTTCGATATAAGTTTGTCTTATTTATTTATAATATGTGTTTTATTAACTTTGCAGACTCTTTCTATGCCGGTTTATACTTTATTGGTATACTTATATCGGAATAGAGGAAATGTTCCGTTCTACAGCCTTACCGTACTCTCTTGTAATGTGTGTTTTCAGTAACAGTATATTAAAAAACAGCAAATTTGACAAACGTGTTGAAAACAATTGGGAACATTTTATTGCTGGACATAGCTGAAAGTCAAGAGAGAAAACGACAAGTGACGAACCGAGAAAACGAATAACACAAAATGACGGCACGCAATTCTGAGCGCTGCCATCAAAACAATAAATAAAGATGAGTCGAAAAGATGACAAATTCCAACTACTGCCAGCACAAACGGTCATAAATCAACAAAGCTAAAGACTGCACAATAACAGCGGAACATGATGAAAAATGATTAATACACCGAATAAAACAAAAACAAAAAAACAAATCATCCTCAGCTCCAGAAATGTGGCAGCAGTGTGAATCTAGCATCCACCTTTATTATGTGAGCTCTAGTAACCTTGTCTAAATAGAAAACAAGAACCACTAGTAAAATAACCAGTGACATGGAGCCTGGGTACAAGTGTGAAGGGCAATTTCTTCTGACATATTCCAGTCTTACTCATACGTGTGAAAAAACCCTCAAGATGCGTTGACCAAACAATAGTCTTTCATGACACTTTATCTGTATGCAGTGGGGTCCAAACGTCTGAGAACCATGGAGAAAATTCTTTTTAATTTAATTCAAAATCTTAAGTTACAAATCTCTAAAAGATTTTTATTTGATTTGCATTATTGGTAGCATGCACTCCTGCTGGCACACAATGCAATCAAGAAAACAAGGATATTCTAGAATTTGCTAAACATCGGGTAAACGTGACTGCCGTTCCCCACTGTATAAAGGATAAAAAAAAGTTGATCGGTTTTGATATTTGGAATGTGTATAGTCTTACAGAAAGTCCGATTTTGATAGTCGTGTAGGAAGAAACCTTGTTCCTGACCGAGCCACGTGTGTATTGGGAGGTATACTTCAGGCTAAAGCCGCCAACGGAGTGCATTTACTAAAAATGCCAATTCCAGCTTCGCCCGACACATACATTGATTAACAGCAATTTGGTTTCCATTTGGTAATGTTAAACCCTAATAACCTATGAATTAAAATCTCAGATTAAACTTTGGTCAGTCTCATTTTCAGTGGTCGTAGACTTTTGCACCCCACAGTATGAACTATAATGAACTGAAGTGTTTAATTTTTACAGAAGGAAAATGAACATTAACCACACCTATGATGTAACAAAATATGTAAACATAGTTATTGTTTGACACAGCTGACTGTGATAAGAAATTTACAGTTGTTCACACTGGATCCAGCAAATAAATGTCAGCCCTCTGTCATACATTGCTTGTGGCTTTTCCATACTATGTGACATTTGTATGTGGCAAATGACTTAAGCATTTAGGCCCGAAAGGAATTTCTGCATTATTGATGATCATTTTCCCTTTATTGGATTCATGTGGCTATACATGATAGAGCTCAATCAGAACATGGGTGTAAGAGAAAAGGAAAGCCAAAGAAATCAAAGGAATAATGAAAATGCTAACAGACATGTTAATAAAAAATCGAAAAAAAAGTTATTCTTTTCCACTTTGAACCCCTGAAACAAATAATCCAACACAATTAAAAAACACCATTTGTCTAATGAACCATTTCTCGGTGTGAGTTAGAAAAGTACTGCTGTTAATGGCAATTTTCCCCACTTCATTTCCACAACAATTCATCCTCTTTAACTCTTCATTGCAAAGATATCGGTACTACATCACACACGTCACATGCATGCCCAAAATCATGACCCATGATCATTGTTGTATTGTACAGGATTACGATGGACAAGGGTTGCTTTGTTTTTTTTTCTTTCATCTTTTTTTACACCAAGGGTTTTTTGTACCTCAGATAGTCACTTGAGGGGTAACAATGTAGCAATGAGATATTTTACACTGGTACTGTCCCACAACCAGACAGAAAGTAAGGTATCAAGGTCCCCAGAGTCCTTCTCGCCTTCTCCCTATGCTTACTGTTTTAAGTGTGCTTCAAATCACAGAACTTGGAAATGGGTTCATTTCGACTCGATTGCCATTTAGTTCCCAAAGGATATTCGGCGTGAAATCGCTGCTCCCCATCCAAGGTTTTGCAAATGTTTGTATGTGGGATTTTGTTTTATACATAGTATTCCTTGTCTTTATCTTTGGGTCTCTTGTTGCTGGCACCCTTAGTGCTTGGTTGTTTGTCCTTCACTACAGTACCGTTGTTCTGTGCCGAATTGCTGATGTAGTTCCTTGTTTCGTCTACCTGATACGAGCCCTCGTCCCTGTTCCTGTATTTGTACATGGCATATAGGAGGATGAGGATGCACAGGGCTGCGGCAGAGACGATGCCAACCACCATACCCGTGGTGCTGCCGGACTCGCGTATCACCTCTGAAGCACCAGGAGGCACCCTCCTGATACCTGGCACCGTGGGCAGGGCGCTTGGAATCGTGCGTAACATGGGCTGAGTGATGTACGGCCCTCTGGGTTTGGTGCCGTCCGTGTCATAAGCCGTGGGGAGTGGGAGCAACACTATGTCCGGTTGGGGTTTGATCTCGCGGTTGTTCATTTTCCCCGCTGGGATTTTGGGAGCTGCCTCTGGATTGATGGGCGACGAGCTTCTGAGGTCAGGTAGAGGAGGGATGGCCGTAGTCCTGCCCACCTCAGAGGCCTTGGTAGGCTTAAAGTCCTTTACTTCCCACTTGGGAGCGAGAGCTTTGTAGCCGCCTTCGTAGGTTGACGTGGTCAAGATCTGATCTGTTACCAGGGAGAAGGTGGTGTAAAAATCTTCATCGTCAGTGGGGGGGTGGCTCGAGTCGAAGGCCTCCCCTGAGCCAAACCCCGATATCACCAAGCCATCACCATCATCATCATCACCATCATCATCACAATCATCGCTGCCTCGGTCCGACAAGCAAGGTACCCCCGCCTCGGTGGCAATTGACAGGGACTCTTTGGTGGTTTCAATAATGGTGAGGACGGGGTGAAGGGTTGGGGGGAGAGGGATGAAAGGGGCCCGAGTGGAAATGGGAGGGATGTCTATGGGATCCTCGACTAGAATGGGGATGACTAACTCCCCTCCTGGCAAAAAAAGAAGAGAGGAAATTAATCTGAGGTCCAAAGAACTCAAGGTTGCTCACAAACAATTACACATGACCAAGTTCAGCAAAGCAGAAGTTTTGAAAAAGAACATGATCTATATCAATGGTCAAATAAATCAAGATGAAAAAAGAACTTAAACATGGAGATGTAAGGTTTGTTGTATCAAAAGGCTGGAAGGGGACATGCAGGGCTTTGAGCTTTCCATTGGCTTATTTTTTTACTTCCAAAAAGTGGAATTCATTAAACTTCAGCATAACCTGCATCTATTTTACGTCCAACTGCAATCCAGCACTAATTGTCGTGGAATTCATTTACATTAAAGTAAATATTTTCTGCATACACAGTAGATTTCTCTGCCTACCCAAGACTTGATATAGTGAACATCTTGCTCTTAAAAATCAGGAGCTAGATCCAGACAATGGTATATATCCAGACTAATGGAGAAGTTGAGTGTGCTTTGGCATTCTCCGAAACCCAAGATCAAGAACTATCACCTCAATTATATCACATCTTGACATCTAAGTAGGTTTCTTGACTAATTTTATGAAATGTAACAAGTAAAACTGTGAAATTGAGAGGATTAATTAAATTTTGGTTCATCGAAAAAAGCATCAGACTAACACAGAGAGTTATATATGGAATTTTTGCACTGAGATTTCTAATTTTCTGAGCGGCTTATGGAAACTGTGAAGAAAATCACTGGTTTACTCGTCTCCTCTTTTAAGTCTGTCACGCTTGAGATGAAAGCCAATTGCCTTTTGACAGTTTCTATGAAATAGAAAAGGCACATGTGGCAGATTCAACAACATCTGAATGTGCAGTATGTATAGATGGATCTCTGATGTAGATGGTCCCTCCATAATGCATTGTTCCCAGATTTTTATTATTGTTAATTGTACTTAAAACTACAATTTTTCAAGATTTTGATGAACCAAAAGCAGAACAAAACTTTTCAAGCATTACACTTTTGTATTTACAGAGGTTTGTTCTGCTTGTGTTTCAAGAATGAAGAAGTTTTAGAGATGCGAGACGCATCCAGATGTCGGTCAAACTGCTTGAATGTATGCCAAGATGGCTTTGCCAACTACATTGCAGACTTACAAACAAAGGGCACTGTAAGGCAACGCAGGTCTCAAACAATGAAAGAAAATACAAATAAAAAGTACAGGAAAGAAAAACTGAAAGCAATGCAAACAACTGGTAAATGGTTAGAGCAAAACACCAGAAACATTCCCAAACCAAAGGCACATAAAGTCAGAGTAGTAGGTAGAAAAAAATGAAATTAGTCTGAAAAATGGTAAGCCGGTCAAACAAAGTCATAAAAGTGTGGAAGCATAGCAACAGTTCTTTGACTTACATCAACAAATTGCCCGCATGAATTTGGCAGGAAGAAAAAAAATGGTACAAAAGAAAGTTGTGTAAGAATGCTTGGGGTTATTCCTTCAAGAGTCAAGCAATCATTTTATCTTAAGATCTGATATTTTTTTCTTAGACAAGATGGTACAGGGAGGCAACGACACATACATTCACACACCATGACATGAAAAATAAATGTCACTGTTTTGCTCAGTTCGATAAATAAATCCTTTTCTCTACAAAAGAAAACTGTACATCATTGCATTACTTTTCTTTAAGATCGTCATCTGAAATCTTTTTTGTTACATATGAATTCTTGAACGACTGAATGACTGTACATACTCTACCGTCGTTAACAGATGGGGAGGGACGAGAGAAAGAGAAGGAGGGGCCTATGAACAGACTAGGGAGGAAATGACATAGATGGAAGTGAACGTGTACGTCAGTTGCCATGTCCATGTAAGGGCGGTACGAAGCGGTCGGGCGGCAATAGAGCTTTGGGCTGTAAGGAAGGGATGGGGATATACAAACAATGAGCATATACATGCCCATCTACAAGATCAAATAGCACTCAAGACTGACACTCTTACAGACCCTAAGCTGCAACTTCTGTCCCATGCAGTTTCACAATTGAATTTTTTTCCAATTCACAAATCTGATTGTTTCAAAAGAACTGAACTTTTTTTGTACATAGCTTATTATATTTATAAAAACAACAGTGCATGCATCCACATCTATATATAAGCCTAAGTAAGATGTTTTTAAAGCCCTATATGTATAAATGTGTTTTATTGTACAAAGTAATAAAAACAACTAAAGAAACTAGAATGAAAAGAAATGTTTTGATACACATATACTGTTAAATCGTTTTTTAATAAACAGAATTCCGTCCAATGTGCTGACAGTCAAGCATCTGGAGTTTTATGTTATTTACTTGGCACCGTACATCATTTTGGACGGAATTCTGTTTTAGATAAGCAAAATTTATATAAACACACAAACATATATACACATACAAATAAATGGAGAACATATATGTACTGTATATATATGCATACTGTACACGTGTGAAACAACGAAAAACATCCAAATTAATAATAAACAACTGGAAATAAAAACAGAATGCATATACTTAGGGAGGACATTATAAAGTCCCCACTTTCTCAACTAATAACAGCATTATTAGTTTCATGTTTGTCAATCTGTCGTTAGTAGCTTGACAGCACAAAGGGGGGGTGAGTTTTAGGAAAAGAAGGAAAATCTGTTTTTGGTTTTAATTCGTACTGCAAGGTGAACTCATGCGTTTGAAAAAGTTGCATTTAGGGAAAGTAGAATCACAGCACTGCAAGCTGGGATCAGGAGAGCTCATCGAGAGAAACACATGAGCCAGAGGCTGTGGGATACTGAAGCATCTCTGCCTCTCATCAGCATCACACATATGAACACATGGCCTATTATTAATATAGTCATCATTGGGAATACATTGATGTCAATTTAGAACTTCATTGTGTATCCAACAGCTGTTCGCTCGACATTAATGACAGTAAATGCAGGAATTCCACAAAATGGCATTTGAGGTAAACAGATCACAACATTTCTTTATAAAAGAGCTGTTTTACACATTTATAGTGGACTTTACGTGAGAAAAAAGTCAATCTTGCTGTTTCATACAGTTTAGTTTTGTGGAGAGAGATGTTTGACCAATGTGATTTTTATGTGGGTTGGGCTATGCAGTGGCAGAGATTGCCATAAGAGATATATTAACTGACAACTGTCGCAGATGTATAGCGTTGCCAAGTCCATGCTTTTTTCTGTGAAATTGGGCTACTTGCCGGTTGTTTTTATTCAAGAACAAACTGTGTGTAGTGCATTTCAGTCACTATACACTTTTTTTGTATAGAAGTGGCAAAAATTTTCTATTTGGTGTCAGGCTGTTAAGCTAGATTTTATTGTCCATTGGGATTTGTTATGATATGCGTATCTGGCAACGTTGCAGATGGGACAGATATGACTCTCTATAATACAATATAGTCACCCAACAAATTTTCATTGGTTTTGTGTCTATACAATACACTGTAAAAATATTTCATGTGGCTTGGTTAAATCACAAAAATAAACACTTAAACACTTAAAAAAATATTACAATTTTAGATTTTTTTCAGTATATATATATATGTATATTAAATATAAATATTAAATAATTGTTTAAAAGTCCAACAGTTAATTTCTCTTAATTTTTCAATTTCTCTTAATTTCTGTTTAATTATTTTTATATTTATGTAATAAAAAATGATTTCTCTAACACATACATTTTTGTAATACAAATCAATATTTTGGGTGAATACTAATAGAAATATTAATAATAGATGGTAGATAGATAATATTATAGATAATAATAATGAGATTTACTTAATGGTTTTACTTACATATACAAACTTTTTAACAATAAATTTTCTTAATTTAAAGTTTTTAAATTAAATCTTTTTATGTAAAAACGGTGTCTCATTTTAAGTGTAGATGTCAATGGGTATCACAGTTTTATTTTGTGTTCTACAGAAGAAAAACATAGCTTAAACATAAGAAGGTTAGTAATTGAAGACAGAATTTCTATACGTAAATTATTTGAAATTAAAGGAGCCAAGAAGCCGATTTTAAACCAAACTTCTTTTTTATTAATTGACAATGATGCTTTTTGTAAAACTATAACTCAATCTGAATATGCAGCGCAGCAACATGAACACATTTAAGGAACATTAAAGGCGAATCGTTCATTCTGTAATTTAATAACAATCGTCGTATCTCAGCCGTCTTTAATACGTCTCAGTGATTCCCTAGGCCGTCCCGAGCTAATGGATTCATTTTTAGCTGATCAACATGAAAGCATCTATCAGAACCACAGGCACAAAGACTGCACCACGGAGGACAAACCGTGTCTCAGTAAATACATTAATCTCGCATTAGCGATTAACAAGCAACGATCATTTTCACAGTGTAATAATTCTACGCAAACACTGTGTGCTTGTCTCAGGGGAGTGTATTTGTCTTGAAGAAGGGAGATAGGAGGAAATGCTCTTTGGGATAAGCTCCATTACACAGCAAACACTTCCACACTGCATTAAGCCTTAAGCTTCTCCAGATCGCGGTGTTCTCGCCGTCTGCTTACAGAAGCTAATTCTTGTAAACAAATCTGAGTTGCCATCCTCTTTCACACGCCTTCTTCGGAGCAAAAATTCCTCTTCCTGAGCAACTTTTCCTGGATGCAAAACAAACTAAATGGACCAAATCGGCTGACGCTCAAAGCCGTTTTGGTCCAAGCCTCAAAACCGGCCGTCAGATATCTGTGTCTAACCTCCGTGACCATCTTGCTTTCGCTGAGTCTACCCAAACCTGCGTGATCCTCTGAAAGAAAAGACTCTGGGCCCTACGCTTCAGAAAGCATGCCGCAGTCAAATCCGGACTATGCAGTTCTCCTCACCTCTGCTAACTCATCAGTAACGCACCGAATAGAATATAGGAAATGAGAAGGCCGCGTAACTGCTGAGGTAAACAGTCACGGGGCGTCTCTGCAAAGAAACCGAGACAAAAACAGGCCCTTGCCATATTTCCTAAAAGTGTAATATTACCCTCCCGTTGGTCAGTTGACCCTGTGCCAAGTTCTGCCCACCTCTGTCACTGCCAAACAACAGCACATTTCAGTTTTCATTAAAACACTGTGAAGCGTTCGACTTGCAATAATATAATTCTGTCTGAATCTAGTCATTGATACGAAAGCATGAGGATTTTCAGCTTTTAGTTTTACTTTCAGTTGCACATTCAGTTGCAGCGTCTGGAACTTAATCGATTTAGTGCGATTTATAAATGTGGGGTGTAGTGTTGTTCAAGCTATTTTACTGCCGGACGAAATGTATAAATGTATCATTTGGATAGTCAAATATTAGTGTCAAGGAATAAAAATGATTGAAGTAAAAGGCCCAAACTTTGTCAATGTTTTAAAAGTTCACGGTTTCATTTTAACATATGCGTCCTGAAATATCTTTATTTTTATTTTTATAACAAGGAAAGGATTTATCTTTAACCTATTCTAGAAAACTATGTTAAAATATCATAAAGTGATAAAGTGACAACTAACAGCTCCCAGAACAGACCTGGTCGATGTGTGAACTCAATTGGACTTTCCATCTGTAGTCGTCGTGTCAATGCTTCTCAAGTCTCACTATTGGATTTGTTTCCTCTGGTTTTATATCTCACTTAGGGATCTCTTGTCCTGGTATGTCACAGCCTTCTGCTAATCCTTCATATCCCAGCACGACACGAGGTGTCAACTTGACATTCTCACCCAGAGGCGTGTGACTGCGGTCTGACGCTCGATTTGTTGTACGGCCATTAAGCCAACCTTCTTGCACGCTTGACATGTCAACTAAATAACCTTTAACTGATTTGAAAGCTGCTCCGAAGTGACAACCAGCCCAACGGGGCTTGACTACATCGAAATTCAGCACCACTGCTTCCGATATGTTCTCCGTCCCACCTCTCCATCCTCGCCTGACTAATTCTATGCTTTCAGGACAGGCGATCCATCCTAATCACCTGATGCGATGACAGCGAGATGAAAACTTCACCGATCTTACCGACACAACATCCCTTTAACTTTAAAAGACTGTTTCTTCTTGTGAACTATACTAGTGGGAGCTTTTTTCTTTTGGATTCGAACATCAAGGATGTTTTGTCAGAACTGTGTCAGTCGTCTTTTGTCGGCGGGGTTTATTTTTAGTCTTCAAACAGAGAGTCAAACATGAATGACGTTTATTTTTTGAGCTTTTTTGTAAGTGTGTTTCAGCATTTCTGCTCCACTAGAATAACCAAATTAAACAGCAAAAATGATTCTTCGACATACCTTCTTTTATACCATCAGCTGTCGGGTCAGCCAGTTTAGATGGATTTGCACACTTATAAGGAGAATGATGAGATACATCGCATAACACACATTATTTCGGATTTGTTTGTCATTGGCCCTTTTGTGGAATTCCCACTGGTTTAAAAGTGTTCTTAAGTTTCACAAAACAGAGCAAAATCACAAGACTCTGCAAGACATCAGACAGACACGCGAAACACACAAAGACAAGACAAAAGCACATAGACAGATGTTATGCACCACAGCCTGTTAGCACACTCATGGGTGGAGAAGCACGCGAGATGAAGCCAATCACATCCATGCTAGAGATGATGGAGATCTCCTGCTGGGGTCGGTTAGTTTTCACTCAACGCATGCAACAAACACGACTGATCGATAGCAACAAATAGAATAGAAAAACAGATATACTTTGTGGCAATAAAACTCTTTTTATGCCATCTGCATTCAAACGGACGTGTGTATGCAGAAAGGCACAGAAATAAAGATGACATCGGGATGAAGGTGTGGGGAGGGCGGTCATTCTTTCACACACAACTTTCTTCAGACAGAATGGGGATTGCCTGCACGGGGGCAAAAAGTATAAATATATGATGGCAAGAAAAGATTTTGTTGCCTTTAATTTCCTGTCGTTCAGAATGTGGGGATGTTTCATTTCAGCCTCGTGGCACAAAACGTAACAAAAAATGAGGAGGATTTTTTTCAACCACCAAAATTCCATGCGGCACAAGATGAGACGAAACAAGAGGATACGATTTGAACCCTGGATCGTGGAGGGATGAGGACACCAAAGAAACCCCCCAGAAGGAGGAAAACGAAAATTCTGGGAAATAAGGCAAATAAAGAACATGAATGGAATGTCAAAGAGAGGATACAGTGGGAAGATGTTTTTCCACATGGAAAAGGTTCAACCAAAACAGAAATGTATCATGCAAACGGTCCACGAAATCTGAAGCGAAGGTCAGACTGAAAATGGGAATTTCTGTGTCGACATGAAATCGTATGAGCGTGGTGGTTTGTGGCTAAGAGTACTCGTATCGAATGTCGGATGAGAACAGATGAAAGATAAACCTGCAAACTGTCCCATAGCGAACTTCCTGTTGCCGATGAATTTCAGAGGACTTGGGGCTGGTATTAGATTTACTACGGTTGGGGAGCGTTTATCGAGACAAACTGTCTGCCGTCGGGTTTAGAAGCTAGCGCTGGGAAAGTTCCCTATAATGAGCAGAGCGACCTTGTGGGTTTGAGGAAAATAAATGTCGTCGAATAAACAAACAGATAAATAAGGGCCATCTGTAGAGTCAAAGGTAATGACGGACCATATGGATGCTAGCCTGTGAGGTAAATGTGTGTGACGCGTTCCAAAGAGGTTAAAAATATCATTTAGTAATTGCTAATTTTTAACACTCAACGGCAGCAAATACGCAAACCAAATGCAATGCCGGCTCATGATTTTAATTAGGAGTGAAGGTTTTAAACGTAGTCGGCACAAAACACATGCTTCGTATGAAGCTGAGTGTAGTTTGCGGAAAATTCAAGGGCATTTATTGCTGCTCTAAAGGCATTTAAAATCAATTTAAGGTCGTTGGGTTGAGCGGTACCCGCACGGGGCGGCAGACCGACCACTTAAGTTTCATAAACCAAACAAGCCTTGCATCCATAATGAACTCGTGAGCAATAAAATCAACAGCAGGGTATCGTCTCCACCGCCGATGAGTCTGAAAAGCCAAGCCCCAGTTCTCTAAAACAGTGGTCTCAACTGGCTTACTGGGGTTTTTTAATGTTCCATGGTGTTCGGAAATTATACTGGAACAAACCATGTTGTTGTTTACGAAATATGTGCATTTCCCTCCCATTTTTTTCTGTAAATATTCATGACTTTCTGGTGGCATGGGGGTTTACTCCAAATCAATTGTCACAGTCATCTGGCTAAAAATGTAAAAAACAAATGTAGATATACTTTTTAATGCTTTATCTATATAATAATAACTTGTCAGTTTAATCTTGAAAAAGATTAAAGTGTGAAAAATTATGAATACAATTGTTATATATATAAATATATGTGATGCAACCTGTAAAAACCAAGAGGTCTCACAAGGACAATCTGCAGACAATAAAAAATGTGTTTTCCCAGATTTTAATTATATTTTTTTATTGATCATATATATGATTATATGTTGGTACCAGAAAATCAGGTTTGCCCCCACCCGTCTTGATGAGATGCATTTTATTCTAGAATTTTTTCTGGCTTGTGACCCACTGGTTGAGAACCACTGCTCGAAAACACTCTCATGTACATCTCAACTAAACCCACGTATACATTGCATGTCTTCTTGTTCAGGGCAAAGTTTGTTTAACCTTGAGCGAATAATATGTGTGGAGAAGGATGAGCACAGAAATTCGAGGATATCTGTTCTCTATTAGAATGCTTTAACATAAGGCAAGCCTTCAAAGTGAGGAAACAAAGGAACAAACAGGAAGGAAGAATAGTTTCCATTGCAGTTAGTTTAGCTACACATCGGAAATCTTAATGCCGAAAGCATTGTTCTCATTGATTTGTAAACATGTCAAAATGTATCGTCTGTCAAAGACGCACGCACAGACACGCACTGCAAGGACCCATCGTGTACAGTACGGATACATTTTGAAGCATCACAGTGAACTACATGGAGTTTGATACTAATTTTGTTCTTTGGAATAAAGTTTCGCTCTCAGTTGAGTCGCTGAGAGGACAAAATTAGTATAAATGCACAACCATGTCAGTGACGTTCAGCCCCATAATCACGTGTAACCTTTGTAAGCCAAATGTTTCCTGATTGATTGAATATTATTATCTGCGTGTAAACAGAACGAGAAGCGGTAATATTTGGACAGAAGTCACACTGATATCTAAATGTCACTGCTTAAAAAAATATACCGTTTTTGTAAAAAATGTAGAAATAAATTCCGTAGAAAATGTGATGAGCTGCTTGTAGTTACAGCACACCCACCAAATACCCTACAAACAACTCGATGGCACTACTTTCAGTTCCTTTACATTTTTAATGTAGAGTTATGGATCAGCTTAGAACCAATATGTTAATTTTTAGTTTGGCCCGCTCAAAATAAGCGCCGAATAGAAATCATACATCTTAATAACTCAAAGAGTTTCCGAGACTCGAGACTTTAATCACAACTTAATCATTCCTTTTCTCCCTGACAGGTTTAGATAAAGTAGAATATCCAGCAAACATATTTAATGTAATTTCTAAATTAAAGTAATTTCTTTAAACTAAAACGAGTGAAATAAGAAATGCGAAACTTTTCATTTTATTCCCATGCAGTCCGCATCTGGACCTCAATCGACGCACTGATGACTTTTGACCTTGTTTCTAATGCAATGACATCCAGATATACAAAGTTCCACTTGAGTGTCCAAATACGCCCATCACATTACACTTTTCTTTGTGCTTCACAGCAGTTTAAGCGACTCTTGAAGTTACACCGTGTTGTCATGGGGTGATGCTTGAGAGGGGGAACCCTCGGTTGCAACTCAAAAAGGAGAGATAGTTAAAGCAAGCACAGTCATAACACAGCCAACCCACCTGTGTGCCCGCCGTCACACTCCTCCAGGTCCTCGTCATCGCTGGAACATTCTGCCGAGGACACGATGTCATCCGTGGTCTGCGGGATCATTCGTCGGCAGGCGGAGACAAAACAAAAGGAACAAAGGTATAAATGACGGCGAGTCTGCCGAGACGGAGGATCATGGGTAAAAACAATGAAAACACATCATCTCAACAGACATTATATTTTACTTGCTTCCCTCGTTTCTCAAGGGAAGCGGACTGAGGACCGAAATGTCAGGTTTGTTTTTCTATCTGGGTTTATTTATGGTCGCTGACTCCTCACACATCTTCTACCATCTCCAGCTTCTCACGGCCCGTCACAGATCATCACTGTCTAAGGACGCTCGCCTTCTGCTGGCTCATCAGCACCTTCCACCATCTCCCAATTCTGATTTATGGGCGCCCTTACCAGCCAAGACTCTCTCTCTCTCTCTCTCTCTCTCTCTCTCTCTCTCTCTCTCTCTCTCTCTCTCTCTCTCTCTCTCTCTCTCTCTCTCTCTCTCTCTCTCTCTCTCTCTCTCTCTCTCTCTCTCTCTCTCTCTCTCTCTCTCTCTCTCTCTCGCAGTGTTGTATTTCACCCCCGTTCGTGAATCTGCGCTGAGATAAAATAAGCCCTGTCACAAAGCAAGGGTTATGAAATCATAGCGCTGATTGAGTTTGCAGTGCCGGGTGAGAGGAGCGGGTTCTAACTATTATTGAGTTTGACAGGCTAATGAAACAGTGCTCGGCTTGAGTCTGGATGAATGCCGGCATGCTAGTGTGGAGAGGATGTTGTCTGTCGGAGAAGTCCATTTGTAATAATAGTTTGGAGGAGGAGACACCTTAAAGTGAATTAGCACAGATTGCTGTCTTCGACACTCTTCATTGGTCTTGTATTACAGTAGACATAATGAAAGTTGGCCGGGGTACGGTATGTTGTTTAAGTTGCTGTTGTGCCCGACCAGGTTTCTCGAGAGTCACAGATTGGATCAAGATTTGCACGGGCATTTGGGCTGGGTATGAGAGGTATACCAAAAACGGATCTTTCACATATTTTAAAATGACAAGAATAGACAGCAAATTTACAATGTAAATTTATTTATTGTAGATGTATTTTAAAAACCTGCTAAATGACTTAAAAAAGTAGCTTCTTAATCAAAAAACTCAGAAAAGTTTAATATTCATGTTGTGCTTGTTTGAAAGAAACGCCTATACTGGTAAAAAAAGGTACCTGTACAAAATCAGCAATATTCCAGCAGCTAAGGTGCAAGGCAAATAAATATATCTGGTCTTGCTATGTTACACACAACATATACGAATACAATTTAACAATTGTAAACATGTTCAAAAACCTGTGACAATTCTGTGAATTGAAGCAGTGAAATTCTGTAAAATTACATTTTACGAGTCCACCAGCTGCGTCATCACAAAACCCGTCCGTAATAAACCCCAGTGTTGGGAGCATCAGAACCACATCAGACGGACCTATCCGAGTGACAGTTAACACAGATGGGATCCTGTAACATTACCAGCAGATGTGGGATTGATGGACCCATGAGACCGGAGGGTCTATACCTCCCATGGCTCCTCACTGCTGTTCACTGTAATGTCGTGGAGTGTGAAATCACAGCGGAGTTTGACAGATGGGTCTGTGCATGACTAACCACAGGAGTGGTGTCAGAGGACAGGTTAGTCCAGTCTGGAAAGGCTCGGAAATGACTTTCTACTCTGACAAAGACAACACTAACGTCACTTGTACGGTCTGCAACCACAGCAAAATCATTAGGGTAACATCAGCATTTTAGATTGGGGAGAAAGAGTTGAAAAACAAACCATATTCCTTGAGTTCAATAGGAATAGGAATTCATTAATAAGGAATAGTTTGGAATACTCACATTGTTGTGTTAAATACAAATGAAGAATTTAAAGGGATGTATTTTTGGGCACTATTGAGTCAGAATGGTCTTTTCCCTGCTATAGCAGTCGCAGAAGTGTTTTACTAAGTAGAATACTAGAATAGTACATAGTAGAATAGTAAATACTAAATAGTAGAATAATATTTTAAGTATCTCATTTTCTGTTAAGCAAAACAAATAAATGTATACTGGTTTGAAACAACTTGAGGGTTTGAATATCAATATATTGAATATTCAACATATTGAATAATAGAAAATGACGATCTTTAAATTACGCTAAACATTGAAAAAAAAACATACTAAAACTTAAAACTAACATAGAGTTTATGAAAATCTGCCAAGGGAATTTACGGTATGTACTTCTATATTTTGAATAGAAATGAAATATACACTCATGCAAAACCTTAAATCCATAAATTGAGTAACAGAGGATACAAAGCATGTTTGACAATGATGAGTCTGTTTTCCCAGCGACATCAAATCTACGGTCCCCGACTGGCGTGCTATACAAAAAATGATTTCACAGCTGGCTAAATCCAATTTCGTCACAAAATCTCCTTGCCAAAGAAAAATTTATTTTGGGATCAAAATACTCGCATTTTGGGTAAAAACTATGGTCTAAGCATTCCCCTTTCAATTAGATGAAGAACAAAGAACCAAGTCTTCAGGGACCAAACACAAGCTGTACTAAAGTCTTCAGAAGGTAATGAAGGGATGAAGACTGTACAGCAACGTGGATAAGAGGTCACATCATCTTTGATAGCCATAATGGCCTGTAATAAAAGCATTCCATCGAGTGGCATGGCCTCAGCATTTTAAGTCAGTGTGAAAATTTTTTTTCCTATTCCTTCAACGCTGAACAAAAAAAGATGTCTAAAAGAGGGCAAAGTGGACAGGGGATGTAGTCACCAGTCCACCTTTATTCTCAAACCAAATCCATTGAACTACAATCTGAAGGGTTTCAGAAATAACCATCCGCTCTCTTCCTCTCTCTTCACCCTTCTGTCATTCCATTCCCAACAAGATAGCCATCTCAGCTTCGGAAGTGTACGTTTCGATCGGGTCACTTCTGATCTGCATTATCATGTCAGATCTTGGCTTTGACAGAGGGACACGAGAAAAGCTTGTATTACACAGAATCGATGGCGTCAGGCCCTATCCTTGTCAACGGCCTGCCACAAGTCTTTCTGTTTAAACCTGTCTTCTGGGACGGTTGGAAGAAAAAGCAAGATTGGACTGATATCACCGTCTGGTTAATGTCACCTTCAGAAGCATTTTATCACAGATTTCTTTGCGGAATATGAGCTTTCTTTTAACACTATAGCAGTTTGAACTTAATTAAGGTGAAGAAGAGAAAAATCATTACAAAAGTCATTTTTTAAGATTAAATATGTTTTTGTATAGGTTAAATCTAATGTTTGTGGTGTATGGTCATGATGAATTTGGTCTTACGTATTTTTAAAAAAAAGCAAAGACTCTCGTCTATTCTGGATAGAAATTCAAGCATGGTACAATGTCTTTACTAGATACTCTGGTTTTGGATGAATAACACACGGAATTAAAAAATCTTTTAAAAATGATAATTTTCAAGCAGCTGGGGTACTAGATAAATGTATAGTCATTTATGCCACCAAACTTATAAAGAAGAAAAATGTGAAATTGTAAATTTTAACATTGTAACTCTTTCCTTGCATTTCAAAAAAGAAGAACAATTTTGTGTAAAAAAAGCTGTACATTTACTTTTGTTTTTCAAAATAACACGTTAAAGATATACTAAAATAGACAAAAATTTTATTAAATTTGAACAATATAACAATTATAATATCTAAAAATGCTAAAGTCACATGTCTATTTCAAACCTGTATACTCAAATTCAATGTTCAGTAAAAACAAATATAACAGAATATTATGGGGGCAGAATAAGTATATAACAGAATAAAATGGGGGCAGAATGAGTATTTGTGCAGCAATTTTGGAGCGCTTTGCACAGCCGTGCCTCTCCTCAGCACACTCTAATTGTCCCGGACCATAGCAGGCAGTTTCAAACAGGGCAATTTATCTTCCAGTGCAAAGGAAATGGTCTTTGGCCTTGATCTTTAATCACTCCCCTGCCGCAGTGTGCAAGGTCATCAGGGAAGTGGTGACAAACAGTCCCACAGAACTACCCTCCACATGCTGAACCTCGCTGGCTAAAATTAGAGAGCGACACAGGCCCAACAGGATGTTTCAATTACAACCCTGGATCAGGACCGGAAAAATTGAAGCGTCCAGTTACTGCGTGTGGCTTTGGCTGTAATGGAGACGCAGGGGGAAGACTGGACAGAGACCCGCAGGGCGCAGGAATGACCGGGGGGCAGAGGGTCTTTTAGATTGAGACTTTAGAGCAATCTGTCGTCCTGGGAGGAGATTATAAAGGATTTCACTGCAAACGCTGAACTTTTGCTGATCGATTTGAGACAGATTTCTGAAGAGTGAAAGGGCAATGTGAGGACAAGCTGATGAGTGTATGATTCAGGAGAAATCAAGTGCAGGAGTCGTTCACAAGACGTCTGGAGGGTCAAATACAAGTGTTGTGTACTTAAGTGTAAAACCTGTTCACGAGGAACACAACATCATTCCAATCGAAACAATAACCTGTTTATTTTAGATACATTTCGTTATGTTTGATTAATATTTCAGGCCCTCTGCGATGACAATCAAATTTAATATGTGGTTTATATTTTATTTATGGAGCGCTTTACATAAACCATGTGCAAATTCAACAGTTTACCCAAAGTCTCAAAAAAGGATTTTTGTATACAAGAGAATGTTTATAAATATCCAATATGGATTATCAAAAATAAGACGTAAGCGTTAAAATGACTCCAGAAGACTTAAAATTAATACATCAAAATAATCCTAATCTAATCCAAAGCATTGCAGAATTTAGTTCTCGTTTGTTTTTCATGCGCTGTGAAATTGCTTATTTATACATTTGTGTATTATGAGGATTCGTACATATAATTTAATTCAATCAGACAAACATATGACTGCAACCTGTCAATCTGGTCAGAGTTCTCCAGGAAGTGACTCTTTCATCAGCCGATCGAATTCGACATCCCCCAGCTTCCTCCAAAGGGTCAATTCACAGTCCAGACAGGAGGCGCGTACAAAATATAAATCACTACTGAGATGTTTCATTACAGCATCAGAAAGAGCCTGCTGCGTGTTTACTTTGTGCTTATTTACTCAATGTCATCCTCTGGATGCCTCGTGAGGCTAAACGTGGGCAGTGTTGAACGGAATACTGATTTGCCGGGTTGGAACTCTTAAAGGAACCACTTAGATTCAGGCCCCCGCTTGAAGGGACGTTTTTGTAAGGATGACAGCGATTTTACTCTTCCATTGTCAACATCATTAAATCACGTTCGGCTTGTATACCACACAGCAGCGGGCAAAGGCCATGTACAAAGGGTTGGGTCTGGGGGGGGTGTTTAGGGGCTTGGGGGGTATTCCTATCAGGATTCCTACACAAATGTTCAGCTCACAAATAAAAACATAAAATATTTCATCTTTGTTCATCACAGAAAATTACGCATGCAATGAACTTTGATTGTTTTACGAAAACAAATGTTGGCCAACGATAACCGTCCTTATACTGTAGCGCAATAACAGGCCTGGATGTCCAATGTGAATAATTGCACAATATTTGCTTTGAATAACCCTAAAGGTACAAACATCAAAATTTGCGGAATAATAAACAATACTGGGTTGTTCTCATTTTAGAAAACATTTTGGCAGCAGATCAAACCAGGTTTAATTCTTATATGCAAAAAAAAAATGGAAACGTAATAATTTTTTTATTGAGTATCAGAACTTAACTGTTAAAAACTCCAACACCAAAAAACTACAACAAACTTTAATAACCAACAAACTGCAATAAACACCAACAAAGTCCATCACCAACAAATGACAAAAAAAGCCAGGAAAGATAAACTCCACCACCAACCGATACCAGCAAAGACATAAAAATGGCAACAAACGCCAAGAAAAAACAATGAAAGGCATCAAGCTCCAACCCCAACAAAAACCAAGAAAGAGCAAAAAACGCCAACAAACTCCAACACCAAAATAGACTTAAACACTAACAATTGAAACAAACAACCCCAACAAAAGGTCACACAAAGTAATGCCAATAAAAAGCAAACAACACCAAAAAAATTCAAAAAACAACATTCTAAATTCACATAAGCCATTAGTAGAGTAACTAGGCCATATCTAGTGTACTCACATGAACTATAATACCCACAAGGATGGTATACTACTACTACTAATAATAGTACATTAATAGTGTCAAACATTTTGACTGATTCTACATCAAATCCACCATCATATTTCTTATCATTTAAAACTTTACAAAGATTGTTCTATTGATATTCCATGCAAATAATCATTTCTCAAACCTACTACTACATAATAGAAAATAAACTAATAGATATTATATAAGTGTCCAGATAATTACGTGTGTCCAACATTTTCAAAAGAGCAGCTTGACACTTGTTGAACCACAATAGGTCGTATGTAACTTTTATCATATCCTCCCCAACTCAGCGGCAGACACAATGTGTTGTTATGGACTGGGTGTAACACATTTACATTAGCGCCTCTATTTGTTTTTGTAATGCCTTCCATTAGCTTCACAGTGTCAGGGGATCTACGATAGATTGAGGGGATCGTGCGTGCTCATGGAGAGCAGGATAGTGCAGCTTCAGTGGGCCGCCTGTTAACGCTCGTCCCCTGGATGCTTGCTTCTAATGAGCCCGTCGCCACGGGAGCCCCCATCCATCTGCCACATCCGTATAATTGGGACCACCAGCATCCCTGGGCACCAAGCATCCATCTCTTGGTGTGTGCAGCTCCAGAACAAGAGTCTAGTCAAATTAACACATGAATCACAAATCAGCGCCTCGCAACTGCTGAGTCTGACCTTTCCACTAATCTAATGTACCCGTACATACAGAAACGGTACCACTCGCTCATCTGCAAAGCTGTGGATCAGTGAGGTCCAGGTGTCTGAAGACAGTGTCAGACGAACAGTCTTGAGATAATGCCGTGGAGTGAAGACCACAGGGGAATGTGAAGAATCATCTTGATCAGAAACACGCGCCATTAGAGCTTTCAACACGTAGGAGAATTCACAGGCCACTGAACTAACACCTGTGCAAAACACCAGCCATAATCTACTTGTTTTACGGTACATTCAAGTTTTGAAGTGTGGAAACACTTTAGATTTCACTTTTTTGGACACACGATAGCTCTCCAGTGTTCGACTTTTCTGTTCACATATGTCAGTGTTTCATACATTAACGTCTTTAATAGAACAAATCTGGACTAACTAGCGACTGATCCTTTTGAAACGACCAATCATTCCAAATGACAGTCAACTGCATCACGTCCTGAAGCAGAATATGCATCAAAGCAGAAAGCACAGATCAGAATTATGTGTCTAGAGGTCATTGCAATTTGAATGGTGACCCAAGCTTGGTGTACCCTGTTCATTTATACGTCCATTACTGCTGTTGTCAGTCCGTTTCCTGGGAAGATCTATCCGTGTAATAAACATCTCTACTAAGCGTTTCGTGATGGACACTATTGAATATTTTATACTGTACCTCAGTAACAGGTTTCACATTCTGATATTCTCATTAACACTTCAATAAATGCTGCTTTGTCCCCTGAGCCCAAAAAACTGGAGAATAATAAAAGTCTGCTTTCAGAAATTAAAAAGAGAATCTCGTTTTGATCTTTTATCACAAAATATACAACATTCAAACCTTAGTAGCATGGTTAGTTATTTCCATAAGTAAAACCTATATTAGCGACTTTTACACCAGAGGTTGTAAAGATATTTATTAGATAACCGTCCTAATACATATTGTAATGGTTCATGGTTGGATCTTCCGTTAGCACATTGGTTCAACACAAACATCAAATGTGTTATTGAGCACCAAAGCAAGAACTTGCCGTAACCATTCTATCTCTTGAACGGACCGTATAGAAATTAGTGGGATGAGGTTCTGTATGCAGGGACTTGTATTTTCAAACCCCAAACCTTTTTCAAGCAAATGTAGTTTTGAAGGCAATGGTAGAAATAATTGTGATTTGCACTAGAATTTTTTCATAACATATTATTCCCCTTACTTCAAATTGTCTTAACATTACTTTAACATATTACTTTATTTTGAACAAGTTAGGAAAACAGCCTTCTTTGCTTAATTTTAGCAAGTGTACCAACAGTTTCGTCCATGTTTGTATATGACATAAAAAGGAATGGTTTGAGCTGATTCCTTGTTTTATCCAATACTTAGTATAGTTCATGGGACAGTTGGCATCAAATCTCATATCTTAAACCAGTACATGACTGAATAAATGATAAATCACAGTTGTTTGCTCATTAGAGCCATTCAGACAGGTCATGTTCTTGCATTTAAAAAGCCAGAAAGAGCTCAAAGCTATAGAAGAGAATGCATAGGTCTCGAGCCGTGTTTTGAAAACTTTAACTCGACGCCACATCTCAAAAACACGAAACTCTTGGTGCGAGACTGAATAAACAGCAGGACGTGTCGCGGCGTCCAAAGGCATCCTGTCTCTCATCCTGACATCCAGTCTGATGTGTCTGTACAAAGACAAACAATTTGAGAAAGGCCCAGATAGAATGCAGATGGTATTTCTCACCACGTCTCTGTGTTCATGGTGCGGATTATTGGATGTCTCTGTTTTCACACGCCAATGTTTGTTTTGTATCTCCTCACAATATACCATACAAATCACCCCTGTTTTGCTTCTCGCTCCTTTCTTTTTTCTTATTCCTCCACATCAGACTTAAACAGCAAATAACCATGCGGCTGGATATATTAACTACGGTAATGCAGTTCATCGGAAGACTTATTCCTTCTGAACTTCCCATCACTCCATTATTTAAGTGAAATGCTTTCACTATAAGATAACTACATTCTCAACAGATGTGTTGAGGGTAGATTATTCGTCTACAGCATCTCATTCTTGTGCGACTCGCCGTGATTCATCTTTCATTAAAACAGCATGACAATGCAATTGAAATCCCTAGAATTAGTCATTCAACTTGGAGGCGGACGATAAACGATGACGTATAGAGCCTTGCGCCAAGAGCTGTGTACAATGCAGGAGCAGATAAATGCATTTTTTTTTCCATTAATGTTTTTGGTTTGCCATACTTTGAATTTGTGCTCTGTATTTTACCCATCCAAGTAAACACGTTAGGTGAACACGCACCTTGAGCAGTGGTACAGTGCCTTGCGCAAGACCTTCACCCCAGTCGAGGTATTGAAGGTTGAGGAGAGTGCTGGTTATTCAATCCCTCCGCCTATAATCCACGCTGACACAGAGTATTGAACCAGCGACCTTGGATTCACGAGTCCGACACTCAAACCAAAAGGCCATGACAGTCTTGGTCTGCTGGTTAGAGAGTAAGACTTGTAAGCAGAAGGGTGTGGGTTTGATTCCCTGTGCCAGCAGACAATGGCCGATGTGCCCTTTAGCACGATAGATCACCCCCATTTGCTCGGCAGTGATAATTGGCCACTGCATTATACTTGTAAGGCGCTTTTGATAAAAGCGTCTGCCAAATGAATAAATATAAATGTAAATGTATTCAACATTATTTAAAATCTTTTCTTTAGTGTTTAAAGGTAGAAAGACAGCCATGCTGGTTCATAATGGCAAGAGTAAATGACGATCGAGTACATTTTTTAATAAAACCCTAAATACATTTCTATAACTTTAATAAAGTTATATCTTGTGGAAATAGCGTATTTTCATAAACACTTTTCAGTTCTGCATCTGTCAGCAAGTGTACGGAGATTAAATGCGCCTACAGAAAGAGTTGGAGAAGGCAACAATTCTGTTGTTTAATGAGGAACCATAACAAAGGACGTCGAGGAACTTTTTTGTGCTTTCAGAAAAATATTTTAGGTTTATATTTTAAGTAAATTGAGGTGTGTCTGTCATTCAGATTCGGTAAAATGTCGATCAAAAAAATATATATATTTCAAAGTTTAAATGCCATCCATAAAGATTAATATTACCTAAGTTTAATAACTAATACACCCCAAAACCCACTTGAAAAGTTCACACCTGACTCTCAAACCTGTTTCCACTACCTGGATGACCAATTACTGTGTTTATTCAAATTTGGGTGAACTAATTGAATAATAATCACTCTTTTTACATTTCAAACCAGTAGGAAAATACTTTTTAAATTGAAGAATTTTGGTGACTGAACAATAGCAGTACCCATTCACTTCTAGTGTATGGACACAAAACCAATGCAAGTTAATGGGTACCAGTATTCTTCAGTATCAACATTTTTTTAATTATAATCTTTGGTTTATTTATTCTTATAATGCAATACGGCTCAAATAGGAGTGTGATATTGCTCTTTATCAGCATGGCTGTGATTAGGTCAGAGACTAAAACAGCCGCTGATATAGAGCATCATCACTTGACTACGAGTGCCATATTGCATTTATACAACAGTTTGACGACACAAGTTTGTAGATAAATCCCAGATAATGTTGGTGTGTCTTTTAAACCCTCTGAAATTTCAAGGAACTTGGGGTTTACTATCTTCCGGGCTGAATTTCAACGCAGATAAACCATTAAACAAGACTCATTTACTTATTCCTCACCATCACCCTGTTCGAATAAATACAGTGAAATTAAGGTATTAATGGGCATGAATGCCCTGTGAACACCAGGGACACCAAATTGACCTCACGTACCTTTACTTTCAAGGTTTAACACATAACCATACCTTTAATTGAGTTATTAATAATGAAAATAAAAAATTAAGTTAAATTAACTGCCAACTGGCCAAAACAAGAGAATGTGTTGCATGATTCGTAAAAGCAAAGTTAAGAAAATGACAATTGAACATGAAAAACTATAACTCAATAACAGGACAATAACCAATATAAAGGGGCGTGCTAATGCAGGGAATGTGATATTAACTTTTAGACAAGCATGTCCCTGGGACACCCTTGTTGAGAAAAATGCTTATAACCTAACTGCTGTAAAAAACAGTATGCTGCGCAATCGCTTTCAGCTATTAGTATTGATGCTACTATTATGGTTTTGTCAAGGGCATTGATTACACTCTCGGAAAACAGCAGCCGCCGCCGACATCATGGGGTCGTGTGTGTATCTGTTGACATGCACAGCGTGCACTTCGGTCATTGCTACAATGTCTTTGTTGTTCCCTGGTGCGTAGAAGCATCACTGAGCAGACAGAAGCCTGAGGCGCAGCGAACGCTCCTCGCTGAAGATGAATGGCCACGCTGGATAAAACTCACGCCCCCTACCTTCGCCCCGCCGCCGCTAGACTCACCCTCGTCTGCCAGAGATCAAGCGTGAGACGGGACCTCTCCCAGGGGTCCCATCATTAATTAAGCGTGAGATTGTTTCATCGCCCCTGCCCGCTTTACTTTCTCCATCTATGGATGAAATAAGATTATGCATCCCTCACCTCTCGGACCCCGGGGTGGCGTGGAAGGTTGGGGAGACAGAGTGCCAAAATAACACCCAAGCGAGAGCAGGTGTACGGGCCCGAACCGTTCTGAATGACCCGACATCGGTCATGGCCCGAGCCCCTCGGGGATGGAAAACCTGCCAGCTTCTACAGGTTCTTTTCTTGCCGTCTATGTTGACAGGCAGCGAGGGAGCAGTAAAAGTGAAACCTATGGAAAATGAATTTGTGGCCACAGCATGAATCAAACTGCCTGAAGCCCTGGAAATTGATCTGGGAGAGCTTGTCTCACAAAAGAAAAAAAGAAGCACTTTACAACAACAGCAAAACAAAGCTCTCGTTGAGATGAGAATGCTCATAAAGACCTTTTGATTTCATTTACTATGGATGCTCTTACAGGTTCACCATATATAACTTTTTAGTTATGTCATAAAGAATTTACTGATCATGGCTTGAATTCATGTGATGTACAGCTGTTGGAACGCATAAGATATAAATGATACACAGTAAGCCAGGTTGGAAGAATTTAAACATTTATAAGAATTGTCCTAAGTATAAGCAGCATCGTTGGGTTAAGTTAGGACATTCATTTCTTGTGTGCATAGTTACAACTGTACCCAGTTGTAACGGCCCCTAACCATTGCCTTAACCTTTATAAAATTATATTTTGAACTTTCCAGACTGGATGGTGGGGGTAAGACAGAGAGCTGTGGATTACGATGGAATGGGAATGTCAAGATGTGAATCAAACTTGGGTGGCCGGAAGCACACTTACTCTTCATGTTGATGCAGTTACAGGGGCGTTGGTGCCGAACATTGCCCTGACCTTTTACAATTCCTAAAATCTGATTGGTTGTTCTCCAACCAGTAGATGTTGACTCAGGAGCATAGCCTACTTTAAAAAATCGCAGTGAATGAATCTTTATACTTTTTATCTGACCTGCATAGAAGATTACAACATCCTGACCTAAAAACCTTTTTTTTTCAAAGTGAAACTTCCCAAAGAACTTGCTGTATAGTTCATTTGTATTTTACAAACTTGAATAATACATACAACTTCTGCCTTTATGAACAGATGTAAATAACTATATTTCTGGCAATTAGCCGGCACAGTAATTCTACAGTAGAGTACAGAAAGTGTTCTAACACAAGGACAAATCTATGTCACGTCGTCTCCCTATCCATATTTCAATCAAAGTAACCAGCATTTATCCTTTGAAATGTTTGCCAGTGAGTTTTACAACAGATGGGATTGTCGGCACACTGGTGAAGTTATGCAGCAGTCAACATTGACAGGAGATGATATTATTTTGCTGTGGGTGATCTGTTTAAAGGTGAGGAGGAGATAAGTCTTCTTAGCCTGCCTCCGAGCAATGCCCTGGAGAGAGTTATGGCTTTAATATGAGGACTGCTGCTCCAATAATTCCTCTGGCGTCTATGAAATGGTCAGTGTGATTACTTTCTCAGAGAACTAAAGACATTCATTGGCTCCATGTCAGAATGTGTTAAAGAAGGCATTCTGTTAATCGACATACGGCACGAGGCATCTAAATAGCACAGAAGGTGTGTTATATACTTTCATCTCGTCTGTTGTAGCTCTCTAATCGTATTTTTGCTTGTGTTTGATTAAAATGGCACTATGACAATTGTCTTATTTACTTCTTTGTATTTTGCACAAAACAATTCTCCTTGACATAACTTTCACACATTTTTATAATGACAGAATTTAAATTCTACTTCACAAAAGTGTTATTTTTATAGTACAGCATATATTTTTATTCTATACATTTTTTTACCATCATTTTATTTGACAAAATTATATTCTTTTTTTCAGCAAATTACTTATTTTTTTAGCCTAGTTGCATAAATATCTGTCAACATCAACCGGAAACAGAACCTTCCTTTTGTCTTCCAACGCAGTAGGTAGAGTGGGTTGTAAACAGTGTAGTATTAGTAAAACCATCACCTAAAGCAGTCTACCTATAGCAGTCTACCATCTGAATGAATTAGAATTAGAGGTCTTAAAGAATTAAAAAAGAAAAGGAAAAGCGGAGGATATAATGTGATGGAAATATCCTGGATCTCCCAATCTCAACAAATACAGCTGGTTTACACAATTTAAAGACACTTATAAAAATAACCAAGCATCCTACCTGAATGGTGGGTGGGGAGCGCTGTTTACGGGTAGTGGTGGTGGACAGGGTGGTGGTGGTCTCGATAAAGGTGGTGGACATCTCCGGTGGCATGGAGGTGGTGGTACGCGAGGGGCTTCTGCTAGTGGGCAAGTCCCCCACCAACCTCACGCTGCCATTTATCTTGATGTTGGCATGACCTTCGGCTGCCATGTTGAGAACCTTCAGGCCGTTGTAATAGAGCCCTGAAAGCTGGCCTTGATATGGGCGCTTGCGGTCATTACCGCCTATCGAGATGGTGGCTTGGGTATTAAAAATGGTCAGCTGACGACCTGAGGGAAAGACCAGTGAGGAGAGACGCAGTCAGAAAGGTCTTACATTTATGCTCCATTCGCTTACCGCACGGTCTGTTTCGCTTTTTAATGAACTGCATCTCGGATGTGTGAGCTTTTAAAAGTATTACAAATGAAGAGTAGTGTTTTTCACCGCAGTTCTGTTGCATCTTGCATTCTTGGATGCATGCCCATGCAAATGTTTTGGGGCAAACTCGTTGACTCAACGGTGAGAAATGGTGAAAATTAACATCACTGGAGGCCGATTAAAGCTATGACACATTTACAATTCCACATTGCAGTGGGAATGGAGAAAAGCTATACATATCAAAGAAATATCATGTTGGTTCATGCATGTAGAGGCACTAATGGGATTTCAAAGTGGCTTTAGACAGTGTTAAAGGGACTTTATAATCATCTTATGTAGTTTAGGCAATGACCTTTAAACGCATTTAATAATCCTATCATTATAATGCAAAAGACTTTAATGGTAATTTTGATAAATGCTACGCTCCGCCCTTTCCTTTTTCTCCAATGAAAATGAAGATTCGGGGATTGATTTCATCATCGCCTTCGCGCATAAAAATAAAAGTGCTCCGGTTGGAAGCGTGATACATTGAGGCTTCCGATTTTGCACTGTAGGACACCAACATAGAACATTTTGCGAGTTGGATTCGGGTTGCCTTTCTTAGTTACCAGTCCCTTTAACTGGTCAATGAACTGATGGAATAACAAAAGGATCACAATCCACAGAAAAAATCATATTACGTAATGGAAGGGGTAAATTATGAAACAGTTTAGGTTAATTAGGTTCAGACCTTCTTTGACAAAAAAATAACGAAACGGCATGACAAGGAGAATATGAACGCAAACTAAAAGCAACAAAAAAAACAAAAAACACTGAAGGTTTCTGTGAGGGTTACCTTTCTCATGTAGCCAATCATCGACCGGCCGGGTATATTTGAACGGGATTTTCTTATTAGCCATTTGATAACGCTCAATGTCGCTGTTGCCTTTAAAGTTTGAAAGACATCTTAGCACATTTCACATTTATACACTGTTTAAGAAGGTTTAGCCCTGTTTAAGAGGATTTAGGTCTTGTTATCATTGGCAGTTTAGGTTTCATTCTAGGGTTAACGTCAGTTAAAAAGCATTTTATCTATGAGTAACTGAAAACAGGTTAAAGAGAAACAACAATCATAATCACATATCAAATACAATCTTTGGTGTCATTCACTAAACGGGCATTCTCACATTTATTGTACCGTTTCTGTCTTTATTATGCCAATTGTTTATGCAAATTGAAATCTGGCAGCATGTGCTTCACCATCTATCCCGATTCAGAACGACTCAAACGGCCAAATGATTTTCGTGCACACCTGTTTAAAACACTTGAACGCTTATTAGTGAATGAGACCCATTATAACAGTATAATGACAAGTGTAAAAGATTCAAAAAATTCATTTGAAACACAATTTCTACAACGCATCTGTAAGAGGGGGATCTCTTAAACATCAAGCTGTAAAATGGGTGTAAATCGTTTCCCACTGGACATCACATGCTTTTAGCTTTCAAGGGGCTGAAGAACGCTTTTCAAACTATTTGTACGGGAAAGAGAGAAATGGGATAAATGGGAGAGAGATAGAGAGAGAGGAATAAAAGAGATAATGTGTGGAAGCTCCGAACCAGCTGGGAAATAAGGCTTGTGATGACACACATTTGAGGAAGATACCGCATACAGATGAGATCATTACCAGCCGGGTGTGAAGCCTGCCGCTGTTGGGGTCCCGGCAAGCCCCCGGAGACACCAGGTCACCGCTATATTCTGACATTATATGGACTTTGTTAGATCTCTCGGTCCGACTGGAGTTTGGTTTAAGGGCTGTTTGAGCGAATTGAACGTGTGCCATCTTGAGTGTGCTAAGGTCGTGTTGAAATTCAATATGAGTCATTCTACAGAAGTGGTGCAAAATTTCCTCCCCCTCGACATCAGAAAGACACCACATGATTTTTATCTTCTCTTCATACATTTGAAAAGATAAATGGTCAACCCACACCAAAGCTGATGTTCTATATGAATAAACCACTTCATCAAATGTTGCAAAATGCTTTCATTACATGACAGTTGTCTAATAAGAATATCTGTGGTGTTGTCGCATTGTTTTAACATTAACAATGGCAACAGTTTTACTGTACATATGTTATTTTATAGTTTAATGGCATCTTTTTCCATTCCCTTTCATTACTTGAAATAAAACGTCTTCTCGTGTTGTGTAGAGGTAGAACGGTCAAAAAGTGCGTAAAATGTATGTATTTTTTTTATTTAAACAATGTCTTTCGATGTCAGAGTCATGGGGATAATGTGTTTCTGCTTTCCAAGTTATAAAAGGAATGATACCTTATAAAGGTTCTCCGGAGATACCGTAATGACAGAAAAAAGCAGAGAAACCACCCTACAGCATGAGAGTAAAAAATGTAAAAAGGACTTCAAAAGAGCAAAGTTACTCAACGCTAAGCTAAATAAGCCACTGAGCGCTGAGTCACGGCGCACTTTTTCAGAACTTCAGAAAGAAAAAAAGTGGGGAGTGCTATTCAAAAACACAAAGCTTCCACAGTGATGGGGATGTTAAATGGATGAGGCCGGTGGTGATTTTAGGCCCTGCTTTTCTTTAGCTTTTCTATTTAAATAGGTAGAAAAGGGCTTCAAAGCGGCAGGTTAGTGTTGGCTGAGCACGGGGGACGTGGGCGAGGTAAAGGCGGGCAGGGGGGGTAAGAAGTAGCTTGCGGGGCTGCCGATGTCTTTGATCAGAACAGGTGGCATTTTGCGAGCCTGGGGCTGAAGTGGCTTTCCTGGATGGAAGCTTACATATAGCAAAGATCCAGGAGTGCTTGAGGGTCTGACTTATTTTGGAGATCAGACACTTGCCAGTACTCGGTCTCTAGCATTAATGTGAACTCATATCGTGACACATAGTGTGCAAGTCTTGGGCTTCTTTAACCCCAAGGATTTGTAGATCAATCAATATTCAGGAACCTACACTTTATATCATTCAGTATAGTGTGTCATTAGACACTATAAGATTTCATTTCTTAACATTCATTTTAATATTGTTTGTAAAACAGTGAGATATTGAGCCAGTGCTTCATACAGAGATCTGGTGTAATTGTCTCTTACAACTTTAACACATAAAAAAGTAAGGAAACCTTAATGTCTTCAAGACACTTTAAGACAACTACATGCAAAGCTACAGTACTGTACGGTTAAAGTATCTTCAAAGTATTGCACGTTAAAATTCTCACTGGATTATTGCAAACAATGACAAAATGAACGTTTAGAAAAGTGAAGTGAAGTCATATTTCCCAATGACACACTTTACTCTTAAAAATAAAGGTTCTTCAAAGCCGTTCCATAGAAGAACCATTTTTGGTCTCAAAAAGAACCGTTTAGTCAAAGGTACTTTGAAGAACCATAACATCCTTTTACTTGAATAATCTGAAGCACTTTTATTTTACCACACAAAAAAACCCTTTGTTCTTCAGATGTTAAATGTTCTTCAATGGAATTGTGAAGCACCTTTATTTTAAAAGTGTACTGCCAATTACTGCACACTTCTTCCCATTTCAGGCGAGACCTGCAAAACGTTCCCTTCCATCAAACATTTAAGATCCCGAATGCCACGAACCCTTTTTAATTTTGGATACTTTCCCAACACGTTCCCTGAGTGCCATATTTTCACTCTCAGATCAGCTCTGATAAGTGACACACATTCAACAAACCAATGGTATCTGCTTCTACCCATCTATCAGCATGTTTGTGTAGATTTCCCACTAGAACAATATCTGAATCCCTCCCCTCAGATGGCACCACTTTAGTCAAAACAAACGCTGGCGAGGTGTCAGTTTGTCCTGTGTCAGTGCCAGAGATTTGCGGCAGGGGGCCATCAGCAGATGCTGAAAGCACACAAACAATGTTACAAGCGTTCTTTTGCCAATTCATCACGTGGAATTATGTCTCACATTGGGGAATGTCCGCCCTTGTTGGTGCCCGACGTAACCTTGCCAGCAAAGGTAGCGTATGTACGAATCTCAAAACAGAGGTTGGGCGTACCCTGGTAGGTGTTCTTGATCTTGAAATGTTTTCTTGTTTCCACTGCCGTGCGTTGTTTTGAGAAAACGAGCCTGTGCAGACATTTAACCTCCATCTTCAGGTTTGTGGCATTAACACGACATGAAAGATTGTGTTCCTCAGTTGTGTAATTGTGTTTTGGCGACCACAATGTGATTTGTCGTGGTCTCTGTAACCGGCTGAGGTTATTGCAGGAGAATTTGTTATCAGCGGCATATTTGTGTGCCTGTGTGCGTCATTTATCTTCTAAACCTCTCATCATCATTTTCAGTGTTATGTAAAAACAACAGAGAGGTTTTATGATCAATCTACTACGATGAAATTAATGAAATAACTCATAACTCAGATATTTAAAAGAAAGAGTATGCTGATAAACAAGGCATTGAGTGCTACAAGGTTGCTGTTTGACTGCTAACTGTTAAAATGTCAGCATGAAGGCGATGTATATTCTGTCTTACTTCACTGAAATGTAATATTTTGAAAAAACTGGATATTATACAGAAGGTAAGCAGATGAAGAACATCTCGCTCACAGACTGTGATTGCAAAGACAACCAAGGACAAACGTAACAAAACTGTTCTTAATACTTATCCTGGTTCTAGTCGCTATTCCCCTTGTGAGGTAATGTTCAATTTGAATTCAGTTTGTGCTTCTCTACAGTTTTGATGTTGGCTACCGGAAACATACACTACTATACCTTAATAATGCATAAAACCTATGATCTGGAATATAACAGTGGCTCATATTACAAAATCTTTGGGCCTATTAGCCAACAACTGCAGAGCATATGATATGTTTAGAAATACATTTTTATACACATAAGACTAAAAATATCATTATGAGCAACAATATCTATTACATAATAAATGATATTGGGATAATTCATTTCTTTTACCTAATGGGTAACAAAGCAGACAGTCATTCCAAGACACAAATAAAATATGAAATATCATGATGAAAAGTGTATTTTATAAAATGGATCCAAATGTCTTATTTATCAAACTGAAGGTGAAACTTTGTAATAAAATTCATATTTGAGGTTATTAAAGAGATTTACGAGATGTCAACCCTCTTCTTGAACAAAACATATTGCTTTTTCACCATGTTATCTACATTTTTATAGTGAAATATACTGATGATTTATATTGAAATCACCCATCACCTGGACATGTCATTAACCCACAATTATAAAATGGCCCACATACATCATTGCTACATTTCTGATCAAACTGTCAGAAAAGCCGTCATATGTGTGACAGCCAATGAAATACTAATGTACGAAATCCTAAAGAAATACTTCCATAGAAATATAATAGAGTTATGAGATCACAGTGACCCAAAGAAGGTGCATGACCCTTTTACTGCCCTTCCATTAGCTCTTCTTATAGCTGTTGCTTCAAAGTAAACACATCAGCCAAAGTACATCAACTAAATCTGTGCACTATATACTGTGATGTTATCACCTGGAACATGTTAAAAAAAAGGAAAAACCGAAAAAAGGAGTAATGGTGCATGTGTGAATAGACAATCTGGAACGTTCAATAGAAAAACAAAATGGGAGTTTTTATGGAATTTAAATTGGACTATAAACATTAAACAAATTGAAAATTGAACACTTCTTGTCTCTTATGCCTAATGTATTACATTGAATTTGTATATATTCCAGTATTGTAATTTGCATTGGCTAATCTAAGGAATCATTGGTACTCTGAAAGTTCTCACACCATGCCACCAAAGCACAGCTGCGTGGATAGGCTGGCGGTTTATTGAGCGTTACCAGAACGCCAGAATCACTGACGTGAAGCATTTCAAGTGCTTTTCAGTCGATGAGTCTGAATCCTAGCCTGTAATTACTCAAGAGATGGCACAGCCTTTAACTGAGAAACTGAAATCAATAATTGTCAAATTACACTGAACGTCCTCTGTATTACCAGCGTTTTAACGCATGTATGCAAATGAAAGAAAAGACGGCATCAAATAATGAGAAAAGAGGAAATTACCAAAGCTTCAATTGAAAAATGGACGGGGAGAGTTGAGGGTCAGCACAAAGGACTGAACATCATTAGAAGCAGCGCTTTAATGAAAATTAGAGTCAAATTCATTGGCCTTTTAATAAGCATTGAGACTGTGCTTGATTCATAGCTGTGGCATGGCCCCGATGCCAATATCAAACATCATTGATCAAAAATATGACCTGATAAATCCAGATCATCAGAGTCATGATAAACACAAGGATGATGTATATTTTATCCGGACGAAATAAACAAACAAGCATTGCATACTTCCATCACATTATATAGCGGTATGTACACTGTGCAGTATGCATATTTGTGTATGCATGAAATAAACTCCAAGCACAGCGTGTGGAATAATGTATGCCGCCTATACGGTGCGCTTGCATTGTGACAGTGACAAATGGACTGGATGCAGTAATAACCACAAGCTGCCAAAAGCAGAGATATTTTTACACACAATTCGATTATCGGGGTAAATTATCTTTTTTACTCATGGTGTAATATCTGACACTGCTGAATTAAACCGATGATACAGTGAAGTCAAGTGACGTACTGTAGCATATAAATGTTTAAAAGACTTCTTGGGTACTGCATCACATATATATTTTTAATAGAGTAAGCAGTTCGTACTATAAACTTCTAGAGTGTCCTTGGTAGTATTACGAAAATAATTGGTTGTGGGTAGATAATAAATTACTTTATTGGTTCTAAATAATAAAATATGACGTCTATAAAAATCCTACATGGTTTTAAATGTTTCTATTTTACATTCTTTAACATTCATCAATTCTTCAGTTTTTTTCTAATCACTTGAATTAAAAAGTAATAACGAGAAATCTTGTTTCTTCTATTGTGGCATTCTGTATTCTCTGTGCACACACATTTAAAAAAGCTCTAAGATTCTCCAAACTATAAATAACGAAGTACAATATTGAAATAAAAAGTAATACTGTTTTGCAGGAGCGATATGAAAGAAACAGTTTGCCCATAAGCAAAATTCTATCTTAAGTCGCTAGAAAGCCATATTACTTATTGCCAGTTTTTCAACGCACAGTGGAAAGACATGATGGTGAACTGTCAAGCTTTAAAACGCATATAAACTACCATAAAAAGTAGTCGATATGATTTGTGTTCTCTTTTATGAGTGTTCTAAAGTCTTGAGAAAGCTTTGAGTGGAAAACAGAAAGAAATGAAATGATTCACTCACAATTGTAACATGACAAGCTGCTTTTTCATCTTTAAAGAAGTGCAGAGATGCTTTGACGGCACATTCGGAAGAGACAGTGGAGAAAAAGAAATGACAGGCTTATGGTGGCGTAAAACGTTAGTGCGGTAGACTAAAATGTGTAAAAGTGAACTACTGTAGAATTTGATTACTAACGATGTCAAAGAAACATGGATAAATGGATGGTTAGAGGTAGATAACATTCAGGTTGAAGAAGAAAGGATTCGTAAAACCAAATAATCCCTCTGAAACATCCCTAAACTTCATTTTTTTTAAAGGTGTGTTCGAGTTAATTTGACAATCTATTCTTGCAAATTCCAATCTTGTTTGAACATAAACCAACACAGAAACAAATATCTGGTAATCTAATGCCAGGTTATTCGATCGGAGCAGCTTTCTTCATGACAGAACATGCTCATATTTTTTATTACGGTCGACACACTCTGAATACCGAGCGCACACAAACACAAAATCCAACAGCGATTCTGTACACGTCCTCAAACCTATGTAAAAATAGCTTATCACTTAAAAACAATGCCTAAAGGAATATATCCTGGATGCTGCTTTATTTTATTACATCATGTCTTTGAGATAGGATGATGTAAGGGCTCCATTTAAAGCCACAACATACCTCTATATTATTCCAAAAGTTTTCCTATTGTGTAACATATGGGTCCTTTTACACTTGTAGGTATATCACATGTCCATATGATGCTTTTAATCCATGGTCACCAGTATAATAAATCATCAGCACTTACATTTTCCAGTATTCAAACATAGCTGTCATCAAATATAAAGTATCAAATAGTTTCACATCAGTTCGATCAGATGACCAAGACCTATTGGTCGGCTTTTCAAAGAAACAGTTTTAATTTGGATATTTCTTATTTCATGAGCGTTGATGAGAGTTTTTGTAATACAAGTTTTTAATGTTTTCCCTCGTGACAACTTAATAAAAAATTAATACAGCTTGCAGGATCAAAATAGTGCAGTGGTTGAACTTTACCAAAGTCAATGTCTTGCTAAATATATAATAAAAAAAAGAGAAAAATATATTAAATTTAAGTACAAGGGTAATAATAATGAATCTTGTCAACAATGGTATCGTTGTCTTCTCTAAATATAAAAAATTTATTATTATATAATGATTCATATATGTATTGGCAAACTGTCTAGATTTTGTGGATTTAGCTTTGAAACCCTAGGTACTGGGATTTTCCTAACACGTCCAGTTGGCATTTAATTGACTTGTCATGGCAGCGTTGGCCTGAACACTCGTGTCTGTCCCCATGTGCTGTGTGTTGGTCATTTTGCAGCTCTTTGTCTTTTTAAAGACCTGCTTTAACTACGGCTCTAGTAACCCTGACGAGAGCTGCTTTCTAATTGGCCGAGAGGCACCGGGAGGGTGCCGGAGCACAGAGACATCAAAGTGGGGGATAGAGAAGTAAAATAATTGAGTGTGAAGGCTTTTGAAAGGGAGATTTTTTTTTTGGAGGGCGATATTTCAGCACGCCCTACTTCTCCACATAGGAAGTGTTCGGGCTCCTACACCGAACCTCTGCTGAATTTGATGAACTCATTTGTATTCGTCCGTCACTGCTGACTTCCTGAGTCTGGGACTCACACATACACAGAGGTCTGGGGCTCGATCTCCCACAGCTGCTGTAGGCGCCACAATACCGCCTGAAACCCCCGTCCTGCCCTACCTTTGCCTTTCAAAACCTCTCAAAAGCAGCTGGCCAGATGTCATGGAGCTAATCCTGGGGACAAAAGCAGTGGCTCGGCCTGCCGTTGTGAACGGACCAGGTGCCCGGGCTTGATTACTCCCACATATGGATGTTTCGCAGGACAATTACCGAAGAAACACAAGCCAAGTCGATCGAGAGCTAAGTGGCATTGGCTTTCCTCTTCGCAGGGCTCTTTTTGTTTTTTGCCTTTCTTGCAGAGAAGAGGAGATCGGTATGGTAATTATAAACACCTGTTCCCGTTTTTGAGAGTTTGGATGCCTTAAAACATGCAGATTATGAATTACAAGAGCAGAAAATGTGTCGAAAATGATGCCGTCTCTTGCTTTCCAACCCTTGATTTCTTTAAAAACAGGTGATATCCAGTGGGTTTGATAGTTCACCAAAAAGCTACATTTTGTCCGTTCCGCATTTCCTCACCCTCAAGTAGTTCCAAACATGACAATTAAGGAACGAAATCAAGAAATTTCAAATAATGTAGAGATCGCTCCTTAACCTGCAGAACAATTGGAAATAGATTTTTCCTGAAAAGGATTCGTCATCATTTACGCATCCCCAGATCATTTCAAACCTGTGTGACGTATATTCTTTTTCAGAACACAAAATAAGATATTTCCAAGAATGGTGGAAACCAAACAGTGGCAGCATACAATCAGTTTTGTTGCTGGGTCAAAAAATAATGCAAGTGAATATGTGCCCTCGCTGTTCTGTAAACAACATCTTTCAAATTACGTCTGATGTGTTCTGCAGAAAAAAGAAAGTCATACAGGTTCAAAATGACAACTAGCTGTTTACATCTTGGTAAAATCTTAATTTTCAGGTGAACACATTAACCTCTACTAAAAATACTTCTCTGGGCGTGTTCCGAAAGTTTGGGAACACTACAATTGCCTTGAATTACATTATAATGCAGATTGCGTCTTCTTTTGGGTTTTATAAAATAGATACAGGTTTGGAACAACATGACGGTGACTAAACTGCGACAGAATTCACATTTTTGGCTGAGCTATTCCTCTTACATTCAACAACCATGACTCACGCTTCTCTGAGAAACTTCATTTGGAAAACTCGGAGAGCCCCAAACGTTACCTGATGGAAAGTGTTCGTTTATGGGCCAGTTGTCCACCTGTAAGGTGGCATTCCCTCCATTCCTCGTGAAGCGCACCACGTGATATTTCCCATCGTTGATGTCGGTGGACATCTCCTTGACGCTGATGTCCACCGTACCGATGTTGAACGTCACCCCCACCTTTCCTTCCTCCTGGAAAAGAAATGACACAAACAATTTCGTCAGTGGAGAAACACCAAATGAGTGATTCAACTCGGCATGCGAGGACGGAGGTGCTAGCCTAAATAACAGAGAAAGATTTCCATGTTAAAGTGATCCGCTTATAGAAACCTCCGCACAGAAGCTGCCAACGAGAACACGCAAATGGATTGGGATGCCAAGACTGCTGCATTTTTGAAATCCCGTTGATAAGCAAATGCTGCCAACAGAAATGTGGGACACGGGTGTAACAATGACTAATGCGCTTCGCACCGACCCCTTGCAAACACATCGACAGATGCTTCCCCACCTTTAACATATGTATCCCATATGGCTCCTGTAAGGAGGCTCTCGCTCATTACCTCAGCAGAATTATGACTTATCCTAGCATGCTATCCACAGAATACTTTTTTCAAGTTGCGTATCTCACGAAAGACTCTGGACACACGTCAGACTGGATAAGGTATATGTATGTTCTGGTGTCGTTTGTTTTAATTTCCGTCAGGACTCTTGAAGGTGTAATTACTTGTCCTCGAAGGCATGGCCCAGAGAAAGCCATTTTTCAAACAGGAGGGAAGGTAAATAAACCTGTGGATGTTAGGTCTTGAAGTGTGTGATAAATTAAAATGCCACCAAATGCCCCTGACCGTTTCTCTCAGGGCTTCCGGAGACTCCCAGCAGGTCCCACTTTCAACAAACATCACGCAAGATCTGCCGGTGAGGGCTCAACTCCTGAATCAAGAGCTAAAGTGGAGGATCAAGTCGAGTTTTTAATGAACAATGAATGTAAATTTGACAAAACATTGGAGAATACTTCATAGTCTTGAAATGTTTGTGCTCTTTTAGTGCCATGGAGAGGTATAAAGTACATAGAGGGCTCTTCACTTATATTTGAGTTAAAGAGCAGACTTTAGAGACGCAATTCTATCTTGAGGTCATGCATGAGGAATATCAGACATCAGAATCATATCTGTCTAAGCCTTTCTATTGAAAAAATGAAAATAATGCATGTTGTGGATGTAAAAAAAAAAAAGAAATTAGATTTTTGTAAGAGTTGGAAGATTTGTTTGAATTAAAAGGTACAAACCAGAAGCAATGATGTCCACCAAACAGAGAATACATGACTCTTCATAGACCACAAAAGATTTGAGAATTTTCAAATTTTGATATACAAATTTTGATTTTCATGTAGTTGCTTGACAACTAATTTGTGTTTATTTCTTTACTACAGGTTTTGTATTGCATTCTGCAAACATGCCAAACTTACCTGAAAGTGTTGGCTTTTGGTTACCAAAATCAATCAAAATGGTTCATAAATGTTTAATAGTCTACTTGGCTGGACACTATCAAAAGATACACCTCAATAGCCAATGAATCTTTATTTTACATTGAGGAAACACAACAAAGGAATGAACAAAACGCCCATTAGAATTATGAACAATATTTTACACCAACGATCAAGGCGTACATCATGTTGTTTTGAGCGGGTGGCAGGCGTCGCCCGCACCGGTGCACCCAAATCATTTTTCACATTCATGCACAGTAATTCTGTTTCTGGAGTGCACTGTAGGGTCCTGACGCAGCAACCGCAGTTAGTTTAAGCTCTCTGATTACAGCTGCTTGGGACTAGGCACAGCCTGAGATGTGCTAACTCCCTTGAAGTAATGGCTGGATGGGCAGCACCATATGATCACTAGATTCCAAAAGTTTCCATTGTGAGGCCTGAAATGATAACAAATGAGAGTGGGTCCGAAAGTGTCACAAGAGTCCGTCCTGAATCTATCTCTCTCGATCTAGCTCTTGAGCAACACCGACTCTCTACTTGCATAGCCAGGCTGCTGAGATTGACATTTCCAATTACATTCCATCGGCCCACAGCGCTTGACTGTTGTTTTAATGTAGGTATGTAAAAATTAAATGCCACAGACCAATTCCTTGTGATAGTAACGGCGGTCTATTGGCATATTTAAGCTTTTAAGCAGCTTTGAGAGCGTGCAAAACACTGCATGAAAACGGAACGCCAAACAAGATTGATGTTTGTTGAGCATTGCACTCTCTCTGATATAAAACCTGGTGCAGGGTTTCCCAGATGGCGACAAACATTTACAAGGTTATTGCTGAATTTCTCTGCGACTGAGAGCATAATGTCTGGCGTTGCTCCGCCGTGGGTGGTACCAGGGTAACCAAGAGTGATAAAAGTAATTTGAGTTGCAGCAGGGGCCTGTGCTGATGCAGAAGGGCTCTATCTCTCCCACGTGTAATGTTCGCTGACACCAGTAATAAGCTACACAATCCAATTCCGTCCCTTCGATCAATGGCTCCAACACAAAGTCAGCCCCAGGCATCAAATCTCTCCCAGAAAGCCTCTATCTCTGTGGCAGCCTGCAGTCAGCAAAGCCGTACCTTGATCTCTTGGCAATGGACTGAAATATATGCAGCAAACCTCATCAGCAGAAACACAACAATGGTTACCCGTCGTCCAACGGCAAAAGTTAAATCTAAGTTGGGCAGATTTTGATTGTTTGGTGCTGACGTCTGTTACATTCGGCACGCCATTGAAGTTCAGTTTTCACGTCATCTTTATGTCATCTGTTTACACTGTAGCTAGGATATCATCCAGATGACTGATTCACTCATTTCCAAGTATTGTAGTTATTTGGCCTTAATATTGTGACCATGCCAGATCATCGTGAAAGCAGTGCCAGGAATGCAAAGAATGCGAACTGATTTTTATTGAAAGATATGTAGTAATGTGAAATGCATCAGACTGCTTTAGAATTTAGGATACACAACCATAAAACATGCCAATGATTGGCTGTTACATCCTGAATATAATATTGAATATTGCAAACAATTACCAATAAATGTACATTGTACCATGGGTTATATTATTTTTAACAATATTCAAAAGCCCTCCATCACAAAACTTAACATTTCTTATACAATCATTTTGAACTTTACATAAGCTTAAATCGGCCAATATGAAGAAATTTCTTTTTAAAAAACCATTTCTCTCATGGTCCCATTTCAAGACATTAGTCATTTTGACAATATTCATTAAAATAAGTTAAGTGTCCATCTACAGCTGTAATAAGTGTTGGGAAAGCTTCGTTTAAATTTGTAGTGAGAGATGCTACAAGCTCCTCCTTAATAAAAAAAGTTAAGTAACAGTTTAGCTACAGCTCTGATAAAGTATTTTTTAAGTTTCTCTTAAAAATCTAACTCCATTGAAACAGCATTCGAGTAAAGTATTGTGCTGTATAACACATTTCCTATTTACTGTACTATTTTTTACTAAAGCACAGTAACTCATAGATTATTATACAAATGAATAATAATAAAGTGTATACATTTACTATCGCTAATTCAACAGAATGCTGTAGTACATGTTCATGACAATTATCAGAATATCCTATCATACTAGTAAACAAACAACTCAACAGTTTTTTTACTGTTTTAAATAATGTTTTAAAGAAATAATAAAGTTCGAAACAATATGATAAAATTCTATTCAAATTGTAATGTTTGTTTGTTGTTTTCGCTAGATAACATTCAGATTTACTTAAAAGAATGAGTATTTCAAAAATGTTATATTTACACACTCATGTATGTCTTATCCGATATCTTTTTGTGAAGCATCAAATTGTAATACATAGATACTGAAGTAAATGGCGATAGTAACTATTTACGTTTGTAATACAGTAAGAAGAAAATGTGTTACAAAGCGAAGGCACAATAAAATACGCCACATCACTACTTTCATAAAAGTCTTATTAATAACTACAGAAACTATTGGAAAATAATAACTACAGAAACTATTGGAAAATAATAACTACAGAAACAATTGGAAAATAATAACTACAGAAACAATTGAAAAATAATAACTACAGAAACAATTGGAATGTCAAGCTACTGAATAAAATGTAAAACTAGTAGCTTCGCCATCAGTTGTTATCTAGATCCCAACACCGGCTCCAATGTATGTCCTGCAAAGCTGCACTGCAAAAATGCAACATTACAAAAGTGAAAAAGAAATAAATATAAAACAAATCCAATTTCAAGAAGATTGTGAGATCGATGTCAGAAGACATCAGCACTTTTAGCATTTCATCCTTATCATCAATATTGCTAGGAAAGCTCTTCCCAGGGGATTGAGATCTGAATAAAAATACTTGTGGCTTCTTGCATCAAACAACCCCGCGACCCCTGATCGGGGCATCATGTATCAAACGTATTACTGATCTTCATGTATAGGTTTACATAGATCTACATCTACATGACCTTAGAGGTAAATTTAGCGTGAGGTTAGAGCTCATCAAAACGGCATCGCGGAACATGTGGGAGATGAATCGATTGGATGAGATTGATGTCCTCCTGGTTGAGTCGAGGCCAAAGCACTGAGGGCCTCTTCCGCCAGTCAGCCGTGAAATGCCAGAGTGATTTCATGATATTTGGAGGGTGGCAGAGAACATTTGTAGCGTTTGGAAGTCTGCAGGGCTCCCATCATTAGGAAAAGTGATGGCCCTGTCAAGACCCTCCTGCTAACTTAATTCCGACATTAATATCCCAGCGTGAATGGAATGGGAACATGGCTGAATATTTAAAGTGGAGACACACTTTCACAATCGCAGATAATGCGTATTAATGCGCCTCGATGAGGGAGCACAAAACGCAGAGAAAAGTGTACATTAGAGGGCGTTATTACTCGCCTATGAACTGTTTCCATGAAAAATAAAATCATGCTTCTCCCCATGCTTTCTTAAACACATATATTGAAAGTAAAACTTTTATTCAGAGCTTACAATGTAAATGCATTGTGACTAAATGTACTTGGCTCAAAAAAAGACTGGGTGGAGATTCGGTGTAGTTAAAAATATTAATACATATAATGTACCTTTGTTTTCTTTCATAAAGACTATATCACACGCTTGTAATATTTACGGAATCTGTTTACGGAATCAACAATCCGTCACAACACAACTTCTAAAATAGGTGTGTATGGATTCATTTAAATCTGAATGTCTCGATGACAATTTTACAAGAAATTATAATAAAACCTTTTGGCTAACAATTCATTATACGAAGTTACTGACTTTCTCAACCTCAGACCGCTCGTATGAGTTCCCTGACTATTAATTTGGGAAGCCGTTTAAGTGCTGCCAGGCACATTCTCATTACCACATACTCTGAGTCACGCTAAGTAGAAAAAATGTCAATACATATTCATACTGGTCTCTTTATTAACTTAAAAACCAGCACAGAGGCAGGAAGAATTCTTGCTGTTTTTAAATAATGTTGCCAGCAGTGTTCTGTTCCCCGTATTCCCTTTTCTTACGGAAAACATAAAGGAAGTTGTCCTTTGCAAAATCGGATAGTGTGCCGGAGTCTAACTTAAACCTTATTAATTATTCAATTATAATAACCTAAACTGAATGAAAATGTACGATGTTACAAACAAAACGTTATAAATAAAAACCGCGAAATATAATATAAATAAAGGCACTGATTTATAAACCAAAGTTATATGAAACTTTATTAAAAACTGGACTTAAACTTCCTAAATATGGCAAAAAAAGATTATTTATCATCCAAATTATATGTGATGGGTTAAGTATGTATGCACATCACCACTGTCCTTTTATAAATTTGTCTTCTCTTATTACATTGTTTGTCATAAATTATTATAATTAGTTATCCTTAATTTCAGTTTTTCAAATATTTAACCAATAAAAAGTATAAAAGTGATTCTCAACTTTGTTTTTCCAATTCCTGAAAAACAGCATATCCAGACATCCAAGACTTTTGAAGTACATTAAAGATAAACAAGATGTTTTATCCACCTCCTCAAACATCGCATCAATATTTTAAAACTTGATATGTGGTACAAAGTATACAAGTATCAGCACTGAATATTATACAGTTGTTGGTATATTTCTGTCTGTTTAAGTTAGGGAGTAGTCTTATAATACTGTGATCTAATTTATTTCTGTGTGCTTTTATATTTACTTCCGAACTGTTTTTCTTAATGGCATGAATCATACTGAAGGCCGTTACTTAAAATGCACAGTCAAGCACTGTGAAAGCAGAAGAAAATGCAAACTGAATGTGGACTTGAGCACTATTGTGAAGGGTAACGGATTGGGCTCTCTCTTTCCTCAAAGTCAAACACTTCACTTTGATCCTTTTTTTTCTCTGGGTCAAAGTTATTAAATATTTACCTCGCATTGCCTGTTGTTGGTATTATTTAAGCGCTCTGCAAACCAACAAGACTTTCATTTTTCTAAAGTGTGGAAGGATTAGATGTTCTTACGAGACATCATTAAAGTGTTTGTTCAGTAATAGATGAACACCATAAATATTTATTCATTCATAATAAATAATAATAGTAATGGTAATAGTAATTAATAGTAATAGTAATGGTAATAATACTACTGTCACTACTACTACCACTACGACTGCTGCCACTACTTCTGACAGCACTTCTACCACAAGCACTACAACTACTACTGCCCCTACTATGACTACTACTACTACTACTACTTATTCTTCTGCCACCACTACAACTGCCACTAATTCTAACAACACTTCTACCACAAGTACTACAACAACTACTACTACTATAACTACTACTACAACTACTTCTGCCACTACTTCTACAACTGCCACTAATTCTAACAGCCCTTCTACCACAGGTGCTACAACTACTACTGCCAATACTACTACTATTGCCACTACTACTACTACTGCCCATTCTACTACCACTTTTTCTACTATTACTACTACTACTGCTTCTGCTACTACTACTACTAATACTGCTACTACTACTGCCCTACCTACTACTACTATTACAACTACAACAACTACTATTACCACTACTACATTTACATTTATTCATTTGACAGAAACTTATATCCAAAACGACTTACAGTATTATACAGTGGTCAATCATCGCTGCAGAGCAAACAGGGGTAAGATGTCTTGTCTGCTGGCCCTGGTATTCATACCCGCAAGCTTCTGTTCAAGCTCAACTATCTAACCACCAGACCACTACTGACCCCAATAATACTGCTACTACTTCTAATAGTACAACTACTAGAATGACTACTACTTCTACTAATACTGCCCCTACTACTACAGCCACTACTACTACTACCAATACTATAACTATTACTTACACTACCATTAAAACTACTACTACTACTACTATAACTGCCACTACTATTACTACTACTACTGCCTCTTCTACCTCTACCACTACCGCTACTGCTACTACTACTGCCACTACTACTACAGCTACTACTGCTAATACTACTTATATTACTAATACTACTACTAATAGTAATAATAATAATAACATCTAGTATTTTTTTAATTTTTATAATTATTATTATGATAATCATTAAATTTCAGAAATATATGCATTCATAATGTTATGACACTTTCTCTTATAGTCCCAGCATTAAAAGGTTGCGTAGTGTTTCAGACCTGAAATACATTGCATTATTATCATTTTTATTATTATTATTATTATTATTATTATTATTATTATTATTATGATCATCATCAAATTTCAGTAATAGATGCAATCATCTTGTCATGACACCATTTCTTACAGTTCCAGTATAAAAAGGTCACATGAGGTTTCAGACCTGAAATTAGGAACGTTCTAATAAAAGCAAAGATGGCAGCAAGCCGTTCGTCGAGCTCCAGGGAATCACATACTGTAAATGTCGAGATGAATGCTATCATAAGATAGCCTATTCTAGGTATTACAGACCTCCTTGAAAGCTAAAAACTCTATAGTCAACTCTACCCATGATAAGGAAATTCTGTTTAACAGTTCAACTGCTACTTCCACAGACTCACTGATGCCCTTTAAGTTTGCTTGGACGTACAGTAAAAGACATTTCAATTACCCTCTCGAACAAATCAAGCCATGCACGCCGCAATGATTTATGAGCTGCCTGTAACACACTTAAGCTCTGAGAACAGAGCGTATGATTGGGCTTTCTTTAGAGAAAGGGCCACGGCGGTAGAGATGTAATGACCTCCAGTGAGGTTTCAGTTGACATAGTCCTTTTCTCTGTCTCTCTCCATAAAAATCCATCACCACACTGTCAGCAACCAGATCATGTCCAGGGTTGCAAAGGAACAGAACATTTCCAGTAAAACTTCATAAAACTCACATAAATTTTGGAAAATTCAAAGTTTGATATGTACCAGTAAATTATGGTCAAATTTGTTGATCAACTGTTTCCAAAATTCATGACATCAGCCCATTATCATAATTTCTGAATGATCCTTTGACACTCAAAAACTTTACTGTATTTTACATTACAGAAATACATTATATTTAAAATTACACTAAAGCGAAAGACATTTTAATAACAAAAGTTTACAATGTTGCTGTTTTTAGGGGGTTCAAATAAGGCCAGACTTGTTTAATTAGTTTAATCCCATATATTACAGTTAATAGACAGTTTCCAACTTTGAAAATTGTAAAGCTGACAGCATCATAGGCTTTCCATATACTGGATACAGAATAATGGGAAAAGAGGGAATGTTGCTTTATTAATTAAATAATAGCCAGGAAAAGCAAGTTACTAGGTGTCGTGTCATTTTTCAGAGATGTTGGCTGAGGCATCAGGGTTTAACAGCGACCCGCTTGGCGGATGGCATAGGTCCATCAACACCTGCAGCTTAAAATCCTGCACTCACATAGCATTTTACTTATATAAACGGTTATACAAACCAAATGGAAGAAACATTATGGACAAATAACAAAACAACATTAGTTTTTTGCAGGACAATGGCAGAACCCATTCACTTCTATTACACCAATGCAAGTTAATGTGGGTCAACTTTGTGTAAAATATCTTCTGTGTTCTGCAGTATATAGAAAGTCATACAGGTTTGAAATGACAATAGCGTAAAGAAATTACGACACATCCCTTGAATGAAAAATGAATGCGAAGATAAATTACAGTATATTAGATGAATTATCATTATAATCTATTAGTTTGGACAGTTTTTATATGTCAACCCTTTCCATTTTTGGAAATGTAAAAGTCTTACGCAACATGCCCCTCTATGTGTTTTCATAACCACAACTCGATGTGTTGATCCTCATTTGGTGGTTAAGATGCTTGACCTAAACATCTTATTAACAAGATAAAAATACTTCAAAATCAGTTTTCAACAGACTATAACTTTTTTATTTTCAGTGATTTAATCTTGAATGGGCTTAAGCACTCTTGTGAATGATGACAGAATCAAACACTTCATTTAATCCCTTTTTTTCTTTGGTCAGTATGATTTAATATTTCCCTTCCATAGCCTGGTTTATGTTTGGCATGCAAACTGTAATTACTACTTTTGAAATGTTTAGTATTTTTAGCACACCCAGCTGTCAAACTTCTTGTTTTCACTAAACTTTGTTAGATTTATGCTTTGAATCGCTCGGCTGGGGTTCATTAAAAAAAAGGAAAAAGTAAATGTACTTGGTTGTACAGAGCTTTGCAAGTCCATTAGGGATTAAGTTAATGAAATTGAAACAGCTTTGTAATCAAATTGGAATCAGGGCTGTAGATATTTAATTTAAAGCCGTTTTCAATTTAGACCGCGGTTAAAACTGTGCAACATAAATGAATCAAATCTACTCTTTGTTTTTGTTTAATTTTCCTAATATAAACAGGCCATTAAAGCATTTCCAAAGCAGACAGTAACTGCACATTATAACACGCTTTTACGAATCCATCCTTTTGCAGGGACACAATATGCAAAAAACAAAAATGTGCATAGCCACTGATGCTGTGTAAAGTTCAGCGAGCACCGATGATGGACGGCGAGCTTGGAGTTGCCATGGTAATGCCATTCTAAGTTTTGCCTTCCTTTCCTTGCGGAGAACATGAACAACGAGCCATGAACAATTTACAATCTCCTGCTCCTGAAAGTTAAATGAGCAATATGACAGAAGTATTACAGTTAATCTGGGGAGATTCCAGGTGGAATGCTTTCGCAAACAACCAGATACTGATGGCCATCGCACAAACGTCCTGGTGTGGGGAGGCGGAGTGACAGGTAAAGGACAAACAAGAAAGTGAAAAGATATAGTGGAAATAACAAGATGATCTGGACCTCCATCCAGCCAGAGCTGCCAGTCTCAACACCTGCTGGGCTTCACTTAAATGTCAAGATCAGAACCACAGACCATGGATTGTTGATATATCAAATATTTAACACACACTGAATAATTTTCCTGGCCAATTCCCAATGCTAAATGTGTTTGCTTTTTTGATGTTTCAGAAGAGCATGGCGGTCCGTCTTGTTTCGTGATTTGTAAAGGTGAAAACACAAAAAGCTTGATTGATCTGTAAGTAATCATGACTTATTTATCCTTTCAAGGCCAATAACAAGAACATCTAATTTAACAAAAGCAAGCAAAAATTGACCTCTTTGGTTTCAATTCTGTATTGCAAATTTGCATGGGAACATGTTTTTTTATTAATCAAGCACCATCAGCTTATTAGGGATTCCAATGCAGGATACTTTAAGTGAACAGATGATTTATTTGAATAAAATGATTTTAAATAAAGATGACTAATGAAACCCGGACTTGTCTACCGTAGCCAATTAAAGCGATGCTTTACCAAACAATGAAAATCCTGTCATCATTTTCACAACCTTTTGTTATTTCAAAGCTACATGACTTTCTTTCTTTTGCAGAACACAAAATAAGTTATTTTGAAGAGTGTCATAAACCGGTACTCATTCAGCATTCTTGCAGGACTCACTCCCTTGCTTTTGTGTCCATACAATAGAATAGTTACAAAGTAATAAAATATCTTCTATTGCAGTCTTTATAAGATAGTCATACAGTTTGAAATGACATGAGGTTGAGGATAACCAAAATGAATTAATGAATTGACATTCACTTTAAGCTTAACCTTAATGTAGAGTTTGGTGGTGGTCTAACTCAGGGATTCTCAACAGGGGGAATCCATTAGACTCTCAAGCCATCTTAAAATGACAAAAAATGTCAAATTGGACCAACAGGCATTAAAATAAATAAACAAACTGCAATGAGTTCATGCTGGTTGGAACTGGTCCTTTTACAGCAAGCAACATTGAAGCTGATGCTTGGCGGAAGGGCCCTAAACCCAGGCGTTGCATTGTAAGGATGTTTTCCAGCAACGGAGGCTTACTGAGATGTTAGGCGTGCTGATGAAGCACAAAAAATGGTCTCTTCATTCTCAGCACATTTGCTTGCCAAAGCATCAAAAGACCGCAGACACAGGCAGCTGTCTGGCTAGCACTAATCTGATTTAAACTCCAGCGAAAAAACAAGTCTGAGAGAAAGGGGTCGAATGTGATGGAGGAAAACCAGCCGGAGAGATAAATGGTTCCTTGCCGTCTTAACAAGATGAGAAAATCTTTCACACAGAAGTCCTCCTGTGATTTGTGGTGGTTTCTTTGTCACGGGTCATAGCGCACTAATGCACGCTTATTTCTCATAACCATAGACCCTCTAGAGCGTGCCCACATCAAAAACAAACCTCGCAGTACGACACCATTACCATATGAAAATCTCATCTCTCCACGCGTTTGCCCGACCTCCCCGCTGCGATGATGAGCGCCGCCAATATGCTTCACCCTAATCAATGGATCCCCGTCTAGTTTTTAGCAATGATCAATGGCAGAAGAAGAAAATGAATCCTTAATGAAGCCATGATTGAAATCCAAGGTTGTATTTGAAAATGATCAGAAAAGAGAACCATGATTTCTAAGACCCCATGCGGTGAAGCATGCTGGAATGGTTTTTAATGCGTGCCACCGCCTAGAGAAAAACGCCCGCTGGCTTTCCATCAAGGGAGACAGGGAGGTGACATGTGGCCAACTGGCCAGATGTTTCCAGGGTAAGATGGATTGAGAAAGATCGCTCTGGATGATAGAAGAGGGGAAGAATAAGAATAGGTAAAACGCTTGGATGAATCGGAAAGAGAATCTAGGTCGCCTGTCTACTTCTTGGAATAGCATTATGGCATGATCATTGTGAGTGGCCTAGTTTCTTGGTAGGCTGGACACTTTGAAAGCAAGCTGTCTCGGAGACTTCACTTGCATATTAGGAGCATGGCCATGAAATTAGATCACAGAGCATCAAAGAACGAACCTATGGAAATCGAAGCCAATTGTCTAAGTGTAGACGTACAGCTCTTGGATTGAATCTGACTGGTAATGTTTAAGAAACTCATTGTCATTCCGCTATGCAGTCATTGAAATGAGGTTACAATGTGGGATTGAGGGGGAAATCACTGTCTGATTTGTTTTATCAACTGATTTATTAAAAGAATTATGAAATTCAGACAATAAAGCAAATGAGACAAGACAGCATGTGCTGAAGGAAATCTGTGCAGCTCAATCCTTATTGGTTTTGAGAGCCATTATAAGCTGTGGATGATGTACTGTACTGTTGTAATCTAGCATACATCACTGTTCAATTGATGCTTTTTACATATTATTCTGTTTTAAGCATCTTTTCAAGAAAAAAAAGAAAAAATTAAGAACATTTAGTACAAATACCTTTGGATTACTAGGAAAAAAGTATGTGCAAAAGGATGATTGAGCATCATAAATGTTTATGTTGTTTGCGTTGATACTCTTGCTTGCCTTATAACAGAGACACTATACACAAAATTATTTATTTAATTATTTACTTAAATTTGTTTGACCTGTCTGACAGCATTTTTGACAAACTTTAATTAATCAAAATGATTAATCCGAGCTTGTGTCTTTACCAAATGACATGAAAAAAAGTAAAGCCCAAACATAATTACAATAAACTGTCTAATACGTACGTTGAAGAAAACAAAATGTATGTGTTCTAATATATAAACAAGCAGTTTGACAAAAAAACTGTTTTATAAATGCAAATTAAAATCTTTTACTGTCTCTCCAACTAAATGTGCAGGAATAATATTCTCAGAATCAAAATATGTACATTCAAGTGTTACATCGTTTTCAATCAAAAGAGCTTTAGCAGCTTTACTGGCATCTATTCAACACAGAAAATCTTTGGTTTCTTATTAACTACGATTCTGAAATCTTTCTCTTTCTAATTTTGTTTAAAATAGACAAAAAGGAGCGATCACACGTGCGCACTTGTAATATTTTGATCTCACAGCTCTCCAAAAAGGGCTTTGCTACATGGATGATTTCAAAATGTGTTAATAAAGATGACAGAAACAGATTTTTCTATCTTTCCGAGAGCTTTCCCACTTTTGGGTGGGAAACGCCTTCCTCTTTAATGGGATTTTATACCTAATGTAAAAATAGTCCCCAACACAACATTAAACATTATTATAAATCATTATTTTTGGATCCAATATTTTTTATAAGACATTTTCAGCGGTATAAAGAAAATGATTTAAGGGAAAGATACTTTTATTCTCAAAAAAGGAGTTAAATAGAAAAGATGTAAGATTGGCCCATACGGTTCTCCGTGTCCCTCCTCTCTGGAGTGCTGGGGCTCGGGACACCCCATGCAGAATATCGACAAACCCGCTGTGATTAACATTAACCTTCTTCATCCTCTGACATGCCGTCTGTTTGTAGTATCTCAAGGGCAACATCCACGAAGCTTATGTCGGCCTTCAGTTCCACGATACACAAAAGCACCTTCTAGACAGACAGAACAGAAGCTTCCGTGAAGGGTGCTTCTTCCGCAAGTCTGAGGAGATGTGAAGCTAGAGAAATCTCACCGTGGACTGTGAGTCTAAATGAGTCTCTGGGTTGATGGGTTCTCAGACGTGTCGTGAAATAAGAGCGAGAGAGAGAGAAGCTCACATATGTCAGGTATGTGTGGAGTCATGCGGCGTGACTGACGGCTGCTTCTGGGTCCAGAATGCATTGCGCTGGGAATTTAGTCGAATGACGCTCTAAGATGTCAAGATTATTTCTCGACGATGCGCTTGACTGTCAAAATCAGCGAAGAGACGGGTTTGAGCGAACTCCAAGAACAAACTGTTCGGAACGACGGATGAATAAAAGATGACCTGTTGTGTCTCATAACATATCCCCGGCCGACAAAGAATATTATGTTACGAACAATGTCAATGTCTTTGAATCTGTTTGACATCTTAAAGGAACAGTGAAATTTGGTCATTATTTACTGGAACTCCTCATCCATGATTCAAATCGTTTTATTAAAACAATCTAAATAAAATCTGTAAACTATAGCCTATGATAAAATCCAATTGATTGGATAACTCACTTCGATTAACACAGTAAAAATTTTGTTGGCTACAATGAAACGTGTAGATCCTTAAGAAAAAATGTCACCCTAAAATTCCGCCCAGCTTGTACCAAAACATTTCCCTTACAAATTCTTGACAATTCCGTATTTTCACAAAGCGAAACCCACTAAGGGTATTATTTCCTGTTGATGTATGGTATTATTATATCTATGGATGCATCACAAGTTCAACAGGTTCTTTCATCCCACACGCTTAAGTATTATAGAAAAGCGTTGTTTCACGGCGCCAGCACTAACACGCTTTACAAGTCTCTTTTAACTTCAGGTGATATGTGGTGAAATGTCCTACTAAAGAAGAGAAACTGTGAATCAGGCCCGGTCTGTTTATACCTGCCACTGCACCAGATCGGCCTGTACTGGAAAGCTTTGAAAACCTAAAAATGATTCTTCCCGTGTCTGAAAACCGCGTGGATTTGAAAAGCTTCTTGTGGACACTCATTTAAGCGGCGCTTCGGGAACCAGGCGAGCGTGACGCTTGTACACACAAATAGGCGTAAACAGTGGAGCGGCCTTATTTCAAATCTGAAGTATGTCATAAAGCCAAGTGCAAATAGTCCACAGAAAATCAAACAACAAAACATCTGACACCATGTCTTGTCACGGTTCTTTGAGACATAAATTCTGAATTTGACGAGATGTTTCACAGCGTACGGTGTCACCGAAAAGTTTACGCCACAGAAATTGCATCGTGAGATTCGTCTGGTGGATAAGAACAAAATTAATAAGACAAGCTGTGTGATAATATCCTCGACAGAATTCCAAAGCATCTGCTTTGCCGGTTTCGTTTGATCTCAATGCTCTATTTCGTCGGAAAGAAAGAAACTTCTCGCTGTTTGAGACAGCAGGAGCTTAATCCTAAATGAATACATTCAGCAGGAGTCAATCTCTCTCCCTGCTGACGGTACCGTTGTTTTGTCCTCTTCTTCCAGAAGATTTATTTTCGAGCATTGAGGTTTATCGCAAGAATAAGCCAGTTAACACTTTCATTTGAACCTTTTGAGAGTTTCTTCAGTCATTTTGTTAATGCTGTGTTAAGATTTTTTTAAATTCACAACAACCATTTAGATTTTCTTCGGCGAACAGAAAAAAATTCGATGACGGAATCTTCAGTTTTTGGGAATCTTACATTCCTGTTTGGGGAACATTCCCTACCTTTAAACCAACATTAGGAGAACGTTCCCATACGTTCCACTAAAATAATAGAAGCCACAATGACTAAATGTGACTTATGCATACTAAAATGGAAAACTTACTGAAGAAAACCACACTAGACGCAAATGTAAACACGTCAAAGAGTTTTTGTGGCGGTTGTGAGTCTTTCTCCTTATCTTCTATGAAGTCCTGGGAGAACGGCTCATTAAATGCCAGTTTGTTTGGTTTTATCCGACTATTCCTTTGGCCTGCTCTCTCTCTCTGGTCTGTGTATTCTGGCCGTTTGCATTGACTTGATAAAACAGCCACCAGGGCTCCAGAGTTTGATTGACAGGGCACACTTCTCCTTCCAGCGCACACATGATGTTTAAAGTGTCAGAATGTGAGATCCATGACATGGAGAGCTTCGGCTCTCACGGTGCAGCGAAAAGCACATCAAGTGGTTATGTAAACTCGGAGCGGTTGCTTTGCTTAAGAAAGTCTGTAAGCCATAGAAGCAACATTCACTCATTCAAGGTTAACAATTCTACACTCAAAAACTTATTTTTTTTTACAGAATTCACACAAGTGTTTGAAGTTTTATAAAAAATCAATTATCGAAACTGACTGTAGAATAACATGAAAAGCATTTTATGTGAGAAAACTATTTTACCCAGGCGAAACAGAAAATGAACGTTTCTGTTTTTCTGATTTATACGAATCATGGTGAAACGTGATACCACAAAAAAGACTGCACATTTAAACATAATGAAATTTCACATAAGACAATGAAATATTATATAATATGGATACCTGAGTATGGATTTAAAGGGATCGTTCAACCAAAAATCATTTCTGCAGCTTCTTGCAATTTAAAGCTGTATGAGTTTCTTCTTCGGAACAATAAATCTGAGATTTTGAAGAATGTTGGTATCAAACAACCCCGATTACCTTTCACTTATGTTCTTTGAACAAAAAAACTTTTTCATCAGAAAAGCAAGTGTACTTTTCTCAAAGGCCTAGAACACCTGTATTCCACTGCTGGAATCAAGTAATAATAATCACTTTATCTTTGACTCTATTTTTCATCCAAACTCTGCTTCACATGAAAGGATCAGGCTGTTAAAAGGGTTCATTGTGCACCTCAAATCCTCGAAAAGGCCAGTGCTCCGTTCCGTAGAGTTTTCTATGTCCGTGGCGTCTCCCTGGTTACAGAGATGTAATTACAGTCCATTAACATGCCCAGAAATGATATTCTTTGGACGCGAGGGGTCAAGGTTTGACTGGTTAGTATGAGCAGTTAACCCCTGCTGGTAAATGCCATACAGCTTCGCACTTCGGGGGGCAAAAGGTGAAAGTCATCGTCATTTCAAAAAAGCTGTGTATGCTGACACAACGTTTTTTTTCTTGCTAGTGGCCGATTTTTTAGGGAGCCCTTAAATATTCTCGTTGGTGCCAATAGACGAATGCTCTGCACATCGACATATTGCGCAATAGCACTTCAGGCAAACCCAGATTGAGTCTAGGTTCATGGTTTTGGGACTCTTATTCCCATCTCCCTCAACTTGTCTATTTCATGTCGTTTCATCACTGTTATGTCTAATAGAAAACTGAAAACTATGATGTGAAATATTTTTTCTGTCAACTGCTTTTGACATCAATGTCTTCAAAAATGTCCGTGGACAGAACTGGGTGGAATCGCTGGTCATGTACATGTGGCTCACTAACCGATAAGCGCTGTAAAGAATGTGTAATATTTCCACAGCCGGGATGCCAGAAAAATTCCATCACAATTTCTTTCTTAAATGACAGCTTTTAATGTTTTTCCTTATGAAATTTGACATTTTATCTAACTGTATCTTTTCTTTTTATGCTATTTCACACCATCTTGTTTAGCAGTCTATTTCTGTTATTTCACTATTTAAGCATACATCAAATCATAGTTTAAGTAGACATTAAAAAGCGATAAAATATAACATTAACATTTGCTGTTGTTTTGTACAGCATAGAGATTCCTGTAAAATAAAAATACGACATAGGCTTTAAAGACCTCCCTATGAATGCAGCACAATACAACAAACTCAAAACTCAGATTACAGACCGGTCTTGTTGATAAGATGTTAAATTCCCTTTTGCAAAGTCTAGAAAAAAACACACTATTGTATAGCAACAGGCCACAAATGAGCAGTTACTTCATTAAAAGCGACAGACTTTAACATGAACACAGCGAAAGAAAAAGACATAATGGGTTTATTAGATGAGAGCAGATGTCTTATCGTCCTAGCGGTCGTGTTAAGAGGCCACACGGTGACTCATTAATACGAATTAACATTTTCAAGTGCTGGTGTGACAGACACAGTAGTCACCAACAGATGGAGAAGGGCATGATGGTGCAAAAGAAAATAAATATTTCTGGAGTATATTCAAAAAAATTTAAATCGAGAAACATTAGACTATTTAAATATATTTCAGCAGAGGGAACGGGCAATGAAAGAGCTGTTTTTTTTAAAGCATGAAGTCTTAAAGATCAGGTTTGTAGTTGACCTTAAATGTATTGTTATTGCATTCATTACATGAAAGGATATGCAAAGTTTGAGATTCAAGAGTTATACTTTTAAAGTACTTTTCCCCTACGTACATTTGAAGTGAATTGGAGTCGCTTGCTGAAAACAGTGCCATTTGTGTGCCAGTCGAGCAATCCACAGGAGTGGAAGCTAGTTTCAGTTCTAAACTATTCTATTCCAAATACATCATCAGATTCAAATCAGACATATGTGCTAATATTCCTGTTTACAGCAACTGTGAAATTGACTTGGAGTTTAAGCTCTTTCAACGCCTCATTAGCCCAGCAATGGAACAACTCATTAAGGCTTGAGTTTCCTCTGGGACTTGACAATGAAAAAAAAAGGGAATGTGAGTCAATGAAAACTCTTAATTTCACAATAAGCAACACCATGCCCGTTTTGTATAGGAAGATTTAAGGCAATTAAAAACGTATGGTAATATGAACTATGGAAAACAAGTACTTCAAATATATATTGGACCTAAGAGCTTAGAGGCGCAATACTGTAGACTCTCTATCACCAACTCTGCTTGAAACATTAAAATGAAAGTTGCATTAACGTTTCATTCCCAATTAAAAAAAATCAATGCAAATAAACGTAAATTACTAAATCAGTTTTAAACAATTTGGTTTTATGTACTTTTGCTGCTGTGAATGTGTCTTTACCCATAGACAGGGTGAGTATCCCACTAAGGCCTAAGTCATAATTCGGCCTTTCCATGTAAACAAGACGGAAGGCAAACATAAAAATCCAAGTGCAAGTTTCAGTCGATTTTGTTATTTTATTGGATTTGTGGTAACATTACTTTTTTTACGATTTAGTCTATGCGAATTACGACCGAATCATCAGGGAATATGGGATTTAATACAGCTAGGTTAAAAACCGTACCTTTTCTGTCACCGGGGATGTCCCCCTAAAGGTTCAGTTTTGTCATTTTGTTGGTAAACAATACATTAAATGTTGTAACTTTTTATGGCACATTTTTGTAGCCTAGGAACTTACAGTGTCCCTTAAGGACCTATTTTGTAGCCATAAAATATAAGGGCCACGAAACATGTAACAGTACCTTTAAGGGTACACAATCGATCATCAAGAGTATAATAATGTACCCAATAAGGTACAACCTTTATGGTGTTATATATCCATGTAGAGGTTCAAATAAGTAACTTACGGTACCTCCACAATGACAGAAAGGTACAATTTTGTGACGGTGCAGGTTGTTGCCCTTTTTGTTCAGTTGATTTTTTGTGCGCCCCATTTGTATAAAATGTCTTTTAAATGATTAAATGTCAAGGATTATTAACAGATGACATGTGGATCTAACAGTTTAAAGATTGCTCTTAATGTATGCCTGAGACATTCATGAATGTGATGTTTGACAGGGAACAGAGCTACCGTTCAATCCCAGGACATCTCACTGTTTTCCTCAGTTTAAAGTCAGTAAGTTCCTTTGCACTGAAGTCTCTCAGTAGGATGTTGGAAATCTTCGCTGGTGTATGTGTGTGTAGAAGATTGCATGTTCTCATGGGGAACATAAGCACATAGGATTGGTCCAATCAGAACCCTGGATTGATGGGATATTGAGTGTTGTCTTTCCCGCTGGGTGCTGTTGAGTGGGATTTGATGATATTATTAGGCAGCTTTTCGTCATTTGGGCTGTAACACAGTATGAGCAATGGTAACCCGATTATAATTCCTACTTGGATGAACTAAGAATCGATCCCATCACTCAAAACAGCATATACGTCGCAAGCCAACAGGCGTGTATCTCTGTGCATTCTTTTAATAGAATTATTTTAATTCTTTTAATTTTAATAATACATTTTATTATTTAACTATAGTTCTTACTACCGAATAACACCGTTTGTTATTGTAAAGGAGTGTATTATACATAGCACTACTGTTCATTATTTAAGTACAGTTATAACTTATTATTATAGTTATAACGAATACTATTGTTTGTTATCGTAAAAGAGTTTATCCTACATATTACTAAAGTTTTATAATTTGATAGTGATAATACTAAATACAATACACTCGACAATTCAACAGGTTATTATTGCTATACAGTTAATACCACAGAATACTGTTTTAGAATCTATTACTATACATTTTACATGTGTTTACTACACAGTACTACATACAATGGAATTGCAATATACAATATACTTTACTAGTCTTTTTAGTAAATGTTTATAAATTATATATGTATTATATATTAATTTATAAGAATACTGCATTACTTTTTATAATGCACTACATTTTATGAAAGTAAGTATTAAAGTATACTACAGTATTTGTAATATCCCAAAAACATAAAAATTAAAGCAATGTAAAAGAAAGGAAAACCCAGAATATATTAAAGGCTCTTCCATGTTAAAGTTTTAGGTTACAGGAATTTTTTTTATATTTTTTTATTCCGTTGAGAACCGAACTAAGCACACGGTTCATGGAAGTACCGTTTCGGGCCTACATGAAAGCACTTCATCTAAGCTTGCGTAACCATTACTAATGATATCTAATATACATCTCTGCATGCTCCTGTGACACTTGTTAAAGTGCGTGAAATAAATTACCTTCAGGTCTCTCTTTCGATGCATCTGCGTTGGTCACACGAGAGTGCCTGGCTTTACATCCGTGTCTCAAATCAAACACACACCCTGAGCACCAACTGCACACCGGAGGTCAAAAACATGTCTCTCATCTGAGTGAGCTATAGCCCTTCTCACCTCCACTTAAAGTGAGATGCCAGGCTGCTGTTCCTCTGAACAGATGGTCTGTGAGCGTTACTACTCCTCAGAGACTTTAAGGAGAAAAAGACTTTTCAATCTGTTGAAGTCTGGCTTTGTTTCAGACATCATCACCATTTTCTTGCATCAGCAGATTTGCCTGCAAACACATCCGTGGATTCCGCCAATGTTACATTAGCGTGTGACTTTGTTGCATTTGAGGGTCACAGCGTGCCCCAAAAGCTCCTTTGAGGATCTTATTATAAGAAATGCGTCCAATCATGATTCACTTGAACAGTAAATAAGACACAAAAGAGTGTTAAGCTGCCTACTGCTGAAAGAAACAGCTTGAACTCACTTAAGATTCTGGTCTTAAGTGGTCTTTAGGCCGGTCTGGTTTGCTGGTTTAAGAGGCACTTTGGTTATAAATCTGCAAGAGAGACCAACTGTTCAACCAGCTTACAGCTTGGCCAGTATGGTAGACCAACTAGATCAGTATCGAAGGACAACGAGATCAACTTAAAGCTTGCTTAAATGTAAATAATGAATAATTTTAATGATCAAGCCACAGAGACAAAACCTGCAACCAGACTCAAGAAACAAAGAAAACCTTCTTAGAAGGTACACTTTAAGCATCATGGAACATTGGACTTACGATATGAAGCATGATGTAGTCTCCTAGACTGGGAGCGCTGTCGATGCGGACCAGAATCCCGTCCTTGATGGTGGTGCTGAACCCCACCGCCAACCTATCGGTCCGAGTGCTGGGTCTCTCATTATTGGGCCATGTGTATGTGATTAGTCCTCCACCTTTTCCAAAGATGTACATTGCTCCGGCTACAGGGAAGAAAAACAAGCAATTTAAGTGAGGTGTACACAATGGATTTTGGTTGCAAATCAATTTGGAATAAAACAAGAAGTGGGTTCTGTTTTGACAATGTCAAAGTTGTCTGTGCTGATTGTCAATGTTCGCGTCAATACTATATAATCAGGGATAATGACTGCGATTCTACTTCTACTTGCCTCAGGGAAAGACGACTTTGTGTAAGGATGAGCAAGGTGGCTCTCAGTCAAGCTGAACCATTCATGTAAAAATATAGGGTGTATTTTATATTTCAAGTGAAATAAAGTATGTGTGAAGATATTGAATTACAGGCCACAGCCTTTGAGGTTTTACTTCAAACAAATAACAATGTGAAAACTAAGAAATAAAGAAACTGAACACTACTGTGCAGACAAAAACATTAAATCAATATTAATAATCTAATGTCAAAAATCTAGCAATCATGACAGATATGTTTTATCTAATACTGCTGTGAGACTGTGAAATTTTGAGCACCATTTAATTCATTTTAATCTTCTTATTTCTTTTTATATTATTGTTTACATGATAAACCTGAATCAGTACTTATCACTAAGAAAAGCACTTACTAGAACACTTATTATTCTTATTTTATGAAGTTAGTTTAACTTTATACTATTATTTAACAAAATATTATATAGAATCACAAAATAAAAAAGTATACTGTGTGTGTGTGTGTGTGTGTGTGTGTGTGTGTGTGTGTGTGTGTGTGTGTGTGTGTGTGTGTGTGTGTATGTATTTCATGATAGGTAAAGGTTTTCAAGCTTGAATCAACAACCCCGTTACTCAAAATAAAATGGAAAAATCTTTTTTAGACATTACTAATGCAAAGAAAATCGTATTTCAGACTGATTGCATGTATGCTAGCTGAAGAATTTTGTCACATGGGAGATCTGCAGACATTTTGAGATGAAATTTACCACCCTGTCAGGTTTTATTGTGACATGGTGGAAACCATGATTGTGTGATAAATTTCGTGTTGTACTTGAGGTGTCAAAATGTGTTATTTTTGGACAATTAATATGTATGTCAAGTTATATACATATATATCTTTTTTGGTCCTTAATGACAATTTGAAAAAACTGTTTTTCCAGAAACACTGTTTCATCAAAAAGGTATTTAATCATTTAGATATTTCACCATTTTCAGCCTCACTGCTAGCTGGAGTTAAGATCATGTTCTCATTTCTATTTATGTTCAGTATCAACATTAAATTATTTCCATGCGGGATCAATAAGAAGCTGAACATTCCTCTGAATTATCTAAGTGAGTATATCTTTTAATGTTCTTTCACTGTCCTCATTTTCACGACAACTCTTAGACCTTGGCTGGAGTGTCCAGCCCTTGAGCTGAGCTCTGGGATCAACGCTCGGCCCTCAAGCCTCTTAAACAGGCCTCCATCCAGGGAAAAGCTCAGAGAGCTGCCAAAAAAAGCCTAAGACTCGCAATCCTCATCCATTATACATGAACCTGCAACCAGAGAACAAAAGCGAGCGGGGAAATAAAATCGAACAACCTTTTCCAAGTTTAATTTGACAAACGGCGGCCATGAAAGGGCAAAGAAAATAAGGTGGACCTCGCCTCTTCAGGAAGTGCTATCATTAAGCTTTCAGATCACACAGAATGCAAAAGATAAAACGAGTGCCTGAATTCCAGAAAGTTCCTTTGAATCACAGTAATTACCGTTCTCCATTCAGCACCATTTCACTAATGTCTGGACATGCATGTAATCACTCGCATCCTGGACTCACAGGCCGACGAATGAACAACAATACAATCGATCCAAATCTGATACAGGAATTATGCTGTAACAAGAACTGAATCTACAGCCTTTACAAACACAACCATGAACAATCTTCTGTTCTTTTTCGTTTTCTAAATGCTCATCTCCCCAAACTATTCTAGAGCACAAAAAACATTTGGCTCTTGTATCCTTCTGTATAGCAAAGCTATTTTAGGTTCTGCTGCATACTTGTATTTACTGTAATGGAATTGTGAGAACCATCTTGACATCAAGACAGCTGATGTAGAAGGAACAGCACATTCAAATAACAAGCATTTGCAATTTTTTGTTATTTTATACTATTTAGTAGTTAGGCTCCGTGTCAACCTGAGCATGAATAATTGTGGTCATATTTTTTCAAATGTATCAACAGTGCTTTTCTAAATGGTTGCATGATGCCTCAATAGGGGTCCGTTTTGGTCTGGCGGTTAGAGACTTTTTTGAAACCCAGTTTCACTAGACAATACCTGAAGTGCTCTTCAGTAAGACATCTTACCCCTTTTTGGTCCTCAGTGGTAATCGGCCACTGCATAATACTTGTAAGTTGCTATGGATAAAAGCCTCTGCTAATTGAATAAATGTAAATGTAAATCCAATGCTTTTTCTAAGATCTGAGTTTCATAGCAACCAAAGCAGAAAATATATAGTTGAATATATATGTTGGATATATATAACAATGTTGGAAACACATTTTCTTGTGCATAAATCCTGGAACAAAGGATGGCAGCTGGAATGCCGGAATATAACATTAAAGCACATGCAATCAGTATTTAAATTGTAGAGTTCATGTAAATCGTATTTCGTCTATTTGATGTTTTCGCTGTTTTCAAAAGATGTGTTAAAATCTAAAAATGAAGCAAAATATCATACCATTTTTGGATGTTATATTTTTCTCACTATTGCGTCTTTTATTACACTTGTTGGATTTCCAAATGTATTTAAGCACATTTCGATTATCCTCTGTAATAGGAAGGCTGAAATCAAATGCGCAACTACACTGTCTTAAAATGTGGTCTCAGTAGAAAACTGAGAGATGAAAAAATGTCTCGGATTTCAGATACTGTACGGAAGAAACCGCAGGTGCACTCTGGTTTTCATTGCAGTCGTTGGCGTTTTCTCCACCGTTCGTTTGTTATTAAGATTGTACCGTCTCATTTGCACATCTGGGCTCGAGGACCCAGCTGGTTAATATTCCTTATGGAGAAGAGACATCAGGCCGAGCGGATGGGGTTGAGTCCCGGGAGACGGAAAGACATATGGGTGTGAGATGAAAGAGAATGTACTGCATATACACAAGACCTGCACCGGGTCAACTTACCTTGTCCTGAGCTAATGTGTCTGTGCTAGGTCATCCCTCTCTCTTATTAGATAAATGACACGCTAAAGGCGTGAAGCAAAATCCCGACCCGCGGGATCCTAAAGCACGGAATTTCTCAACGTATCGCCAACAGTAGTTCTCATGAGACCCGCCGTGGCTTCTAGCTCAGTCTTTCGGGAATCATCCTCATATACCATGCTTCTCGCGGCTGTTGAATGCCATGAAATCCTCCATCTCCACGGCACCCCAGGGAGCCAATTATCCCACTCAGCGGATTTGCTAAGTAACAAGAGACACCTTTCAATCTTTACAACACCTCATTTTTAATGGAACATGCACGGGTAGGCTTAGCAGACGCCTGCGTCGAAAAAAAGCTATTTACCAAATTTAATCGCATCAAGCGATCGCATGTGTCCATTTAAATGCGGCGGAATTGGCAGGTAGACTGAGAATTACTCGCAGGACCAGTGTTGACAGACCGCACCAGTGTTTCGCATTAAAGCGCCGATGTTAAGAGTAAGGCTAAAAGGAAGTGAGATTGTAATTATGCCTCAAATGGACTGCTTTTAATGAATGCTCAAAGCTTCTGAAAGTCTGGTGTTTTATGTATGAATTCATTACGGCTAAATTGCATCTTCTGCAGCAATACGTACCACAGTTTGCGACTTCTTAATGGAATTTCAGGACTGGTGAAAACTTCATTATAAAACTTCATTACAGAAACGTGCTGATAAAGGATGACGCATGCAAACAGATTCAACTCAATGGACGACAAACAAAACCGAGATGTTCGTGGCAAGGCTTGTTTTTGTCTCTTTACCGCTGTATTTGCTTGATGCACACTGTTGGTAAAAGCTATAATTGCGTTGCCAATGGCCGACGGATAAATAACCGGCCTTGCGGTCAATCCACCCACAAAGTGTCATCATTCTGCACTGTGGCCGTATCTGTAAAAACACTGTCACGAGGAACCGGCAGAAATGCCGGAAACGAAACGAATGCACAAAGTATGTCAAACCTAAGCAGAAGGTTTAAGAGGACGTCTGTTAGCACAAGCTGAGATTCGGAGAAAGTTCAGCAAAAGGCAGCAAATGGATGGCCAGATTTAGTTTTAATAAGGGCAGCAGATCACATGGACTTATGACAAAGCACTCGATGTTAACCAAGACTTAAAGACTTAGATCAAGTAGTGTGACATAAAACTTATTACCAGCAAGTCCAGCTACTGTTTTCTGAAACACTAGATCAGCAGGTAATCAAATTCTTGTCTCTGTTCAATCCTGTGAATTTCTTTCTTTCATAGAAGAACACAAAAGAAAATATCAATTAGGAGTCAATTGGGATCAGCAGTTTTTCATTATCAACATTCTTTAAGATATCTTCAAAATATTAATGTCCTGCAGAAGGTCATCCAGGTTGAAAATCTTGACAGTGTCAACTATTCAACACATGTAAAGATCAATTGTTTCTTAACAATTTATTTGTAGGTTAGCTCATTAAAAGCTTGTGTAAATCTATAAATCTTGGATTAGGTTTATGATAAGCATATTTGTTTTGGGTGGCAATTGAATAAAGCCTAATTTGGGATTTGTTATAGATATGTAACAAATCAAGCACATTTACATGTTTATGGATGTCGATGGGATCTGTTGACCAGCTTATCCTTAATCACTCCTGTAAACATTTCTCTTCTTGTAATTATGTGGCCAACGTCCAAAACAAACACAGAAAATTGCATGCAGCACTAAAGTAGTTTCTCATTTATTTTCTCATTTATTTTGTTACTGGTGCAGAATCTTCTGTGAACATGTGCAGCTAGCACACTTAATAGACTTATATATTAAAAAAAACAATAGAAACCATTGCAGTAATTCTAATACCTATAGGCAATTAGCTTTTCCATTAAAACCATTAAAAATTCACTTGTAGTGGCATTGTTACTGTAGGACTTAATGGTGTCCAATTTGTTCCCATTAGCCCGATAACAATCCACCAACAGAATCCCGTAAACACAACAAAATTCTCATAATAGCCATTATTCATCGACAGAACACAAAAAGACTTATTTTGAAGAGCATTGGTTGCAGGCATCTCTTCTCTCCGGGTTATCTTTCTATACAGTAGAAGTGAATGGGTGCCACTTTTGTTTGGTCATCAATTTTAATTCATAATATCTACTTTTGTGTTCCGCAGAAGAAAGTCATACAGGTTTGAAATGAAAAGAGGCAGAGTAAATTATGATAGAATTTCCATTTTGGGGCCAACTATCACTTTAATGGTGCCAGTGCCACCTATATAACAAGTGTTATTTATAACTATTATAACTATAATCTAGTGGGGTTTTACACGTTAGAAACTGTTGTAGAGATGTATGCTTTGCACAAATAATAAAATCATATAAGCGATATTCAAAGTAAAAAAGGCTGTTGAATAAAAGTAATGTTAAAGATGGTTGACTCTCCCTTTAAACCAAAGCGCAAAAACTAAATAAGGAGATTCCTCCATCAAGAGTGATTCCTCTTCTGGTGTCTCTTCCCTCTAGACATTTGAGGATGTATTTGAATGATGACAGCAATGCCACTAACATTACCATTAAACTTCATTAGTGCAAATGTTCTCGTGTTGTGTTATGTTATGTCTGATCATTTTTTATAGAATGAGGTAAATAAATGATTTAGGATGTTTAATGCAACATGAAATATGAATTGTGGGATTTCGCACCCTGTGGGGCGTCTCACAGCTGTAAAAGTGTCTCTGAACGGCAAGGAATGGCAGTGGCGATGATATGAAATATAGAGACAACAGAAAAACACGAAATGAATCTTATGCATCACGATGTGAAGATGGAGTCTATAGAAGGACACCCGCCTTTCAGTTAAAACAACCAACCGGAGCTCGTGTCAGACAGGTTCAGTTTCAAGATGCTATCTAAGGAGCTGCACATGTAGGACACCAGTCTGATGTTCTGTGCATTTCCAGAACAGATTGCGTGTATATTCTGCATATGTGTGTGTTGTCATATCAAGCCTAACATCGGCCCGCTCGCCAGCACTAAATCTGCAGCTACAGATGAAGGTGTTCTGAAAGACTCTTTAATGTCAGACAAGCTAGAATCCAGCCAGATTCGCACACGGCTCTGACACACTCTTTGTTGCCGGTGGATAGACAGGAGAAGAGCTGCTGTTTTTATTTCAGTTTTCAGTAGTTATCCTCTGAGAGCTGCATGATGGTGGAGGTGTTTGAAAATGTATGCAGCACGGAGCCACAACTCCAGCCTCTCCTTCTCTCTATTCCTTCGCTTTCCTCTGTAAGTCGTCAATCTCGCGTTTCTCCATAGGAGCATAACAAAGAAATAAGACTATGAAACCAAAAATTGGGCTCATCTCACAGGTTGTAAAACCAGTATAAATAACAACATGTAAAGCTATAGATATTATTCTTTCTCTAAACTCTTTTTGCTGTAATGCAAGGCAGCCTTCTATACATTAATAAAATAAACATTAAAAATATGACAATAAAAAATTATATATGCCAACATGTTTATTCTCTTTTTTTTAGTTTTATGCTCTTTAAAATATAAATAAAATAATCCATATTACAAGTATATTTGCATTATATTAAAATAGGGATTTTTATTTTCCACCTTATTTGAGTTCTGAAATGCTCTTGACATTGGTTAGATTCGCCCTTAAGACATTCCAGCAGGAGAAGGATAGAAAGAATATCTAAAGCTGTCCACGACGCTTCAGATGAATATTTCAAAATTCCTAAAATTCAAAGTTCACAAAAGTCTTAATCCAAAGCCAGACCCCCCAAACCCATTCATCATATCACGGACGTCGGGTGGTGCATCAGAAGACCCTCGGAGAAGGAGGACACGCCATTAGAAAGAATAACCCATCTAAAGACGGCTGCAAGTGAAGTCTCATTCATAATTCAGTCATCCCGGGGGAGAACCTCCTGCCTGCTTGGCATTCCGAAGCCTTGCAGAGCTGAACAGACCGGGTGCTTGAGGAAATAAGGTATAAAGAAATAACGTCATCGGCCACGTGAACATTTCCCTTATGAATATATCATTCAGATCAGACACAGCGCTCTGTATTCTAGAATAAAACTGTGATGATACAGATATCATTATCAATTCATTGCACATGTGGCACAAGACGTGCTCTTTAAGAGTAATTCAAGCATTGCACTTTACAGAATTTTCTGGAAGCACAGAATGGAGAGATGATGTTCAACTTGACCTTCCTTAAGTAATCGGATAGAAAACAAAGTTATCTTAACTGTGATATATCCCTCATATACTTCACAGTCATGTGAATAAAATTCAGATGAAACAATGGGACAGTACGCTTACTGATCGCATAATTTAAACCAGAAATCCATAATGTTTGCCTCTATTTCAACATCTTTGTTTGAATTATCAAACTGCAATTTGTGTTTATCTTTACATGAGTTACTTAAGATGACGTCAAACTGATTATATAAAACTTCAATGTGTTGAGCATCAGCTTTTCTTCAACTAATGGTATAAGTTAGACATAAGGATTATCTCATTTTCCTCCTGACTGCTTATAGAAAATTGATTTCGTCCCTTTTTTCTCTCTTGCAAAATTATTTTGGGACCCAGAGAATATTTGTTTTTTCTCCCACCATCGGGACCCCTGTGTGCCGTGTCATAAACTGTCAAAGTGTGATTCAGGGTACAACCAATGAAGCGAAGGAACTGCTGCTGTTACCATGGCAAACTGCTATCATGAAGACGCACTCGAGGGGATAAAATCTTAACAACACCTAGCGGTCTCTTGCTCGGACCTGCACTGTAAAGTAAACACACGGACAGCTCAGTTTGATTTGATATCTCTTCAGAGGAGAAACATGTCAGCGCTTTAGAGCATTGACCTTTGTACTCTTACATAAGTACATGTCTCTTGTAAAATTGTTTGTCTTACCGGGACATTGTTTACCCTGCCTTGAAGATGCAGTCAGGATCTTTACGGCCAATGAAACAGTGTAAATGAATTGTGTGGTAATGAAAACTTGAGCATTATTAATTGAACAAATAAATAGAGATAAAAATACTATTGAAATGCTATTAAACAGTTTGCTTTTACACTTATATCAAGGGTTAGGGCTCTGATAAAAAGTCTTACAACAAGAATTGAAAACATTTTCATCTATTTGCTAATAAAATTAAGGGTTACAGATTATATAAAATTATGGTAACATTAAGGTAAAATTAAGGTACATAAATCTGTCATTAACTACTCGATATGAACATGCATATTGGTTTTAAACTAGTATGTATAAAACATAATACTTTAATCTTCATGAACATATTCTTCATCCCTTAATCCTACCCAATATCTTAACCTAACAAGTACCTTATAAGCAGTAATTTGGAGTTTATTGGGGCGAAAAGTTATATTTAATAGTTGAGAATTCAAAGTGAGAATTGGTCTATATCCTAAAGTATGACCATGACTATATATTCTATATCCTTTCTCCATTGTTGCTTCTGATTGGAAAAAAATCAAAGAAATCCTATAAAGTATCTCTTTCAAAACCGCATCCTTTCAAACCCACAAAACGTTTCATGTGTTAGAATAGAATTCTAGAGCATAGAATGATATGCTTCTGATATCTGGACCCTATAATCACGAGTTTATTCAAATATAAACAGATTTTTTTTATATTACACGGAGAATATTTGGTCAAAATGTCGCATCCATTACACTAAAATTGCCATCAAGTAATCAAACCTTAAGAATTGGGAATCGTTAATTTTTGTTATCAACATGGTACAGTTTCATACAAGTCATATATCATTGTGTCCTTGAAAATAAAATGTGACCTAGAAGTTTCGGTGCCTGACCGGGTGATGCAAGACTTGACTTCCCGACACATTTCACCTTATCTTCTCCTGTCTTTTCATTCCTAATAAGCAGCAAAGAAACAAAAACACGGACAAGTGCAAGCGATTTCTGTCCCTCTATAAATTACGACTGAGGAAAAGAAAGTGTATTTATGCAGAATACAGTTATGAAACCACTACTTGCATTACAGTCATTGAAAGAAAACCTATTTGTATGAGAAATGCACTCCTAGGACCATCTATTCTTCCAAGCAGACGTGTCAAGAACAAGAATTATTACTCTGGTTAAGAGAAGCTTGCATTATTGTATGCTTCGAGTCTATGAAGCTTTGAGCCGAGTTCTCTCTGAATGATCTTCAGAAGTCTCATTCCGTCCACACGCTTTGATGCCTTCTTGCTGAACATGTGCAATTTAACACACCTAGAGGCACTTGAACGTCCTCTATTTAGCCAGGAGCTCTCGGGGAGATGATGAATTTGTTGGCGGGTGAGAGTGAGTGAATTTCCATGAAGTGTGATCAGCGGGAGAAGGACATGGACAGGCATCTGGGGATGCGGTCTCTTACTCTTTTCGACCCTCGGAGGATGATTTATGGCTGGGGTGTGTCCAGAATAAACACAATCATCCCCTTAATGGAAGTTAGGACCACGAAGGACCTACAGATGAAGAGCAGCCCATATGCAATCATGTCTACAAAATACTCAGAGAAAATACAAAGTGACCTTACACTGCATCCTAACCAGTGTTTCCAGTGACAGGCAATATGTCTTTAAACAGTGGCAGCAAAATTACGGCCCACCGGGACATCATCTCAACATTTTGACTTTACGTGGGATTTCAGACCAATGCGATTTTACAGTTTGTGAGTAAAACCAATGCAAAGCCACAGACACCGGAGCAAAGGTTCATCAAAATGTTCTCTTGGACTATACTCATTCCTAGCTGTTTAGAACAGTATAACGCAGAAAACTCAACACTAGACAATACGCAACAAACGTTCTGTCTGAAAAACTCAACACTAGACAATACGCAACAAACGTTCTGTCTGGAAAAACTCAACACTAGACAATACGCAACAAACGTTCTGTCTGACCTTTAGTTGACATTCGTTTTCTCAAAAAGCACCTTTACAGTAATGCGAAATTACTATTAATTAATTAATTAATTAATTAAAACAACTAATCTTAAAATTTCAAAAATGCAAATATGCTTTTTTTATCAAGTGGTTTGAATTTGTAATGGTACTGTTAACATTAAACACAAATTTCTGCGAATTACTAACAAATTCAATGCAAATGATGCAAACACGGGGTCAGGCACGGAAACTTCTAGGTCACGTTTTATTTTCAAGGACACAATGATATATGACTAGTATGAAATTGTACCATGTTGATAAAAAAATGTATGATTCCCAATTCTTAAGGTTTGATTACTAGAGGGCAATTTTAGCTTTATGGATGAGACATTTTGACCAAAAATTCTATTTATCGCGATATATTGTATTGTAGAAATATGGCGTCAGATGGCAAAACTTGAAGAGCGTTCAGCTAAAGTTCCAATTAAGTTCTAAAAACGCTATTACATATGAAACGTGATTTTTTTGAACATTTAATGTTGCAACACAATGTTAATTTCGCATTACTGCAAAAGTGCTTTTTGAGAAAAAGAATGTCAATCTTGTGAATTAAATTTTTTTTGTACTAAGAGCTCAACCTATCGTTTGAAAGGTATGACATGCAAAGACAATTTAAGGCATGTTATATTTTTCGAGTCACTCAAATAACAAACATGTTAAGTTAGTAAAAAGTAAAAAAAAAGTCTGGAACTGGATTGTTTGCGTTTAGTGTGAACTTAGCGGCTTGGAGGCTGAATTAAATACCTTCGGGTATTCATAATAAGTGAGACAAAACTATACTGAACAGTATAAGGACGCTTTTACAAAATAAGTAGCGAATTTGAAACATTTTATATAAAACATCCTAGCCCAGAAAATCAAGGCCAAAACTGTTTTGGTTTGTCAAAATTTTCTTTAACAAAATTCTGTATCATATGATACTGTGACATAAAACAGCTAAATTGAGTCAGTCAGCTCGTATATACTGCCACAACGGAGGAAAAACAGCAGTAGTAAACATCACTAACTTTCAGTTATATCTCAATATAGCTGTCATTCAAATAAGCTAATTGTAAATCACCTTCACTACATACAGTAGTGTCACCTTAGGGTAAAGCTAAAGTTATCCAGCCCCATCTCAGCAATTCCTCCTTGAGATGTCATTGCCTGTCTCGGTCAATGACATACCTCTCCGGGGTGTCTCGGAGGTGTAAACAAAAAGAAAGACGTGAGAAGCCACCGAGAGGACAGGCGATTCATCTCCTCCGTAAAGCCATTGAACCGGGCGGTGGAGGTCTGCCCGTTATCTGTTTTCAATCCTTTATCAACAGGATAGAAATGCTAAATGATTCTCTCGGATGCCCTCAGAGAGGCCGACCCTGGTGCCCATCGGCTGAAGGCATGAGAGGTGGAAAAGAATCAATACGAAGGGCTAAAATCAGCAGAATTCTTCCAATCTGGGGACCGATTGATGAAGAGCGTTGAAAGTGATCAAAAATGTGAGCGTCTTTGTATTAAGAATTCTTTATGAAAATTCCGTTTCACGAATCTTGACAGCGTTACAGGTATGTCTTTCAAAGGGTTTGGAGTTCCAGATTTGGACGTTGCACTTTATTTATGGATGCGGTAGTCTGTTAGCTCTTTCATATTCATCCAAGTTTTCCCTCTTCTCTTTGAAGATGTGCTTAGCTGAACGGATGCGAAATTTCAAGGCGAGAACAGACGCTTTCAGGACCTGCTTTAGAGCCAATGGATGAGCTGGCATCACGAGTTCAGAGAACACCGGAAGAATCGGGAGTAAGGAACGAACCCTCACCATTAAAAGAAGCGCAATCCCTTCACTTCAGGCCAGAACATCTGGATTCGTGTACGTGCCGATGAGCTCCACACACGAATAAAAAGCACAGGTTACCGCTGAGGAACATTTCTCCTGAAGAACGTGTTACTATGATGAATGTTGCGCCCGATGGGATTTCATACTGTAAAGTTTGTTACAGACACACTAATATGACCACATTAGTACGGCCCTTCACTGTAAAGAAGTCCGTTTGGAAAACCAAAGTAAGTTCTCTGAACGGCCCACGGGACATGAAATAAGAGTTATGTCACCAAACCAGCGTTAACAAATGTGTTACTGTCAACGTTAATAAACACAGCCAACAAACTAGTGTTTACACTTCAGACAAATGACTTCAGGTGACCTGACAAAACACACCTTCGAGGGTACTTCAAATTTGCATTTTAAAATGGCTTGCCTAAAGTGTGTCAACACAACCGTGCGTTCTCACAAGTCAGATTTGCGGAGAAGCCAGGCAGGAGGGCTGATTTCATGACAGTTCTCCGCCGAAGAGACTAGCAGATGCTGACAGGAAGATGGATTGCTTAACTAATGCCTGAACAAATTTATAGAAGAGGACGATAATAGGTGTTAGTTATCTTCTGTAATGCAATCTACATCGTTGTTTTCAGTTCATTCTCCTCTTATATTAATGTTATCTCTCTCCTATTATAAAAACAAAATGTTGTTGATGTGTCAAGACACGTGTGCGTATAATAACTCGTTTCTCAAGTCCCAATGTTCCCTTCAAACTTCCCATGGTGTTTAAAGGCCTATTTACAACATTCTTCTTCCAGGAAGCTCCTCGTGCCCCGGCTTGTTGGAAAGAGCATCGAATCCGGTCTGGTCTTGCTGGAAAGCCCTGGCGGAGGCTTTTCCAACGGGTCTAGACAAAACAGGTTTCACCCTTCATGGTTCTGAACTCCAGAACCAGACATCCAGGTCCGCCACTCAGGTTTTTTAATAATAATAATAAATACATCTCACTAACTCTTCAAAATCAAAAGGATTGAACGTTGCGCATCTGAATGCGTCAAAGAATATGAATCCTACGTTGAAATGTTTCAACTTGTGCAGAATGAGCAGTTGAAGTGAATATTACTCATTTGCAGAATTGGAGTGGCACAATTCTCATTATTCTTCCCCAACCACCATTCACATCTGCCCATTGCATTGGTACGTGATCTACTGATGCAAATAATTAAAATTGATTTCGGTTATAACATATCATTATGTTTCGCTTTCAAGGCAGAAAGCACATACACATTCACTGGTTCTGAATCAGGTGACTAATCTTGATATTTGTATATATGACTCTGTGGAATTCTACATTGTGATCGATGTAATTGTGCAATAACGTGAGTTTGTAAATCAAGGTTTCGATACTAAACATTTGGTAAGTAGGTACAACATCATCATTGTTATTATGGTTTTTTAATTGCAAAAACTGTAAAGCCAAACAATTAACCTCTCCATACGATAACTGTCTATATGTTGAATTAGGGTTATGTAAGATACACATATTTTGCTCACAACTCAGCTCAATTGAAATCTTTATTAAGCCTCTGTGAAAAAGCTCATCTCCACAGTTGTGACCATTGTTGGCTAATGGATTGAATGCCAATTTGCAAATGAATTCAGTCGTTCGACTGTGGATGTGACAGGTGGCAAATTGGCAAGACTTCGATAACAAAAACAATTAAAACAGCACTACGATAAAATTGAGCTTGTCATAGTCATTCTGGGCTAAAGGAACATTGCATTAGTACATTAGATTTGACATTGCATTTAGTATTTTCAGGAACAGCAAACAACAGCCCAACACACTCTTCCTCCATTTCTACAGCGGGGATTTGTACATTCTCTTTTGTTTAAAAACACTTAAAGCTGCATCAAAACCATGTTTCTATTGACGCTTGGGTATAAACGGATAATTCTGGCCTCTCAGGGAAGAAAAAAATCAATAAATGATTAGTTTCACAAAGGAAGGCCGCTGTGTTGATGGACAGGATGAGGTTAGGGATTAGCATCACTGTTGATATCTCTGGACTACAGTGTTTTAATCAGGGTACTCGATCCTGAATGCTTCTCTCGAGGGGAAGAGCTTAAACTTTCTATACAAATCCGGCATTATTTAGGATTGTGTCGTTCAGCCCAAGACGGATGCAGCGATCGTTAGGCTGTATTCTCGTCTGTGCTTTTAAATTTCGATATGAAAACGTGACGGCACGCTGCATAAACTGTCCAAATCATGCTCAGGGTGTCGTTATCACTGCAAACAAATCAGAATGATTTTTTCCGTTTTATTATCAAAGGACAACGATAGTTATACCTAAAAAGATTTTATCTTTCATACCTCGCTTGTGAAAAATTCCCAAGGTGTTCACACTGAAACTGTCTAAATGTATTTACACGATAAAAGCTTTTTTCAATTTGTCATCTTATATCACATTTGATTCTGTTGCAGAAACCTGTTCATTTCTCAGATTGTCATGTTGAGATGATCATTTCCTTTGTGACAAGCATATGTAAGTGTGTGTGTTGTTATATTTTTCTTTAATAAGACAACATGTGACATTTCTAATGTAATGACATTAATTAACTGTTTTGCATTTATAAGTAGAACTGTAGTTTAATGTTTTAGGATCAGTTACCCATACAAATATTATCCGTATAAAGAAGTTACTTGATCTATCTTCCCCGTTATTTTACAAATCTGTATACTGTGAAATATATGTATACAGAATTTTCACAGAATTTTGAAATTCGGTACAAAATTTGATATAAGACAATTCGGCTGAACATGAACAAATTGTGTAATTTCATGTGAAAATAATGCAGTAATAAAATAAAAATTGTTATTTTTTAAATAAAAATATAACGTTTTTTAATTATATATTTTTAATTGTACTAACATTTTAAATAAAACAAAGGAAAAAAAAGAAAAAACAATATTTTTACGTTTACAAATATGGTATGTGGTAATGTTTTGCTGTCCCAGGATTATGACCCTTTTACCAGGATCTATTTTAGGATTGTAAAAATGTCCTAAACAAAAAGTAAACTTTTTAGACATACACATACTATAACATACATCACCATTTTGAGGATTAAGTCAAATGAAAGAATCAAAATGCATAACAATGAACCTAAAATAGCAAAATATATATTTAAACTGTAGGCCTTATTGGATTGTCTAAGAGAGGACAGGGTTTATTGTCCTATGGTTGTCAGTTAAATAGCATCAGTTTCTGATGTCATTGTCCATGTTTCTTAAACCTTGCTTCAAAAATACTATTAAAATATTTCTTTTAAACTTTAAAAAAGGAAGTCCTGTCAGCTGTTTACAACAGTAATGACCACACTTGATCTAATGTCTCAAACACTTATCCTAATGTGACTCACTTTAAACCCTCAGGGGTGCAATTTACCTCGATTTAAAGAAGTTAATTATATTTGATGACAACTCTGCCCAAACCAAAGATAAAACAATCCATAGAAATTGATTAAAAAACACCAAGCGCAAACCTTTCTGGTGTGTTTGTGCCACACTGAGTGATCTAAAGTGATTTATCTTTGCCTGCAGCTATGAAAGCCATTACAGAAACACACACCTGAGATCCCTGAGTCAAAGACTGTAGGTTCCATTGACACGTTTAACAGCTATTACCAATGCAAATCGAGCCCTAAAGCAATGGGTGAAACTACTGTCTCTCTGGACAAGTGACCGGACTCCCACAACCACGACCCCGACATGGATGACGGATGACCAAAGAGGTTACTTTCCAAACCAAAATGGAATTCATTTCAATTCTTCATGCAATAGAAACCACTGATTCAGATATATAACTAACCTTTATTAAGAGGGATATTTCTGTTTTAATACCACTACACGAGGAAGGACGTTGTAAAGGATCTCTCGCTCTGTTATTCTCTCTCTCAAGTGAATTTCTAAAGTGCCCTGCAGGCCTGGTGACAGGTACTGTATATTGGACACATTGCTACAACGGTCCAATAATGTGCCACATGTGTCCCTGGGCACAGTCCCACATTCGGCATGGTCACCTTTAGAGGCCATTCCCGAAAGAGCATGTCAGTTCCAGCACACAGCCCTACAGCAGTCAACATTCTCCTCAATTGTCCTGTAGACTCACTGATGTCAGTAGACGGTAACTGCTGGGATGGAATAATCATCTGCATAGTGACGGAATAAGATAAGGATGACTTTGACGAAATGACTGACAGTTATACCAGACAACATTTGGGCTTTTGGAGATCACTGACTTTTGCCCATCACATCCAAAACACTGGAAGTGCATACGACCAAACCACTTAAACTGAACCAACGATCTATTACTATGCTAAGCTGGCTGGATGTCCTGCACAGCGGTCCACCTCCAATAAACCTCTGTTTAAGGACAACTGTTATATTAGAAGTCATTAGATCCAACCACGAGCTTTCACCTGCTGCAGAATGAAGACAGATCTCTCATTGGACCTCCCGGGTATGGAATACATTCAAACAAATCACTCGTTTCATAGGTTTAATAAAAAGTAAATATGTGCCATGATGACATGGGCTGCAATCGGGTGGTACATCAAATGTCAACACGTAAACTTGAATCCTAAAGCTCTGAATTTAAATGTCAAATACAGAAATGTGTCTGTACACAGCAAATAAGAAACTAAACATCGTGACCCAAGCACAGCTTTGGATGACAAGATAATTCACATTTATTTGTAATACAGTCCTCAAAACATCAATATGCTCTACATTTATAATTGACAACCTCCATTCACTGCCACTGAAGAACGGCATTAATGCTATTCACAATTTCTCCTCGAGTGTCAAAGGCAGAACAAAGTCATACACACGTCATGTGGAAAGGGAAGTAAATTATGTCTTTATTTCCATTTCGGGGAGAAATGTCGCTTCAAGGAAGATTATCTTCTTGTCTGCTGTGAGTGTCTGTCGACTTCCCCTACCTGTCTAAATGTTGAAGGTTTGAGTGTTGAGTTTCGGGTTGGCAGACAGCGGTGTAAGTGTGACTGGGGGAGACAGTGTGGCGTCCTGAGCTGTGAAAGATCTTTCCTATGGGCTGGAGAGCGGGATGGCTCAGAACCGAGACATGGTTTTATGTGTTCTCCAAAAGTCAAACGTGAGTGAGATGGAAAGATTGAACGAGAACGAGGGAAACTGAGAAGACAGACGGACGGCACAGCTTTTCACAAGGACATGGCTGCACAAAAAAATAGATTTTAGGTCAAGGTGCTTTTGTTAAATTTGTTGTTTCTTTTCTTTCAAACCCATTAGAGTACTAAAGTTAGTGTGCAGCAGCTCGCATACTCTACGTTGGCTTTTCAAATCCGCTTTTATTGTTCAACATGCACCAATGGCACTAAAAGCACTGAAAATAATACAAAAGGATTGTAATGGCCATTTTCCGCTATAAGCATGGAGAAGCATCATTCCTGGTGCAGGAAATAATCATTTTAGATGTGGACATTGGTAGGGTACAAACATGTTGTGGTACGATAATGGAGAGTAATCACATAATATACAGAGACGGGTTAATGAATGACTTCTGTCGCTTCACTAATTCTTCCTCGCCGCAATGGAAAAGTAAGATTGGGAGGAGATTACGGTGGTCTCGGACTCATTTTGTGCTTGAGCGTTAATGGCTTGACTAAATTGTGTTGACGGAAAATGAATGTGAATATGTTATGCATGCAAACAGCACCCCAAGTTCAATTTAACCCCGAATGAGGAATCTTCATTTACTGCCAGACAACCAGGCCGTTTCTCGTTTCTCGTTACCATGACTTTCATGTCTCGCCACAGAATAGGAACACTGTCGTATTACAAGGACAAACGGCTCCAAAAAACCTTTGTATAAGTGACTTGCTCAAAGACATAGTACTAATGACACGTTTCCTGTTGGAAATCACAGCCGCAAGCCTCTGGTTACCAGGGTCATTCTATAGTTTCAGGTACAACTGTCAATTGTCAAAGTTTATTCACTTGAAGACCTTAAACTCAAATACTAATTTGTTAAACAATCTCAGGGTTTCTTTAACATTCATTTTCTATTATCACCCTACTAAGCATTGTTGACGTTGAGCATTTAGGGCTTATATAGAAGCCAAGAACAGCAGAACACATTGTGTGTTTAAAGATACATTTTGTCAGAGATGTAGTCAATAAAGTAAAATGTAATAAAGTAACTATAATATTTGAGTAGTGTGTGTCCTCAGAACATTTGAAACATCACTTCTTTTTAAAAACACACCCAAATGTCTTTCTTATATAATAAAGACAACACTATATATTAACACAGGTACATTTGAGGTTGCTTTTATGCATAAACAAAGTAGAATTAGCAACATTTTCCCCATGTTGTTTTGCGTTATGTATATGATATTATACAGCAAGTCAATTTAAAAAGACTTTACATTTATTTGGCGGACACTATTCTCTAAAGCAACTTACAAGTGGCCAACTATCCCTGTATAGCAGATTGGTGTCTTGATTAAGGACACTTCCGTTGTTGTTTGCGGAAACTGGCAGTCGAACCCAACCTTCGGCTTTCAAGTCCAACGCTCACTCATTGCATGGACATCAAACTCCCCTGTCATTACAGAAAGCCCAACCAGTCCGAACCTTAAAGTTTCAAAAAGCAGCTGCACGGGAGGTAGTGTGGGCTTTCCTGTGAGTTGCTTGGTGCATGACAGACACTCCGGTTTGCCTTCTGCCTCGCTGCAAATAATCACATCAAAGATGAGATCATAGTCCCATTTTAGCCAGGATGGCTTTCTTTTCCTCGTTGCGGTGTTGGTGCGAGCCTGGCGTTGAGCACTGATAGGCACATGTGTTTTGAACCAACTGTCTTCTCCTTCCCTGTCCCCTCCCGTAACGCTCCCTCGCCTCCGCATTTCAGACCAGCGCAGCGTCAAAGCGACAGGCCATCTGGAAATTTGTGCAAGCCTGGTCTTTAACTAGAATACTATGATCAACAACTGCAGAGTTGTGATGTAAGCTAATTATCAGGCAAGGTTTTAGAACTCAACTTCTATGGGAGAATTCATTGCACACTAATTTGTGGTTGCATGGATAAAAACAAAACTGACTATATTTTACTGGACCATTGTAGTGTTTTTACCAGTATATTTATTTGTGCAGTTGTCATCCTTAATAAAAGATGTCAACCTACTCCTCTCTTCACTTATAGAATGACTTACTGATATTCAAATCTTCCATTTTGCTTGCCACGTCTAACCTGCAATCAGTTCGTAAAGGATGATATCAAATTCTTCTCATTTCAGTTGCTATTTTCAATCAATTCTAATTCTGCTCCATGCTAAAGCCTCATTAACAACAACAATGATGTCTTTGGAAGACGTTCCTAGATTTGGTCGATCTTGTGATGGTTATGAACTAACACTGCAGTAACGGACCCAAGACGGATTGCCTGGACTAAGCTGCTTTAGCCCCGTTTGTTCATGAAAGTTGCTCACCATTAACATAAAGTTTAGGAATTTTCAACTATGTTGCATTGCAAGATGTACCAATTCCTGTCGACAAAGGTCACTGTCGATCGTTTAACCGGAATTCGTCTGCTCTCCATTGAAATGAATGACATTGCATGGCTTTGTCGCCAGGTGATGCTTGGGTTGTGAAGGCTGCTTAACTTTAAAAGGGGTTCTTATCGCTTTTCTTTTTTAACTGGTTTGTAATATTGAAACATGTGAAACCATTTTAGCCAAATCATCCAAAACAATGACTGTTAAGTGAATTAACTAGCTCATCATATATCTTCTATAGTTTTACGGTTTGAGAATCAATATGTTAAGCTTGGCGATCTCCTTAAAACATGTATGTCTACGACATCCACCAAAACAAATCAACAGTTTTTATGACATTATTCGACACCTCATCTTCCCATTCAGTTCCATGCACTGAGGTGAAACAAACACTCTCAGCTATCTCAAAGGGTGAAATAGACACTCGATATGTCCGGCTTAGACTGATTCGCAATCGAAATCCAGCACGGATAACAGTCGGGTCTCCTCGCCTCCCTGTTTTGAGTGGCTATTAGCATGGCAGAATGATTCTAAAACAAATGTGAATTCAACAAGCATGAAGAATCACTCGTCCAATACAAATCCTTTAGTTATTTGAGGGAGACAGAGCGCTTTTCGATGTGATATTCAAAGCACGCGTTTGGAAAACATTGGAATAGATGCTCAGAGATGTTTGGAGCTATTCTGGTACAGCGCGGAATGATCTGTCAGGGGCAATGCATCACTCCTCCTATTAGCTGGGCATGTATGTGCTTGAGTATAGGGACACACACACAAAAAGCATCTGCGCATGCACATGTTCTTTGTGCATCCGATCTTTGCTTGGAGCCCTGTAGACGTAGAGAGAGCCTTCTGTTGGGAAAGACAGCAACCGATGGGTGTTTAAGTGGACCAAAACAAAAGAAGACTGCGTCATATTACCTCAAAGACAACCCATTGACATCCTTTCATCACTATGAAGGATGCATATACGGACACTCACATACACACACATATTGCCACATTGTTGCAATGGGCCTAAGTATTTCGAAAACGGGATCAATTATAAGCTTTTGCACGAAACATCAAAAAATGAAACCGGGCGGTCACATCGATTCATCATGAATTATTGATGGGTGTTGCGCAAATGCACACATGTATAAAAATATTTATTTTGAAGCCGATTATCACGATGGATTAATTGATCCGACAGGACTAATTGCAATATTAACACTTGACCCAGATATTGATGTAATATCATATTGCCATGTCCCAGGTGACTTCCACCTCGAGTCACGATCTATCAGCAAGGGCTTCCTGTCATCCCAACCAATCAAACTTTGACTGACTTGCCAGGGCGCACACACACGTAAGTTTGAGGGGGGGGCTTGATCCCTGTTGAACCTGAATGTGATCTCCTCACCACTGACAGATCAATACACCTCTGAATAATCTATGATCTCCAGAATCTTCGCTCTCGTCATCGATCCAACGGATCGATCGGGCCTTGAATGCCTCATTCTCCCGTGAACGCTCTTTAAAATGGTATTCATAAGCCTGTTCGTTTTCAGAGGATTCGCAATATCTTTTGCTCAACAGTCGGGACTCTTCTGTGTCTCTTTTATCTGACAGAATTCAGCAGACGATCGCTGATGTGCTCATGTGGAGAAGGTGCACAACACCAGCGTTTTATCAACTCAAAGGGCTGCAGGATGGGAAAGTGTCTTCTGTACAGTAAGGTTCTCAAGGTTGTGCGTTCAAGTAAATGAGCCTAAAATATTAAACCTAAATGATGTTGTACTGTACATTTTTGGTGAGTGCGCTAAGATCCACATTAGGCAATGCCTGGACACGGGAAGACCACAGGGACTACGGTCACGGCTTCTAAGAATTCAATCACTAATTCCACTAAGACAGTGTGAGGAAAGATAACTCCGCAGTCAAACTCGAGCCTTGTTTTCAAAAAACCCTTCAAATTGAATAACCCCAAATGGAACATTCAGCTGGAAGGCTGAGGTTTGGTGTCAGAACTCCTGGGCTGATAAAGATCTGAAAAACATCTGCCATTTCATTTTATAAAAGTATGGTTAAGAACAATTTTGAATCTACTGTATTCAAAATGTTGAACACCTTACAGACATCTTATCTGTCTGCAAATGACTTGTAGAAATACGAACCAATCCAAATTACATCCTACACATGTAAATGCACATATCAAATAAACTTTCGGGCATGTACGTGCACTATCAGAATAGAACAGAATCAGCCTTAGAATGCCAAGCCCACTCAGAAGAGGTTGTTGTGAGGTCAGATTCCAACACAAAGCCGCCTAAGTGAAGTGAAATATTTCACTGCAAAAACCCAACAAATGCCAGTGGACATGGAACGAAGAGCACGGTGGTTGGAGAGGAGGTCAGTCGCCAATAATATTATTCAGCTTACACACTAAATGGACTCGACAGCAGTTTGAGTGTGTGACTCACATCTTACCCCAGAACCATGTCTGAAATCATTTCCTCTTCACTAAGCTGATCTCATAGATGAGACAGAGCCAACCCAACATGACCTCTGCTGACCCGGACCTTCAGCTTTCCCAACATGACTGTCATGCTATTGCTATCACATTCCTCTGAAGGAACCCCATAGAATGAATCATGATGACAGTTAGGATCTATCTCAGGAGAGAGGAAAGGTGGATGGACGGAGAAGAGAACAACACACCAGAAAGCAGAGTGCCCGGTTGCATAACGCATCTTGGTTTTACCTTAAGGATGTCTAGTAAGAGGTGTTTTCCCATCACCTTAAGGAATACATTAAGAGTGTTGCATATTCCCTTAGATGGTTCTTTAAAGTAAGGGAAACTCTTGAGTTTTACGATAGCTGCCGTTTGTTTAGTAGAATACTATATTTCGTAAACATAAGATGGAAGGATACATAAATATAACACGGATAACTCTGCTTAAGGACGATTTATAAATGTAGAACCATCTCCTTCTACAGACTGTAAGAAAGCAAAACATTAGGCAGCTGTGATACCGCTCGCAGCGAGTGGTTGCCGGTGTGATGGAGTTAATGTTGTATTTCAGGTTGTCAGTGATCTCATAGATTGCTTTTATCGTTAAAACTGTCAAGCCTATCATTAAAAATTCACCTCTGCATATTATTATTGTCTTCGACAAGTTGTGTCAACTGCACCAGGTTGTCAAATATTAAACTCTTAATGTAAAGTTTTACAAACCTTAGACTATACTTATGGAAATAAGAGTTTGGGGTCTTTGTGCAACACTTAGGGGTTTTTAAGGGATCACTATATTGAAAAAGATGTTTAAGGGAAATTGTAAGGGTTTATGTTTCACTTAAAGAAAGACTTAAAGGTTGTTTTCTGCAATACCCTTACGTTTAAGGAGCAACATACAAAATTACAACTTAAGCAGCTTCATGCGTCCGTACTTAGATGTACCAAATAGCTAGCAAGGCTCACTGCTATTTATTCAAAAATACTTCTAAAACACCACAATTTTTTTTTTTTAAATTGCTTTAAATGGCATCAGATTTTTAAAATTTGATAAAATCTAAGATATTGTATATAATATAAGAATTCAATATGTGCTTTGAAACAATGCATCCTTTCTAACAGGCACAACATGAATACAGCTTAACTTCTTGAACTTGAAATTATCTCCATCACCCAGAGTTTGAATTGAATTCATTGTGGACCGATAAAAAATATCTGTATAATAAAACACAAAATGTTAGCTAACCTTGAATGCTTTAAAAAATATATCTATTATGTATTTATGTATTTTCCTTCTCATTCCTCCAGCCTGTATTTATCTAAACAATTGTATAAGAGTCTTAAATACATTAACACTAAATCTATAATGTAAATCCAGGTTCAGCATAGTACTTACAGTGCAAGGGTTGTTTTATCGATTTTGTAAATATTATGTGGTTTTAAGACCCGTGTAAAGTCTCTTTTATAGTTTTTGAAGCATAGTTTCCGATATTCAGGGTGCGCATAAAAAGACAAATAAATTACGATAAGGTAAGCTAAATAATACACTATTCTGTAAAGAGGGATCACTTTTCCATTTGTTGAGTATTATTGCCTCTGGTTTGTCCATGTCAATTCACAGAACTAAGTGTGTAGTAACTGCTCTCTTTTAAAACATACAACTTGATGCTGTGGATACAACAATGTGCTCGATAAGTAATGTCCTAGTTTATGACACGCAAGGGTTTGCAGGGATAAAAGACAAATCCTGGGATCATCATAAGGACATCACAACACACTGTTTTTGGTCAGGAAAGGAATTGATGACACGAGTGGATCTCGGAGGAATAATTAGAGTACATCATTTAGTCTTCGCTCTAGAGTTGCACCGCAGGAAATAGGAAAGGGTCAAGAGGGGAGCAGTTTCAATAGGGATCTTCATCTACTTCGAGGCAGTTCTGTGACCTTTAACCTACGCTGTCGGACTTCCCTGAACCCTTCAGAGTGGCTAATAATGCACACTGGGCATGAAACCAAGACTCTGACCAGTTCATCGCATCACCAGCTCTAATTTTAGGCCATCATCCCGATGACAATCTATAATTACGTTGAACGTGTCTGTGACATATATTAATTGGGGCCGTTATTGCAATCAGTATTTGGTGGCGTGGTTAATGTGATCCAACACACTGAAACCTTTAACTCTCACAGGCCCAGACATGGCTCAGCCTCCGGGCTTGTCTCAAGGCCATGAATTTTGAAGACATTCTAAAGCTTGTTACGGCCTATCGTTTCATAAACTCTTTATGTGCAGTCATTTAATTCAATTATATACTATCGAATTATCAGAATGAAATCAACTCATGAAGGGTTAAAATACCCGCTCCACGTATAATTACATTTAGACTGATGATGCTCTATAGGGGTTGAATGAATTGAATCGTTTTAACAGTTGTTCTATGCAGCACTTGCTCGGGGAAAGCAGATCGCACCGTGATTCACAATCGCACGCCACGTATGCTCACTGCTGTACACCGACCCGGTTTCTCAGTCTGGCTGCAAACCACAAGGGATAATATAAGTAAAACCCACATCGCCATGGCAACCGAGCAGTCGCTTACTGGTCTAGAAATCGTTACTTTCAGAGGTTGCAACATTATTGGGCTTTACGGCAGCCTGGCAGCCCTCTTACGAGTCCTGCTGTTGTGTCTGCTATGAGACCCCGGCAAATCCCACCTCAATATTCTCACACTGCATTTTAGCAAGACTATTAGCTGTTTCGTGTCTGCCTCGAGTAGACATGAGAGTAATACCACTAGTCCGAGAGCAGAAAACACACGCTGAAGAACATGCAACGATGAGGTAACATCACTAGAATCCCGAAGCGCGGTTACATTTGATGTCACCAGAAACACTTAGTAAACCTTCATCAAAGAGCTGTCAAATCAATTAATTGCTTCTTAAATAAATCTTTGGTTAAATATAAATATATAACACAATTTAAATGTTTGGGTGTTTGTTTGTGCGTTTATATTATATAAATACAAACATGTAATTTTGAATCGATTAATCGCAATGAATAGATCTTACAGCTTGAATGAGAAATCGCAATAAAGGTTTAAAACTTCAGCCAAAGCCATCAACCTTCAAGGCATCTCAAGAAAACTGAAGAGGTCGTTTTCTAATGAGCGGCTAATGAGAAGAGGATGGTCAAAGCGCCACACTCGCCTAACATACCCTTCCTAATTGAATACACATCGACAATCATATTGTTTTCCATTGGCAGCCACCAAGAAACAAAATCAATCTTACTTTATAGATAGCGGCCACCTGAGCTGAGAAAATCGAGCCTGAGGCGAAACTCCAGACTCTAATTTTAAAGGTGTTGCACTTAACCAGCATATCGATTTAGTCCATAGAGATGAGTCTACTCACTAACGCATTTATGGTGCCTTTAATATCTCAGACATAACAACAAAGCGAAAGAGCCGGCTCTGATGTCACCCAATTAGTAACAAAATATCACAAGCTAGGAAAAAAACAATAGGAAAAGTAACACTTTAAATGCAATCTTAAGCCCTTTAATACCAAATTAACACCTACAGGAATATACCCTCAGATTAACAGCGCGCCACTCTTATGATTATACTGAACAGGTCAAATCACACCATAAGTTTTATTACCTACCTTTCATTTTCATCCTCGGAAACCATCTGAACACAAAAATAACTCACTGGTTGCAATACAGTCTCCAAGCAAAGGTCTGACTGATTTTATGAGCAGAATTTTTTTTTTATAAATCTCAAAAGTCAACGGCCAAAACAAATATTACAAAATATTAAAAACAGTCCTGTGTGCTTTTAAATGTTTTTATGAACCTTTATACTTTTGTTGTATTTTAGAGTAAAGTCCTATTCCATTTAATGCTCTAGTTGGCCTTTTTGCCAAACAATTCTGTCTAGTAGATACCTTAGAAGTTTTCTTTTACTATACTCTCAATATTTTGATGTTTTTCTAACTTAAGTGGGCAATAAAACTAATACTCTACAAATACGCCCTACGCACATCACTTTTGGCCATTACTGTGTATATGGGCCATTAAAAACAAGCATGAATATAAAAACCCTTATACTTAACTGCTCTGGAAAACAATCTCTGGGATATCTGGTTTGGGATTTTTCCAAAAGTTACAAAGGGGAGGGTGACATACAGTAGTTGATGATTTTTTTATAACTTGTTGGGCTTCTACTCAATGTGTAAGGGAGAAACTTCAGAGTATATGGTATGCTTGAAATACATTTTAAACAAAATGTCTTTGAATCAAAATCATTTAAATATAAAATATAAAACAATAATATCCAAGTAACGACATTACAACATGCAAATTCTGTTTCACAATCCATTCCTTCGTGGATTCTCTGCTCTCTTTTTTTGTTCCGATAACACTGTTATTATATGAATGACTTACATTTAAAAAAAAATGTTTTTTAGTTGTGAATCAATTTGAATCACATGAAGATTGAGTCACTATTCATGTGTCCATCTTTTCTCCCACCCCCTAGAGTAGAGAAGTCATCTCACTGCCACATGAAATAAGAGTAATATTTTCATCTTCCCAAAATGTTATGTTTTATTTAATATTTATGTTTGACATAGGCATGGCTTTTTCATCATGTAACGATGCGTTTCGGGGAAGTCATGACTTTCAGTACTTAAAAACAGAAAAATTGTCACTGCTAAATACTTCTGTTACCCTGTTGGGTCGCCACGATTTGTAAAATCTGACCCGAGAAAAGGCTGGCAGAGAATCACTATTTTAAAAAAACGCTTAATGCTTGTTTCTCTGAGATACTATCAGTATGTGATTTATAGTCCTGTCCTGTATTAGTGTATATAAACACCACATTTCAGCACGAGATGATTTCGGTGTCACAAAACCAATTGTTGGCGGTGTAAGAAATGTCCTGTCTGTACTGATGCAATGAAAGTATAGAACGCTTGCGTGGATAAAGCTCATGACATCCTGAAGACATCGCAGGTGAAGCGGAAGACATTTTTTGAAAGCTTTCGACTCCAATAAAGTTCTCGGTTTCTTTCCTAAACCTTGAATAGCTTCCGTTTAAAAACGCTCGACATGAACACATTTGATCAGCGACGTGGAAAGCGTGTCAAGCAGGGCACATTTTGCAGGCTGTAGGGGATTTTCACCAAACAATTTGAAATCTGCATTGTGAACGTGATCGGCAGGGGTGTTTTCTTATGAATAAACATATCTTTTTTGGATAATTATGAGACTATTTTCACTCCATCAGCATAATTGCAAGAGATCGAAATAGAAATAAGCAATAATTCTATTGTCCAGAGAAAAGAAACAGCAGACAAATATGAACCATTATAGAGAGAGAGAGAGAGAGAGAGAGAGAGAGAGAGAGAGAGAGAGAGAGAGAGAGACCAGAGAGAGAGACCAGAGAGAGAGAGAGACCAGAGAGAGAGAGACCAGAGAGAGAGAGACCAGAGAGAGAGACCAGAGAGAGAGAGAGAGAGACCAGAGACCAGAGACCAGAGAGAGAGAGAGAGAGAGAGAGAGAGAGAGAGAGAGACAGAGAGAGATAGAGAGAGTGAGAGAGAGAGAGAGAGAGAGGAGGGAGAGAGAGAGAGAGAGAGAGAGAGAGAGAGAGAGAGAGAGAGAGAGAGAGAGAGAGAGAGAGAGAGAGAGAGAGAGAGAGAGACCAGAGACCAGAGACCAGAGACCAGGGACCAGAGAGAGAGAGAGAGAGAGACCAGAGAGAGAGACCAGAGAGAGAGACCAGAGAGAGAGAGACCAGAGAAAGAGATCAGAGACCAGAGAGAGAGAGACCAGAGAGAGAGAGAGAGAGAGGAAGCAGCAAGCATTGTCTGACTCGTGTTTCTTCATTAGCTCTCATGCAGATGGACAGCTGCATTCAGGTGTGTCTGGGCTGTGATAAAGAGTCAATCAGCGAAAGAGGACGACAGCAAAAAACTAAAATAACCTCCATAATTAAGCAGCAAAAACAAAGGCGCCCATTGATTTCCTGTCCAAGGCCAAAATGGAGGGCATAGAAATGGAGCGAGGATGGGAGGATGTGTGTGTGCTCCGTGTAACAGTCTGGATGCTGTTAGAAATGGCTGAGTAAAGCCTGTTTGTGTTTAACTGCCCCACCGTTGCACGAAATGCAGCCCATAAGAACGACATGAAAAATACGCTTCGAGTGGATTTCATAGCTTTAATAGACGATGCAGAATGGTTACAAGCTACTACCAGGGGTTCTATGGTGAGCAGCACTAAATTTTAATGGTTTTCTGGTGTTTTGTGAAAAAAAATATAAATAGATATTCGAGAAAAACTCAAATGAAAAACAGAGATAAAATAAAACAGGATAAATATATATATATATGGATATAATTGGCGAATGATGTGGTTTGGAACATCTGCCTGTGACTAGAAACAACTGTAATGAACTTTAATGTTGTTTTTTATGGAACTAAATGAATAATGTATTATACAGAACTGCAGTGGAACATACTGTACATGGACTGAAAAATCCATCACAAATATCTATGTTTGTAGCATTATCCATATAAAGTATTATCCACAGTATGAATAATGTAATCTTTTTATTTATTTACAGGGCAAATAAAAACAAGAATCCCACCAAGTTTCAGCTGTACCGTGATGCTTTTAAATTGACCATGAGAGTGAAAGTGACTGACTCTCTTTCTGTGTGTGTTGTGGGTCTATCTGTTGACAGTGTCTTTTTCATTTTCAGTCCTGGCAAGGCTCAGCAGCTCATCCCTGAGGACAGAGAAGGTCTTCAAACAGTGAGGTGAGAGAGAAAGCGGCTTTTTCTTCTTCTCGATCCAGATCACTGTTGCTTCACTGATTCCAGTTAACTCAAACAGTTGAGCAATCTGAGACCGCCAGTCTCTAAACACACACACATGAACACACACACACACACACACATGCACGCACACACATACACACAAACATGCACACACATACGCACTTTCTCGAGACCACCCAGCATTGGACCAGTGTTGTTACATTTAGTATTTTCGACTACTTAAAACTTTCCTTATTTAGAGATGTATTTATTTATTTGTAACTCAAATTTGTTGCGCACTTCTCTTATAATAAAAAGGTTTAGATATAATTGTTACTTTTAAAAATGCCTAAAATCATGAAACAAAAAGCTCAGTCATATCGAAACCTGAAAAAGATAATCACATGTTCCGGACTACCTTTTAGTGTGAGAAATTAATATTAGATCTAAATAAACGCATGGGTTGCACTAACCCCCAATGTTCTAGATAGAACCTCCAAAAATTTGGCCATCAGATTTGTATAAACTTTGTTGCCATGTCAATCCAAAGAACATCCAGAGAATACTTTTTACTGTATTTTCAATCAAAGCAGTTAAGGATTAAATGAAACAGTGACACCCCCCAACTTCACAATCCGTATTGTCAATCACACTTGGGTCACACCATAACACCATCTCCAGGTGTCTGGAGGCATGTGTAAAGATGGCAAGACGGCAACAAAAACTGTTTCAAGTTGCATTCAAAGCATGGATTTGAGTAGAATATGATTTTATCTTGTTTTAATCTTTATTTGCACTAAAGGTGAAGTGTTGAACTTTTGCGGCTCTTGCAACACTTACCATGATCTCACAGGTGGACCTGCTAAATATGTAGAAAAACATTCTCCTGTGTGCTACCAGGATGTAAAATCCCTTGAGTTAAAGCCTTGTCCCATAAACCAGTCTCACATTGCGAGATTGAACTTCAAATGGAACTTCACATTGAACTTATATGAAACAAGTTGGAGCATCTGAACCTCAACAGGCCATGTTGTTGATCATCATCTTCCAAATGTCGAAACTATAAAAGGACACATCCCCTCGAGTTTAATGACAACAATGCCCGTTACCGAACAAAACAAATGTCCGGCCGCGGAGAGTCGGACTTGGAAATGGCGTTCAATTTTGCAGACAGGATGTCGCAGCCGTTTGGTTGGAGGAAGTGAGACGCCACACACAAGCAGATGGAGTACGAAGGGACAGAGGGGCAGAATCTCATTAGATCTGGAATGTGTGAGCAGTGACGACCTGACAGGATCAGATTAGTGATGCACACTCTCTCTCTCTCTCTCTCTCCATCCTGTCATCCCCCCATCTGCTGTACCGCTGCCTATGGAAGTGGGAAAACTCCTTGAACTGTGTGAATGGAGTCAAACTGAATCGCCAGTGCCATTTGCACACAAATACAAACATTCACACCTTCCTGTGTACATCATGTCTAAATCTGTAAGCCAACATGTTAGGTCATGAATAATTTAGCGACGGGGAAAGTATTTGTGACAAGCTGCAAACTTGACAGCTCTGCATGATTCACGTATAGAAAGATGTCACAACACCAGCGACCAACATAGACGGTCTATGAATGGAAAGATTGACAGAGCTCGTGTTCTTAATGGATTCCAAGGGAGAGAAAGAAAAGACTCACCGTGGCCTCCTCTCAGGGGGGCGGGAGAGCGGTAGATGGCGACGGGGGGCGGGTGATGCCTGGCTCCTGACGGGTGATGATGGTGTTGGGTCTCGGAATGAGAAAACGTGGAGGAGGACAGGACAATGTTGTTATCAGGGTCCGACCCCCACGCGCTGCCAAAAACGCATCCCACGGCCAGGGGCAGCACGCGGACAAGCCACGAAAAGTATCGGGTCTCGGAGTGGGGGCGCATGATTTCGCCCCCTCCTCACCGCAGGCGGACGGCGTTCAGTGGGTGAGAGACAAATGTGAGAACCTGCAACTGAAGCCCATCAAGATCCCATAGCAGGGAATGTCTTCTTTGCCAAAAATCCAAATCGATGAGATTTTTTGTGGTCCTGAGAGAGTTTGCAAATGTAGTTATTCCTCAGTCTCCTGATGCTACGTATCAGTGGCTCCTTGGAGAGCAAGTGTCCCCTCCTGACCCAACTCACCTCTGAACAGGAAAGCAGTAACCTGCGCCACTCCGACCCGCACAATTGAGGCAGTTTCTCATCCGCTCATGCAGCTGCCAAACCTAGGGTCTCAACAGATACCGAATGCCAAAACCCGCTTCCAGCAGTCTCTGAGCAAGACGGAGAGGCAGAAAGGACTCTCCAGCAGAGAGATGGAGAGATGCTGCCAGAGAGGAGGGAGAGAGGAGCGGGGGACGGACGGGGGAGGCTTGTCTCAGGTGAAAGTAAGAGGAGACGATGGGATGGATGGGGAAGAGGAGGCGGGAGCTGCTCAGATGTGGGCCTGCCCTATGCAAATGGTTCCGAAGCGTGAGCAAATCAGGAGGGCCGCCTGCCTCTGCAGAGGAGTGAGCTGCATTTGAATCACGAGGAGGAGAGAGCGCGCGAGAGGGAGATGGAGAGTGGAAGCGACAGTGAGAGAGAAGAATGTGAGAGCGAGGGAAGGAGCGAAAGAGAAGCGAGAGAAACGGCGAGAAAGCGAGATGCCTCGCAGGCAGTGATGGAATCGGATTTCCTGCAGCGGGTTGGTGATAAGGATGTCATATGAGCTGAGAGATCTGCTCTCTGTTCGGATGCTGGAGCGAGGATTCATAATACATATAATGTTTCACAGATCTGATACAGACTGATACTTATTTCTTCACCAGACACAAACAAATCCGGACAATCGGTCTTGGAAAACAAACCAGATTGTGAAATATTATAGCTCTTTCATTAAACAAAAAGACAAAATTGGATTTTTTCTTTATTTGAGATAGTTCTTCTAGACACAGACTGTGACATATTCAGACATCCATAAACAATGACCTTAAAAAAAATAAATCGGACTCAATATAAGCAGGAAATTGGATTGATTTCGATATTTAATTAAATACCATAAAAAATTTTTAATCACTTCTGAATTTCCAATGACTTAGATTTTACCAAACTCAACTTTGAAACTTTGAAATCAAAGACTCGTCTGTTTTTCCATGATAATCCATAAAGTTTCATTAGAAATCAGACATTATGCTTCATTATGAGAATTATTACTATCAAAATTATTTTGCCCAATGTTTGGATCACGATTATCAAAAACGATTACAAAAATGAATTAGTAAATAGATAATTTATCAAATAATAAAGTTTTTCGCTATTATGTTGACAACCAATACAAATTTTCATGAAATATGTATGCTTATATTTAAATAAATAATAATCCAAATTCCGAAAAAGAAATCCAAAACTGTGGCACAATTGTTACTTACATTTTTTTATTAATTGAAATTCAAAATCAACTATGATTAATTCCATGGAACTAACTCAAAGCATTCCTCTAATTTCCCCAAAACCAAACCAGTTGAGATTAAGATATTTGTGTTAATAATTCTGTCATCATCTACTCACCTTCCTTTCATTCCAAACCAACATGACTTTATTTATTCTGCACAAAACAATTCATAAGTTCGCCTTAGCCAGTAATTAAAGAAAGCTGTAAGAATGGTAAGCATAATTGGGATGTTGTCCAGGGAGAGGGCTTTGAAGTCGGTATTCTTTACTAAAGTCAGAGCACTCCCCCTTCTCTGGGAAGAGGGCTTCATGCTTGGGATTTGTCCGAGCACAGAACTCTCCCCCAATGCTTTGGTTGGGGTAGGAAATAGGCCAACGGTGTAGAGTTAGGGGTGGAGGAGAGATGCTGGAGAGAGAATGAAAGTTAAAGGCCTTTCTATATTTGTAGGTGCTTCCTCTGAAGTCTCTTCTTATTCTTTTTTTATCAGAAATGATTTCTACTCGTAACACAAAACAATGCTACTGCTCATTTTACCATGATAGGATGTTAAACTCCTTCAGGTGACGGACCAAAAATTGCACCTTTCAATGTAAAACGGATACAATTTGTTTCCTCAATTTCCTCAATTAAAGCAGCGGTTCTCAAAACAGATTTGCAATGCGAATCTTACTGAGACTAATCGCGTAGAATTCCCTTAACCAAAAACACATCTAACTCATCATATTTCAATCTGTCACCTCCCACGGTCTCCTTGCTGACGAATGTCTTCTTTTTAGCGGCTCGTCGCCCGAGATGTGAGCCTCTTATCTGTGTGCCAGAGATTAAACTTGTTTACTCATTGTGCTCATGTAACATAAACCAGAGAGGAAATGAACACAGCCAGACTCTAGATGAAGTCACTGTGAGCCGTGCATCACGAATTGGATGTCACTTGCTTATTCTGAGATTTTAACATTTGGATAATTTTATCCAAAGGTTTTGATCATCCTGATAGGTTACAGTGTTCTTTACTCATGTGAAGTCTGTCTTTTTAAAATGAAATGTTCTTAAAGTTTGTCTTTGCGTTCTTCTCTAACATTCATACTCCTCAATGGGCAAATGACATTTTAAATAAATAACTTTATTTATTCTATGTTCCGCTGCAATTTTTTGGTATCATTGCTTCTGGTTTGTGCATTTTAATTCACAGATATGGGAAATCTTTCAAAAATGACCTTTCCGTCACATCCACGACGCATTTAATTTTCTAACTCTAAAAAAAGAAAACGTATGCATAAACGTAAATCCTTCTGATGAATTACTGCTTTAAATGTTGCCATCACAGCAATTATAACATTTTTAATATAGTTAAAATTCCTTATTGTGGTATGTTTGGATGGTGCTTAGTGTGTTTAATGGTGTTCCATATCTTCCCATCTACCAAATTGCATCCCACCAACAGAATCCATCACATACCACTACTCACTAGTATGGTTTCCATTAAAACCAATACAATGTCCATTTTACATGCAATATCAGCAGCGTTCTGTTTCTCGTTCGTATTTCATACGTCATTCTCTGAAATTAAAAGGCCATAAAACACTGCAAACATTGTTCAGTGTTCATTAATTCATTAAAAAACAGCTGAAGTACATGATTACTTACTGCCCAACCATTTAAAAGGTCCTCATGCTCCCAACCCTACTTCATAATTCACCTTCAACGGTCTTGTAATGAGAAATTCATTTTCTTCACAGGAGGGAAGGATGTGGTCTGCTTTAATGAGACTGCGGGGTTGCTGGAGATGTTTCACTTAAGCCGGACCTCACAAACGTAACGTCAGACCTCTTAAGCCTTCCACTATTATGAATCTTCTCTCCTTATGTCTCCTTCACCTCACCTGATATCCTCTCTCCGCATTCAGTTTTGCTTTACAGCATATATTAACATGCTTTAATCTAATCTAAGGGTTTATTTAGTGGAAAACTCAATCCAGAACGACACATTTTAGCAATGCAGTTCAAGTCTTTTCGCCCTGTGTTTTCCAATCACAGCTAGTTTTTAGAAGTCACAATATTTGTAATGACTTTCACAAACAAGGCCCATTTTCTCCAGATGGCTCATTACATCTCCTTGAGAACAAAACCAAACGCTTTCTTATTTCAGAAAAAAAGAAGAACAGCTGATTGGATGATTCGGGACTAAGATGATACCCATCTGACGCCATTAGTGTGTTTCATCTGTGGCAGCACGGGTCCCTCGTTCCTGTGGCTCCAAGGAGCGCTTAAAGCACCGAAGTTAAATAAAAATCAATCTCGGAGGAGTCTCAGCACAAACTCTCAGCCTGCCGATTCGATTCGACTTCCAGCTGAAAAGCCTCTTAGCTCTTGTTTGGCATTTGCACGCTAAGTGATTGTGATTGCTGTCAGCATGCGAGGTAGTGTGTTCACTTTTGTTACTCGGGTGTACGTCCCCGTGAGAAAAGGTGTTGGGAATGCTTGGGATATCTATTGGAAATTATGCAGTTTGGAGTAAAATGGTAGACATTGAATTGGATTTCCAAATAAACGTAGCAAGCTGATGTCTAACTGGTTCAGGTAACTGACCAGATGGACACCAGCTGGTGGACTGCCTCAGTGCCAGAGAGATATCGTATTAGATTAAAGTGGTCAAGCTGGTTTTGGAATACTGACCGGTTTATTGCCTTGCGGTCTAATAGTCCAACAAGGGTCCCACTGACTGGTCAAAAGTAAAAAGATAAAAAACAACCAAATGGTAAATCTGTCTCTCTGCGATGGCTGAGCCACAACTCAAATAAAATCTATTTTCACAGCCCGGCTTTCCACACATGTTGACTTGCTTATTTACAAACCACAATTAATAAAACTCTGCTGGTTTCACAATACAAATTTCAAACAGCGTTTTTCCATTTGCGTTGCGCTTCAAAAGCATCATCATTTATGAAAACATCTCACTTATCTTCTTATCAATAAAACAACGGCTGCAGATAAGTAAGAACAAATACTTATAGTTTATACTTATCATTTTTAAGCCGGGCAGTGGCATGAAGCGATAAAATACAACAGGTTTCCTTCTGAAAACAACAGTATGGACACGAACACTGTAAACACCACTTGAAGGGTTCTTTTAAAGTTGGCTTCAAGGAACCGTACGCTGCGGCACCACCACAAGCTCTGTGCACTCACAAACGCATCGCTTTATCATCGGCACACACTTTATATCCGCACGGTTAATCCTTACGGTGCGGCTCACAGCATTTTAGCTTTACAAAAACACAGTCCTTTTAACTGGGAAAATGACAGCTGCGAAAAAAAGGGAAAAAGAGAGAGAGAGAATCTGCAGATGCCGAGGGGTGTTGATAAAAAGCTCTCTGCGTAATGGAGTGAGTGAGAACAACAGCGCAAGGAGCAGTTTACTGATATGATTGAACTGACACTGTAAAGAAAAGATGAAAGTGATTCTGACGGAAGCCATACTATAATCATATTCATATTTGTGAGAGTATGTGCGTTTGTGTCAGAAATGTACAGAACATTAAAATAAGGCTGAATATTAATCAAAATGGCCATAAGAAAAATGCCAGAGAACTGGAAAAATGCAATACAGACGCATCAACTGAAATTAAAATAGTCAACTAGATGTCAACATATCATCATATGTTTTTTTTAGGCATTTTAAATATGATTATTAAAATAACAGTTTGCCTTAAATAAAGTTCAAAATGCTCACAATATGACAATATATTCAGTTTAAAATATACAAATATTTGTATTATTCCAACTTGTTAAAAAAAATAAAACAAACCCAGTTGGGAATAAATTTTTTAAACAATGTCAATGTCACCTTTATTAATGAAGCACTTTAGACAAAATACATTGCATCAAAGCAGCTTAACAACAATAATTAGTCAGTGTGTCATAATGCTTAATGTTAAAAGACAATACATTATTGAATTTGGGGACGTTATCTCTGTTCAGTTTAATGGTGTCTGTGCATTCATTTTCAATTCGTTGATGTCCTCTTTGTTTACTTAAAAATTGTCTGTGCGTTCAAATTCAATCAAATCAACGATATTGTTGTAATTGAGGTGACCGCAACTAAGCAAGCCAGATGCGACAAATACGTATATAAATAGGTCAGGCAATACACTTTCAATAATTGCTGATTAATTCATTTAAACAATGTATTGTGTCCTATAGTGTCTTAACCTGAGTTTGTCACGCTATTAAAACTTACGCTATCCCTCCACCTCCCCAGTACCACCTGTTGGTATCTGCTAGGGAGTTCTACTCTTCTTGCTTTGTAATTTTTCACTAAGCTAAAAAATAATTGTATTTACTTAACAGGTCCACCAAAATCAAGCTCTGAATATTTCACGGGCATGCCAATAAATGCTGGTCGAAAACATCTTTCCAACAGATGTTATGAGCAAACTATAGGTTTGACATAAAAAAAAATCATTTTGAGCTGATTTACTGTATTTCAAAGAAAACACAACTATAACACTTAAATATGGTGACCAAACACACGTTTATAGTTGTGAATAATAATATGCCAAAAGACCCACCAGAACCAATAAGTTTTTAAATTTAAATTCATAAGTCTTCAGGTGAACTACTTGTTTAAAGCCCCAAAATACTGTGGCTAATACTTTAAAATATTAATCGATAATTGTCTTGACAATTGTCTTCTGCATCATTCTTGGGACCTTAATTTGAACCATCAAGGCATCCTTTAAACAATTTTGAAGAGTCCACAATACAGATATGTGTTTATACATGAGTTTTAATGCCTCGCTCGTGTTCAGCACCATGGACAGCGGCCATCGCTGATTCAATACTGTTTACTGGTAGTGATGCAGGCAGCATTTCCACAGAAGTATCACGTTGTGTTTAAAATTGGCTAATTTAATGTAGTATGGGGTTGTGATGGAAGGTGTAGAAACAAGGATGGCCACTGTCTGATACCACAGCCAGGCTAACTGCATTAACTATGAATGATTCATGAAATCTAAACTGACAGCAGCAATTGAAAGAGAAAAAGTGTTTGAAGAATTAAAAATGCATCGCAGACATCACTTATGGATGAATGTTGGCTCTCCTACACTAGGCTGAAACACATGAGAGGAATGTAGATATCATAAAGTCTCATGACATGCACCCTCATACGTCGCTTTGAATTTTATAAAGGTTTTCTCCGATCGATCAGCGGGAGATAAGTATCAACTGATACTATCATCCCATGACTCGATTGGTGCTGGCTAAATTGGCCGGTCTTATGAACCAATCTCAATCGATGACGTCAAAGCGTGAGGACATACATGATGAGTAGGGGTGTAAATGTTTTGGCGTTGAAGCCACATCATAAAGGAATACTAAATTGTTCACTTCATAATGAATACTTTTTTGTTACATTACATTCATTTAATATTTACTGTAACAATGTAACAAAAATATACAAATATAAGAATGGCAACATCTATAGTATTACTTTACCTGAAAAAGGTAAACGGTGGTCAGAGAACTTGCTTATCAGTTATTTAAACTTGATGCATCAGAACCGGCAATCATATAATAACTAAATAGATACACTGAATGTGCATCTTGTTTATTAAAGGAACAGTTCACCCAAAAAGAGACACTACTTACTTGACGACAGTCATTTTTATTCCTACTTAATGTTAAACATACTTTATACCATTCATTTGATAACAATAAGACTGAAACAATTTACCAAATTCTGAAGCGCCTTAAAACATTGTTATGGCTCAGGATGTTATTAAATTTCAGTGTCTAACCAACTGAGAGAAACTGTTAGTACAAATGTGAAATGGCACTATAGGAGTGTATAATATCGTTCTGGGCAGCATGCTGGTGTATAGAAAAGTAATCTATTAACCGATTCCAATTTTGTGTTTATGCAGTGGTAGATACATCTACACAGCTATCAGTGCGCACACAGTGTTCCACAAATAAGATAAGACAGAACCGAGAGTGATCATTTATAGATCCCAGGAGCTGTCAAGCTTCAAAATGGAAAAACAAGCACCTAAATGTGTCATAAAAGCAGCCCAGGCAACTCATGTTCTTTATATCAACTCATATAACGCTATTTTTTAGGCCTCAAATGGAAACCTGTACGTCACCTGTTACATTTTCTCATCTTGACAGCCGTGAACTGTCAGCGCACGTCAAAAAAAAAATGAATGGGTATGAAAAGACATGATGGCTGGTAAAATATGATAACATTTTCAATTTTATTTTACTCAATCTATTGCTTTTATATACACAACATAAACATCATTACTCTGAATTTACTCAGGGCGTGATATGCACACATGGGCCATACTGCTGGCCGCCAAAGTCCACCTATCGTGTAAGAACACATTGGAAACCTATGTTGCAAACCGCCAGCGGCTCCCTAATCATTCACAAAAAAAAAAAATAGAAATCTGATTCGATTGTGCCGCGGGCTTTAGAGCTACACTGAATGCACAGCTGTCTCCATTCAGAGCCGTCAGATCACGAACAGCTCTCTGGAAAATAACCCGCCCCACAAGGGCCGTAATGGGGTCTCAAATGGGTTCCCATTTATTTTGCCTATTGTGTAAATGTAGCACATACGTGTCTCCAGTGGACCGTGATGACTCCACAGCAATGCAGGCGGAGCTTTTAAACAGGCATGAGCTGTGATCAACAGTCAGCCGGTGTGGAGGGTTGGCGAAATGGAAAGCCATCGAGAGAGAAGAGGAGAAGATGGACTGTGTTGATACGCCTGCGGTACCTTCAACGCATTGGCTGCTCTTTCCAGTCCCACAGAGACTCCATCCACTAAGAATGCATTAGCAATTCTTTCTGTAGATGACGACACGTGACATTTTTATTAAGTAGTTGCGTAATTGTTGAGGAGTGATTTCCAGATGAGTTGGCATGTGTTTATTCTTGTTGACACGGTTTGGTTTACGATTACATGCCTGAAATAGAGACTAGAATGGCGAGTAATTGGAAACTGTATTTAATTACCAAATATATTTACAGTCAAAGCACTCTCTTAGTGTTTATTGAAGTGATAAATATGTGCATTTGATTTTGACGTCGAAACTTACATACGGAGATTAATGAAGGGCATCTACCTATCAATTCAAAATGCTTTTGTTTTAAATAAAGGTGTAAAACTTGTTTCACGTTGAAACATTGGTTTGCCAAAAAAAGCTAGTTTAGGACCCTACCTTAACACGATTTTACCAACTTTCAGCGGTTTTATGTGCTCTCTTTACACAAACATCTTCAAATGTCCATTAAGTCAAAACCCAACAGTTTCTGATCAACCACACAGATCAGTCAAACACCAATCAGCCGCTCCACAGAAACCCCACACCCACACCACCACATCTACCCACAATTCCATCCATCAACCCAGAAGAAAATCAGTAGGTTTCCATTCCCAAGCCAAGCAGAGATGCAGTGTACCCGGCCTCCCGCTGCTGACATCTCGAGCTCAATCACAGAGGCTTGATTTATAGATATGTAGTATGGTATATGTTGTAGAGACTAAAAGTTATCAAGGTTGAATGTTTCTTGAACCTAATTTGCACTAGGTCCCTTATATGGAGCTCCACAGGCGAGTGGAAAGAAGGCTGTTGATGATACAGGAAAATAACCGCAGTCATTGCGTTGGGTCTTGGATCATAGTGTGTTGATAGACATCGCCTTTGTTCAAACCTTTTAATTGAGCTTTCTGAATCAATCATGTGCACAGCCGACCGGGTTTCACCTCTGAATCACAAACACGGAGCCATGAACATGCAAGATGCTAGAAGCTCTTACACTACGTCACAATATTATATAAGATGCACTGTATCCTTTTTATCACTATAGCAATTAAAAATAGCAAACAATAACCTTAAAATCCTTCTTCATAAGTCTTTACTAAATACACATAAAATATTAAGTATTTTTCAGACCCAACATTTAACTTTGCAGTGTTGTCTGTTATAAGACTTTCATGCATTTCAACAGTACCAATTTTTTTGAGGTTTTTAGGCTTCAGTATGCTTCAGTTGGACATGGCAATTACTCACATTTGCTTCCCTGCCGCACATGATTCTGGACGCGGGTCAAGCCTGACCGACACTCAGCTGGAGGAAAATTACTTCTCTTTAGAGTTTAAATTGTCTAATGTCAGCTCTTGGTTTTTGTTCAGGCCAAGACTGAACTGGTTCGGAGCCGTATTTTTGGAAAACGTATAGCAAGATTTTAGTGATGCATTGGGGGCATAAACAATGAAAACTTAAGAAATTAAGTGGGACCATAACATTACTCCTGTGGTAGCTGTATTTTTTATGAGACATTATTTACAGTGTGTATATATGAGCTTTTGGATCATGGGATGTCATGTCCTAATGCCATCTCTCATCGTCTTCTCTTTACTGTCCAATGTGAAAAAGAATGTTTTTGTTGTGCATGCAAGACTTTTATATTGATAGCTGTGAATTAGATATTATGTGTGAAAAATTCATAAAGCATTTATGGTGCTTCAAAATGTGTTTTTGTTTAATATTTTATGCAAGGCGCATCATTTACTCATACACGTTTTATGTGTATTTTTTATCCATCTTTAAGTTCTTATCGGAAATGATTGAAGTTAAGTGAGCAAAGAAGATGTGATAGATATCTTGATTGTTAAACATATTAGTAATCATGAGTAAATGTTTCGACCATCATTCAATGATGTCACCGATTTGGAACACAGAGCCACTACTGACATTGACTTCTCAGTGTAAAATAAAAACTACATGACACAAACTCCATAATAAATATGGCTATTAACACTTCATCCACACCTCATATGAAACATCTGTCACCGGCATATTTTTATCACACTGCAATTTTTTTTTAACGAGTTTAATCTGACGACCGAAAATGCATTTGGTCGCATTACTAAAGCAAACAGAAGACTCTTCCTAACATTATCTTACAATAAGACACAAAAACAGAGTCCGTTTGATGGAAGTTCATGCAGTAACATAGTCACTTACATTATTACTCAAATCTCAAGATGGCTAAAGTGTGTTGTGTTCTGTACGAGGTTTACAGGCTCTGGAACATAAGGGACGGATGCTATCAGAGAGAGAGGAGGCGGGAGACCGGCCATCTCTCTTTGCCGAGGTACAGCGAACCTAATTCTCATGCTTTTTTATGCCATACGGTACGGGAGAAGTGCAAATTGAAAAGGCACACTGCGCTCTCTGTGATTCGCTGGCTTCTCTGACTGAATTACAGAAGTGACAGAGATCAGCGCTGACAGAGAATGCCTCTCCAGGTCTGGTAAGTACAGTATGAATCCAAATCGGTAGTCTTTACTCTCATTATGCGTGTGTTTGAAAAAAAATGCCGGAACATGTCACCAATTTTTAAGGGTGATGCATTGTCCACAAGAAGATGACGAACTGGATCATAACGTCCGGTAAACCTTTGACCGCAGCATCGATTCACCTGAGTGGAGATGTAGCTGAATGGAGGACTTGCGGTGGTGCGGGCGGTTAAGGGGTTGGCAAAGCATCGCTGACATTCTGCATGCAGATGCCTCATGCATATGGAAAGGAGCGTAATTACGGGCTTTTATCAACCTACGTGGGCGATGCTTTCAGCCTCTCTCTTCAGAAAAAAAGGGTGACAACTAGTACCGGCTAATGCAAATATTAAACAGATCTCCACGGTCCCCACCCACCCTCTTTCGTGTCAGGTGGATTTCATCACACTAAATTCTTGAATAACCAAAAGCACCGTTTATAAAAACATACAAACATACAAAAAGTACATTTTGTCATACGCTGGTTGTCGTAAGGATGTCGGGTCATTGCAGGTTAGCGTATTAACAATACATCCACTATCATCAAACTCGCCATGCTGAGTACTCCTAAGCCGAGAGAGCGGGCAGGGGGTGGTCAATAATTTAATGGAGTTTGTAAGACGAAGTGAAGAGCCTGAGTGCATTCCCTGGTGGTGCCCATCCTCAAACTCAAGCTGGATCATCAGCGAAAGAGCCTTTCACATTTTATGAGCCTATGACAGAGCTCAGCTTTTAAAACGACACCTGCACCATTTTTATAGAGAAAAAAAGCCCGAACAGTCAGGACACGGAGCTCCTTCGACATGACACACCAAGAGAAGATGGGAACTAAACAGTCAATGCACTGCAGATGAACTCCAGGACTTTCAGAAATTATACAATACAGTGGTTGCCAGCGCTTTGGTTACCAACATTTTTCAGGACATCTTCTACTGGGTCCTGCAGAAAGAAAGAAAATCATATATGTTTGAAACGTCCACAAACTTTGCAGAACAAAGATTTCTCTTTAAAGTTCTCTTTAAAGTGTTAAAACCATCGGCTAAACTGTAACTGCCCTTAACTTTCAAGCCAACATGAAAGCACCATGTTCTTAGAACTTAAAACCGGAGAAAATCAAAGGCTTGACAGGGAAAGTTGACTTGAACATGAGGTCTAGTGTACTATGGCATTAGCTCGATATATACCGCATGAAAGTATGTACTTCACAACAGGTGGGTTATTCTTCTGCCTTCACATACGATTTAGGCTTATGAAAGGTGTTATTATGCTTCAAGACAGCTTTTCAGAGAACACTAGAGAAATATACGGAATGTTCTGGACTTTGTCATCTGTCTTCGTCACTTTCAACAGCCGGTGACAAGTGCGTATAAGTTTCCTTATTTGACCCATGAATTGTTTGGATCTATACAGTACAAATACAGGATTTGTAGACATCAAGTAATCATAAATCAGATCCTGTTTTTCAAAGCCACTTTCAGCATTTTTACTAGATGTCCAGCCATCCCATGAATGCAAAAATCTCTCTCAAAGATCTGAAAGCCTTTGAAAGCAATGTCCTTCGACATCAAGCGCTTCCCGTGACTGGGATAAGTACAGGTAGAGCGGCTTGTAATGCAAACAAGGGCTTACGCCACCTGGGCTCCGACAGGATTCAAAGTTGTGTTTTTTCTTCTGTGTATTAAGATGAAGCCTTGAGCCGTTGGGCTCCATTGTTAGACTGCAGCTATGAAGCCAAACGAGGAAATCGATACGGTATTGAGCGAGGTTACTCTCCTCCCACCCACACGGACGGATAAAGTGCAGGGGTCCGGAGACCTGCGGAGAATCAAAATTCAGCCTCACATGACTGCTGCACGCTGACTTAACAGCCATCATTCCGAACAGCGTGAGGCAATTCTGACAAAGATCATCTTCAGTGTTGAAGCTTTAAATAGATCTGAAAGCTGATGATAGGAACTCCATGACCGAGGGTGATACAACCAAACAGTTCAAAGGAACTTCAACCGATGCTCGACATTACGATGTACCACAATGCTTACTGTGCATGTAAAGTTGTTTATAATTTACTTGTATCAGTTGATGATTAAGATGAATATAATCCATATTTCATATTCAACACCTATTTATTACTTCAATGGAAAGGCACTTTTATAATCAGATGTTAACATGCAGAAACAGTGTTAGTTTCTCATTCACACTTGGAGTGTCAAAGTCTCGGTACAGACAATAAATGTGATATTAATATCAATGATACCTGGTTTTGTGCGATAGTTCACCCAAAAACTAGGTCATCATTTACTCACTCATGTCATTTTCTTCTGTAGAAAACAAAGAAGATATTTTGAAGAACGTTACTTGTCTATTCAGATACCTCACCTCACAGGCCTGCAGTAGTTTCTTTATCCGGGATGTTTAGGTAGTGTTTGCCTTACAAACTTAAAATGTTTAAAACACATACCAATATATGGAAACAACGGCATTGGTATATGTTAATGTATTTAAGTTATTGACATTTACATGTACATAAATGCATAAATTCAGAGTGTTTCGACCGCATCCTTTGAGAAATCATTTTAAAGTTTCTTGCATTATAAGTGCTTAAGACTGTTAAGCATCTTGAGTTGTCACGTCCAACATTATCCATTTGTTAAAAACAGAATTAGACGCATGATGTAGTATAACTGTCCTCAATAGATTATGTTTTTCCGCAAACAATCGTAAATCTGTACCTGTCTTCTTTTATTGTGAGTAAACCAAAGAATTTTTTGAGATATGAACAATGCAATTCCACCCTCCAGGTCCTCAAGATTAACATAAGAGCGGCCGACAATGCGTTTGATAGACGTCCTTCATACAATTTTCTCTGTTTTGTCGTTTGTGAGCCTAACAGAGAATGTGTGTACTATATGTGCACTGTACAATTTTCTGTGCTCTCCAGAGAATATTTGTCTCAATCTGTTTTCAAACCAAACTCTCGTGTATAATTAAAATATCCATCGATAACACCGAGTACCTGCCTCTAACAACCTGCTTTCAAGGACTCTCAAACCAGCATCATGCGGCCTTATTCTATTATCACGGGTGCCTGTCATTATTTTGTATCTTTTTTCAAACATTAAAAAAGGTCTGAATTTTCAAACACAAAAGAGGATGTTCAGGGCCTGTAAGACGTTTAAAATCGCAATAAAACAAACAGAATTTAAACATGATGCATACTTTTAGGTAAATAATAAATGTTGGACAACAAATATGGATTCAAGCTAAAAGAACTACTAAGAAAAATGTTGATAGTCAGTCAATAGTGTGGTTTAGCAGTCTATACTATATATATATATTATACTTATACAATATTATATTTGACAGTGTTACAAATACAATCATCACAATCTAGATATCAGCAAGCCATATAATAAAGATTCTCCTAATACTGATGATAAGAGTGCATAACATGCCGCACAAACTCCAGGCAGGTTTTGAAACAGCAGGATCGCGGTAGAAAGTTGCTTTAAAAAGATATATAGGAATAAGTAAAAAAGAAGGATGTGATGATGTGTCTTGATTCCTGCAGAGGTGCCTCACAGCGAGGAGCTGATTAGATGTTGATATTGTTCTGCTGTTTACGTAATCTAATAATTTTAACTCGACAAGAAAACTAAATGCTCAGCGTCCTCAGCTCAACCCGAAAAAGTCACGGTCTAGAGACACAGAAGGGAGGGTAAGGGGTTCCGTTCTATTTCAATTTGTTTCTTCTACAGAACGGAAGATGATATTTTATAATATACCAACATCAACATTTTTCAAAATATCTTTGTTTTGTGTTAAGCAGAAGAAATAACAAGACAGAAGTTTTTTTTACTTTGCAAAGAGTCGTTTTTTAAAATCAGGTTTGCTCATACCCATAGACTAAGAGACCTACAATAAAGCTACGTCAGACAACCAATCAGCTATTGATCTAGAATCGGACGCTGCAAAGTGTGTCCAAACAGACAGAGGGGATAAACATCCCTGACAGGAAATGGAACTCAAATTAAAGATTTCCCGTCCATGAAATGAAAAACCTCTCGCCACGCCAATAAAGTCACTCATGTGGATCTCACACAAGCACAATGTGGCAGGAGGAATTATGTGCAGCCCGGACGATAATGCTGACAGTGATGGCATTATCGTCAACACCCTCATTTGTTAGGAATCGCACCAGACCTCACAAATAAAAGCCCAGCGCCATTGCGGTCGGGTGATGCAAGCATCCCCCATTACAATAAAATGGTGTAAATGGAGCCATCCCTCGTGGAGATCCGATGCCGAGTCCGCAGGTGCCGGGACATGCCGTACCGTAACAACCCTCAGCCATTTTCCGAAGCCGTGTGGCGGCTGTTGGTCGAGAGAGATAGATCGGCCTGACCTTTCTGCACAGGCGTGTTGACGCACACGCTTCGTCCTCCGTATTCCGTTCTGTACTCTCTTTCCTTTATTGAGCTCTAGGGGATCTTCATCAAAAACCTGCACGATGGTTGCTGTGTGTTTTTTCAATAATTTATGAGCACGGCCATCAGATAAAAGTAAACCTAAGACGTGAACGCATGGCGAGGAGCATCCATACTTCTAATGCATACGATGTCCGTGAAGGGGAAAGTGATTTTCCGCGCAATGCACACTCAAACATGTGGACTTTTGGGAAATGAAGAGTGTTTGTTTTCTGTCCTACAAGAGTGATGGAAGGTCCAAAAAGAGCAAACAAAGAAAGCAAACACAAACACGGACCTTGCACACCAACGGTGAGAAATAAAGAAAAAAAAAAGGTCAACACAATGCAGCTCTTCAAAGTTTATTAGACGGCAACTCTCTTTTCATTCTGTTCTCGCTGCAATTTCACTTTCAATACGACGCGCTGCACCCCTAAACTAAACCTTTCTTCTGTTTACTATCTATTCCTCTCTTAGGATTGGATCTGCAGATCCTTTGGCTCACTCAGTCACATAAAATGGCAACCCTAATTGAATCCGAAACCCTGAATTACCAAAATCTATACGATGTGTTTTTTTTATTTGACAGGATTTCTTGCCTTGATTACAGGACAGGAGAGAGTATCATGTGCACCCCCTTTTCGCTAAAATTATTGATTAGTTTTGCGTTATTTGAGAATCAGTATTTGAAATGAGTAAATATAATTTTAAATCTATTCCGCATATTTTTCAATGCACATTTTTCTATGCCCTGCCCATCGGTTTCATAAAAACCTCTGATAGAACCTTAAGGTTGACATTTGCATAGAATTCCCCGAATACAGAACATTTCCTTAATGAGAATTTCTCCCTTTCTTGATGAAAACCACAGCATATAATGTTCTCTCTGTAATTTTATACTGATTGCTTATTCGATTTTTTAGGCAAAAGGTAACTATTTTTACCATAATGTGTTTTTTTACAGTATTCATACATAATTAGCTCCATTCCTTTATGAGGATTACCGTTTTATCAATGCAAAAATCTGACTTCTACCTTCTTTCCCACCAATCCGCATCTAAAAAGCCACCTCCAGGATGGGTTAAATTTAGCTGACTGTGCATTTGGTGCAATCCTGGAAACCAAGTGGAGGTAAATCCCAAATCCATCTTTGAACTCTTCAACTCGGAAGCGCTGATGCATTCCTGTAAATAGCGATAGGCTCGCACATAAAGCAAGGGCAATCTGCCGGATAGGGTCTGTGTCCCACTGATAAACAACCACAACCCAAGACCATCCACATCTTCTGCAACATCACCACAGGGATGGGCAATTGTGTAATTAACCTCGACGCAAGAAAGACTGCAACAGAATGTGAAGCTTCAACAATGCTGCATCATGGGAATCTAGCTGGAAATATAAAGCAGCCAAAGGGCTACATGTGATATCAATGGAACACGATCCTATTGTCAAATTTCTCTTGCCATTTCGAACACAAAATATATTTTGAAGAATGTTTGTAACCAAGCAACAGCAGTACCCAGTCACTAGTAATGTGTAGAAACAAAACCAATGCAAGTCCTTGGGAACCACCTTTGTTGGGAGCCCACATTCTTCAAAATCTCTTCTTTTATGTTCTGCAGATAGAAGAAAGTCAACCAGGTTTAAAATAGCCTTCGACGTCTTTTCACAAGACTTACCCTCAGTTCTCTGTTCATTTTAGTGCTTAGGTACTTTCTCGGGCCAGTGTGTTAACCATCACGGATGAGGCCGTTGCGCAGAAACGTGAATAAAACTAGAGCTTAGCAGTGTGCGTGACAATTACAATTTCGCTGCAGAGTTAGGAGAAATCAATCATTTGTACGAGAGCTCTGCAGGATTGTAACCTCGGCCAGCCATGTGGAAAATAGGCTCGCAGTCACCCAGAGAGACCTGTGCCAGGGACACTGATGCCCACCAGCACAAACTTCTGCTTTGTCCTACAGGCTCCTCACAAGGCCAGCGCTTACAAAAGAGACGGCTGCGATCACATGCTCGGTATTCCTTAAGCTATACGATGACAGCCAGGCTCATAATCACAGCGCCCACATACAGAGATGAGATAGCCAAATAAAAAGATTATCAGCATAAACAGAGTTGGAGAAAATGCTTCTCACATCATGTTGTGATGGTAAAATCTCAAAATCTCAAAAACTCAATTGCTTTCAGGATAAAATGGTTTGTGCTGACCACATTTTGTTTTGTCCCTCAATTTATTGGCTGGGCAGCATAAAACAATCAAAATTCATGAGGAATTTGAAAACTTAAAGTGTCAGATATTCTATTCACCGCGTTGGCCTGTTTATATTTATATTGTTGGGGTTGTTCAAGGCAATTTATTCAAAATAACATTTTGTCTGACTTGGATCAGATCCTGAAGACCAATGGCATGCACCAAAACCAGTTGCTTCGATTGGGAGCCCAGAAAACGAATCAAATTAACATTTTTAATATAAATTCCCAGAGCCATTTAAGAATCCACTGTTTAAAAATGTGGAAAATATGGATGTGACAGCAACATTCTTCCAAATATCCATCTCAGGACTACCAAGAACAAAAGTATTTATACAGGTTTGGAACAACTGGAAGTCATTCAACACAGAAATGTATTTTTGAGTAAACTATCCCTTTAAGGTTCGCATTTGCATGGCAATCTGAGACACCACAAGTTCTCGGCATCGGTAAACTAACATTCAACCCAACAAAGAAATCAAGAGCTGGCTTACGCCTGACTCATGTCCTTGAGTCTTTGCATGAGCCGCTCTCAACTGTAACTAACAATGAGTTTGACGAACGTTTGCTCTTAACATTAGAACTTAATTAAATGAAGTTCACTTCATTTTGTAAGATTAAATAGTTTGCGTGGCGACAAATGTTGGAAAAACCCTGATGTGTTAATATTGCTGAAGGCAAATCCGAGAAGCAAAGATAGATAACAAATAAACTAATGAAAACGAAAAACTGGGATTTGTCTCATTCCTGCACTTCAAAGCAACTTTTTTCCTTCTTAGCTGCAAGGGGAGGAACACTTAAAGTCTAGCAAGACTTTATATCCTGTCATGAGATGTTCAAAATATAGGGATTTTAATGAGGAAAATTAGTCAAGAGTCGAAACATAAGAGTGTCACTTCATGGAATCTATAAGAGGACCGGGAGAGGTGAAGTGTATAAAATATAACCTGGATGCCACACAATTATGGGAAAATGTTGTTGGGCTGTAGCAGTTATTATGACCGGTTCTCCGACAACTGGGAAAACAAATCTTTATTTATTACAGAATGATTCTTTTTCATGCTGAATATGCAAGACCTACAGAGTAAGACCTGATACAAACAAAGCAAAACGAATGATTTGACTTTTCTCTGCAAAGCGCATTCTAAAACAGTCCGATTCATCCATGCCAAATTTGTTCTTCATTGTTTTACTCATATTTTAGTACAACATTACAATATCATAGCAAAATTCATTCTTTAATGCTTGTTATCTGAGAATTAGATTTGCTGACTTAAGCTTGGTTTTTACAGGCTATAAATAACACACCACTCTAGGTTACTATAATAAAATGTAGTGGAATTAGAGAATTTACTATAAAAATAATTTGACCGTATTTTACAGATGTACCAGCTGCCAGAAAACTACCTTTGTTTTACAGGATATTATTTGTAAAATACTGTTTCAAACGTGTCAGGATACAACAAGTATTTTCAACCAAATTAAAATGAAACATCCGTAAAAACACGCAGGCAGCGTTGCACTCGGGTCAGTCCAATCTTGCTCATCCTCGTCTCACTACGAGCTAAATCATTTTAACAGTCATCAAATTTGAACCTGTCAAATTATTGTAGTTGGTTTAGCTTTTATGTTTGCTATATACACTGTAAACTTGTATTAAATTGTTCAATTTAAATAATGATTTTGGCCACTAAAAAGATTTCTTTTTTTAAAGGTATCAGATTAGGCACAGAATCGATATTTTAAAAAAGCCCTAACCCTAACTTTGACATGACAAAAACGAATTTAACTATTTTTGCTGACATCCCAGAAACGTACATTATTTTACAGTGTAGGACTTTACTGCATTATTTTTACATTTGACAATTTTGTTTGGTGCTGCTAGAATATTTTTAACGTTACTTTAATGTACTCTACATTTTATTGCGCTTCAAGAGACTAAAAAGCAAACCATTAAATTTGAATAGATTCTATAAATAGTGCTAGAAATATATTATTTATTCGTATCATAACTGTTAATAGTTACATCTGTTGTTAAAGTCAAAAATGTTATTGTCATTGGTGTTTTACACCAGCTTACATCATTATTCTGCTACATCTCGAATACATCAAAATTCAAACTCTGTTTTCCAGAAGAAGATACAAGGACCAGAAGAATTTGGCACTGCTTATGTCACATCTACTTTCTTGATGTACCATGTTGAAATAAACACAAATGCAAATGAGGTTTCAGAGCTTTGGCGGTGGGGAACATTTTCATGCTGATGTTTAGCGTCATGAACGTTCAACTTGACGCCTACTTTCGTGTTTCACAGCGGAAAGTCATGCCAGTTGAAGAAAAACCACACTGACTTCACATTTCTGAGCTTCTTAGCTCTTGATATATAACTGCTATTTCATGAACAGAGATCATGTGGATTTACAACACTGGATCAGATCCTCTTTCTTCATGATTCGGTTTCATTTTTAGGGCAAACCTCGTAGTCATGTTGAGACGAGGAGGCGGATTTCCAGTCTTGTAAATGTGTCTTCAGGCGTCTGTATTTTCACTGGGCATTAGGGCAGAGCTCGAACCGAGTCAGGCATCATTTGTCTGTTAAATTGTACCTTTGCTCCATCTGTCATTTTAGAAAGGGACATGTTCACTTTGGAAAATGGCACACGAGAAGATGAATAGCGGTGGGCTGATTTGGTTGAAATAAGGTACCTGGTGGTTCTGTGTGTTCCGAGCGACAAACAACTAAACTCACAGCATTCACTGGCTCAATAGTGTCTCAATAATGGAATGTGGGTTCATTATATCATTTAAAAGCAAAAAAGATCCTTGGGTATATATGAGCTATTTAAGGTTTAACTTAAGCATTCAGTATAACAGAGACAGTATGAAGTTTTTTCCCTTGGCCTGCAAGATTCAAAATAAAGCGAAGCTTAGAAATGTCCCACTTTTTTTGCTGTGCCATGCTTCATGCCATCTTTCCGAGTTTTGTGTTGCTTCGCTGATGTTCCACTGGGAGCCCATCACATTACTTCATTATGATACATCTGTTTAACCAAGCCAGCAAATTAAAGTACTATAAACTCCCCGATCAGTCAATGTCTTCAATTCCTGTTTGTCTGCGCAGCTTACCCTCCTGCGATTCACATTTTTCTTTTTCTGTACGATACAAAACCCTGATGAAAAAACAAAGATATAAGATGCACTTGAATAAAGGTTCATTAAAGTATATACTGTGCATCTCAAAATATTCGAAAATGATGCTCACATCTTTGTCACTTACAGAAGACCTTCTAGGCTTTGACACAATTCAACATAACAAGAAGGATATTAAAACCCTTATGTTTTAAGATGCCTAGATTAACTAAATGTGAATGTGTACTGACGTCACTGCGATTCTTTGAATGAAAAATAAAGTGTCCATGAAATTAAATCATTTTCATGAATGCACATACTTTACGAAACACAAATTACCATCAAATAATGCACATGTGAAGTCACAGAAGGCCTTCAAGCATCCTTCTCGGCACAACAGGAAATCTAAGTGACTAATGAATATAAAAGAAAATAATTTTCAATCGGTTTGTACAAATGTATGTGCACCACACTGAATTTTGTTTTACAGCTGTACAAGGACAATAATATATTCCATTTCATTCAATTCTGTTCTATTCTGTTGTATTCTGTTCTATTCCGTTCTATTCGGTTCTATTCTGTTCTATTCGGTTCTGTTTGTTTCTATTTTATTGTTTGACAACTTATTATCAACTTATTCTACTGTCAAGTCTGCTATCATGAATCAATAAAAGTAAAGGTTTCAATATAACCTCATCGAAGTACAAATGTTCATAAATAACACCTACAAAATCTACATTCATTTCACAACTTCATATTCTTTATGCACTTTAACAATTTATATTTGATTATTTTGATTATTTTCTCTCTTAAGAAAAACATAAGACAACACAAATCTTGAAAACCACAACTTTCCCCTATACTGGGCAAACAAATGTATTCCTCCTTCCAGCAAGAGACAATAATTTAATATGGAATAAAAGCTTTAACTACTTCAGATGAGTTAATAATGCTTTGTTTGTTTCAATAAATGAAAAATTGCAGCAGTCGTGTATACAGAATTGTTGCATTTGGTGCCTCCATTACCACAAAACCGAAAACCTTGTACAAACTATAAATAAAAGACAACACAAGCACAGCAGGAGGTGACATGAGCACTTCTTCTGCATGTGTGATCACGTGTGTGTGTGTGTGTGTGTGTGTGTGTGTGTGTGCGCATGCGTGCGTGTGTTTGTGTGTGTGTTTGTGTGTGTGTGTGTGTGTGTGTGTGTGTGTGTGTGTGTGTGTGTGTGTGTGTGTGTGTGTGTGTGTGTGTGTGTGTGTGTGTGTGTGTGTGTGTGTGTGTGTGTGTGTGTGTGTGCGCATGCGTGCGTGTGTTTGTGTGTGTGTTTGTGTGTGTGTGTGTGTGTGTGTGTGTGCGCGCGCATGCGTGCGTTTGTGTGTGTGTGTGTGTGTGTGTGTGTGTGTCCCTGATCACATGATCACTCAAGCCATGCTTCTCTTCTATGATGTCTTCACACAAACCTTCTGTAGCATCTCAAAGCCAGTGACGCTCACATCTCTGCTTCCGTATTCTCACATCTGCACATACACCCAAACACACCAAGAACTCAAAGCGTTCCTGTTTGATTCAAGTTGACAATGGACAAGAGCGATATGGCGAAAAGTAATTATGAACGAAACAATATTGTCATCCACGCAATCATCGACTATGACGAAAAACACGAGACCTCATTAAACATGCAAGACCGACGCACGGAATGTTAATTTTCGCTTACATGCCTGCCTCTCAATGTGCATTCGTTTATGACAGTACGTCGCATGGCGGTCTAATTCTAAAGAAAAGGCATATATTCAATAACTGCTGGGATTTATTCTTGAGGTCATGTTCTCCCTAATCATTATTGTGTTGAGAAATGGACAGGTAGTTGTTCGCTGTGCCCCCCGCTCGTAATAAGACCTCCATCACACACACCTGCCCGCGGCTTTAGCAAAAATAACGGTGTGCGGCCGCCCGGTCTGCCGTGACCACCCTATTAAAGTTCCCACAATTTAAAGCTGCTGCGCCGCAGCACAAGAGCAGCCATTACTGCAGAAGTTCACGCTCAAGTCAAAGCCATTTGCTTTTTTCTCTAAAAAAGCAGATCAAACCACAATATGCATTCAGCTTGAAAATAACACGTTTTGGCAGACAAGCTGGCAACATGATCCGCGGCGCATGATAAAATGCATGCCAGACTTACATAGTGGGCAGATTTCATTCACACTTACACCATCGGGGTTAGACAAGGTCTGCATCTGATTCAGTAACCACATGCAGGTATCCATGTGCTGCATTCTTCGATTTTTAGAATCAAATTTTCCTGCAGCTGTTATACACAAAAGATGACATCACACCACAGATAACTGTATTATAACAAGGTTGTGATTATGCAATCTGAATCTAAAGAACATAGCAAGAAAGAGACGAATACATAGAGATATTTCTCTATTGGGTTGTGACCAGCAAACGGCAACCGGCATCATCTTCCATCCATAAAATGTTGACTACAAACGAGCGAAGCAACCTTCCCCTTTCCAACAAGCCTAGGGAGGGAAAAAGCATTCGTCTACAGCGACTCATTTACACATTGCCCAACATTTACACACGCAACAATCTAAATTTACTCCCTGAGTATTTTCTCACCGGCACTTTTAAAAGCGAAGTCTATCACGAAACCTTTCATTAAAGCCGCAGTTCGCTCAATCATCGCGGACGTTGCATTTGTTGCTCCAGATAACAATTTCATATAACATAAGGAGTGCGACATCGATAAAAAATACACACACTGGCCTTCGAGAGCTCGAATGCAACATCTCAACTGCATAACAAGCCCCTTGACCGCTCTGTTGAGAAACAGGATGAAAGCAGAGACATGAAAGTGACTCGAGTCATATCGCATCACATCAGTCAGTGATGTATATGTGCATATCAAACTATACCATATCATACAAGCCTCATGCATGTTATGTCTCAGATATAGAGGACAGAAGAAAATAAAAATCAAAGCATTCACCTGTTTGACATACTGGCACACTTATTTTTTATTGATAATACTAATTCCTTTTGTAGAACTTAAGCTATACTTTAATGTAGTAAAGTTTTTAGTATACAACATTTTTTCTAGAGATTCTCTACGTATTAAAATAAAAGTTTTAGATTTAATGGATCCTTCAGCCAAAAACAACATGATTCCAGTTGTTCCAAACCTGTAAAATTCTATTTGTTTGATTGAAAAGAAGGAGATATTTGGATAAATGCTTGTAGCAAAACTGGTCCACAATTGACTTCCGAAGTAGAAAAAATAAAAGCAGTAATAAACTGTCTACATTCCTCAAAATATCGCATTTTAAAGGGTCTCTGCAACTGTTAAAAGCATTCTTTCAAATTTCATTATCTGCATTTACCAAAGATATAGAAGAACTCAAAAGTATGTAAATGATGATACTCTTTTATATTTAGGCCATACACCTTTAAGAATTTCAAAGTTTTATTATCAAAGTGTTTTGCTTAACCAACCAACAATACACATTAAAATCTTACACTGAATTAAAACAAATCCCCGGACATAAAAATGTTGTGATTTATCTCTAAATTCCAACCATGAATTTCACATACCTGGGCATAAAACACCATGAAATGCATAGGTCGCACATGTGGTGACAATCCATTTTTATCTGCGGTAAAAATGTCACCATGGTGAGCATGAGCAGGGAAACATTCTGAGTAAATGTCATTACACAAGCAGACATGCAGAAGAAAAGTGCGAGAACTGTTGATTGGGTCATGAATAAATCAAAGCAGACGCCTAAATACTAGACTAACAACCGCAGCGGAGCTGTAAATAACCGCTTTATGAACTTCTGTCAATAGTGAATTATGCTCGAATCTCAGACCCAGAAAACACATCAATAACATCTGGAGGCAGCCGTTAGTGTCTTATCCTACATATTAAAAGTGACCCGTGTGTGTGCACATCTCGCGGTATATAATCAATGTTCTCTCTCATATTTGTTGGTTTCTTTATAAATAAAGATTACATTCAAACACTGCAAACACCAAGACAGTCTGTTAAAGTTCATCCATCAATTCCCAGGTATCATCCTTTCCAGGAATTAGGTCAGCACTAACCCGAGAGAGCCTGCAGGTACCCTCGCCTGAAATCTCTCTATGACCAACCAAGCGAGTCATACACGGCCTCACAATATTTAACCAAATTCCACATGAAAAAAACATATTTTGGACTCAATTAATAAGGATTAAGTCATTGTGTTGTTTGATTGTTAATTCACTTACAGCATTATGGATGTGGTATCTTCAGTTGAAACTTAAAATGAAATTGTTAGAGGATGTATTTATTAAACAGTAATAATATCAGTCCATGCAAGTTTTTTTTTTTTTAAGGGGTAAACATGCATATGTTGTGTATGTGCACAACATATGATGCATATGATGCACATTTTTAAAGACTTTTTTGATTCAATGGATTTGAGTCTTTGATAGAAATTACTTTTTTAGTACTGTTTGATTAGAAAATATGAAATAACATTTTGTAAAGTTAATTTTGACACTATATTTTTGACTTGGCAGTTCTGTAGTTTTGAAGGTATCTTGAAGCATCTTGAAGACATTAACAGATGTCTTTTGGATTTAGCCTGTAGAAGTTTTTCTCTCGTTTTATCATGTTATAATAGAACATGACATCGGATATCTGTGTGAAGCACTGGCTTTTGTGGACACAAACACCTCACTGTATTTTTACAATTAGGGTCATTTTAGCGTTACGGACGTGACATTTGCGTTGTGGCCTTGACATAAAAACGCACCTAGAATATAATTTTTTAACAACAAGAAATGTTGTCATAGAAGAATACTTAATTGTAAAATCTTATTTCGACACAAAACTTTATTCTGCTCTATCCTTATAATATAAATTCCTCAGAAATAGAAAAATGAATCAAACCTTTCAGTATGACGAACACTTTTGGCAAAACTTGAATTTTAGGTCCGACATCTGCATGCAATTACTCATCGCTGATGGAGGAAACAACAGAATGATTTTGGAAGATGAAGAAACATTGCATAAACATGCCACATCTGTCTTTGTCAGTTTGTATTGCTCTATGTTAATTCTTACAAAGGTGATCATGACTGCGAGTGTTTCCCTCAAGCTTTGCAGCCAACATATCAGTCTGACAGCACTGCTGTGAATTATATGAAACCTCAGTCTGCACAACACCCGACAACATTTCCCTCTGCCCTGAGGAAACAAGCCAAACGCAAAACAAACCACAACAAACAAATCAGCCACCGCTCCGGCACGAGGACACGGTTCGGCTAACCTCTTCCCCGCAATATTATGTAGACATGACAGTTTTTTTCAAGCATTTCCGTATCTGTGACTACAGTACACGGAGGCACTATTTGTGACGCTTAATTTGATGCAATTAAAAGCTATTAAAACACAAATTATTGTCAAATCTTAAAGGTTACATGCATTAAAAGTGATTTAAACTCATGTTGAGATCTTATGTGGTCCATTTGTTTAAAACAGAGTTAGATAGATAATGTCACTCAATACACTTCCCCCTCCATACAGCCAAAGGCTTCAACCTATCACCATCATTAATTTACAAGTTATTTATTGACCATTTTTTCATAAAATTCAATAAGACAGCTCAGGCGCTGCTCACAGTCAGCCAACAAGAGCTCGGCTTATTCGGAAAACTGTAACTGTCTTCTGTTAACATGAGTAAACCCAAGACTTTTCGGATATATGAACAACAGGATTCTACATTACAGCAACTCAAGATTATCATAAGGGTGGCACAAATTGCCGGTTATACCCCTTCTTTAACATGTCTACCTATTGAAACCACATTTACATTGGCAGAAGGCCTTAAAACCATTGCCTCCATCGGCAGATCAGCAGGCTTTGAAAAACTGCGGTATTTTCACCGGATGAATTTATTGTACTCAGTAATCATCTGTTCTCCTGGAAAATGTGGCAGCTCTGGTCTCCTGACTAAAATGACTAGGATTCATAGTCTCTCGTGAGATCATCCATCTACCTCACCTCCATCAATCTCCTGTCGTGCCCTTAGAGCTGCCTAACACTTCCCCATCAGAATCATAAGCTATGGTCCCGTCACCGTCGTCGATCAAACATCACATCATGATGTTAGTCTTCAATCACAAGTCGTCCACCAGAGAGAACATCATTTCAAATGTGCGCAAACAGGCCTCTCACATTCGGGACCACGCAGAATGGATAGAGACACAGCGCAAGTCTCAAAATGATTGTCATGAAATACAAATTCTATTTTGTAGTAAATTAAAGCATTATCACAAAGCGCAGATGTTTCGACGGTGACGTATTCCACCGAAAATCAGGGGCGGGCTCTCAAAGCGAATATACGCTCGCAGCTTAGCTTCCATATCTCTATTACAAAATGGAAAAAGTCCACAGGGAGTTTTTCGCACTTTAATTCAAGTTCTCATTCGAATTACACCAACCACAGCTAAACATAGCACCATTACCCTCCACGTTTCTTCTGCAATAAAATGATAATGGATAATTGAAACCTTAAGCTCATTAAAAAATCATCATTATGAGGTGAAGACGACTGTTTGTCTTTCCGTCATTCTGACTTTACTTGCAAGAAGGTCAAAACTACAGTTGTGATCTAATTAAAGCTGACTTTCAGGCTGTAAAATATTGGTTTATCATAGAGAAATGTAGGCAGATGTGACTGCTTAGTGTGAAGTTCCTGACATTTTTGACCTTTTGTTGTTTCTATCACAATGCATTAATGAATGTTGTTTGATGTTTTATTTTATGAAATACTTTATCGCTCAAAAGTTCAAGGGTCACTTACTTATTCAACTCACACATAAGGATAATAGTATATTCATTAAAAGCATACGAAATTCCAAGATGATATATTTTAACTAGGGCTGTCAAGCGATTAATCGCAATGTATCACATTCAAAATAAAAGTTTGTGGTTCCATAATAAACGGCTGTGTATAGTTTGTATTAATTTTATATGTATAAAAAAACAGAGAGACAGGCATGGGCATATATTTAAAATATGAAAAATTCTGATTAATTTTTGACATCAAGTCGTCAAATGACATCAAGCTCAAGAACTAAACTCTGGAGCTGCCGTGCCAATCCATCCAGCCTGTAAAAGATAAAAGAACGGTCAATGTGATGTCAAATGGTGCACTGAGAGAACCAAACAAGACTGTACTTCATTTTTATGCTGTCATCCTGAACCAAGGTGACGCTTTCTCAGTGTTGATCTCAGACTAACACATCAACTCTCTCCCATCTGTTTTTCTTCTGCTGTGAAGCTCGGCTAATTTTAAAAGACTCATTAGCCAGGATTCTCTTTATCGAGTGCCACCATTAGAAGCTGAGGCTTGTAATAAATCACTCAGATCTCTGGCCTTGCCTGGCGAGAGGAGGGGTGGGGGCAGTTCGGGGCACGGCTAAATCCTGTCGGGCCACTGCAGTGGGAACAGCCCAACATCAGGACCGAAGAACAGCCGTGAGCCAAACGCCAGCAGCCGACGACAAGACAGATGGTGCGACGCCAAGCTGGCATTTTCACAAGGCCCTACCGTCTCCCCTGCCACCAGCCAGCCAGTACACATCTCAGGCTTTTGTCACTGTATATGATTACAACAACACAGAGATGAAGCGGCGGCTGCGCACAAAGCTTCTGAATGGAAGCGAAGCAGATGCTCGTGACAGCGAGGGTGCGGTCGCGATTGGCCCTACTACTGAGAAAACAATCACAGAGCGCGATTGGTACCAGGAATGAGCTTGTTGCCAAGACATGAGAGAGGATGGGGCTTCTGTAATTGGCTGGAAAAGATCAGAGACTGAGCCATTCAGAACGTCCACCTAGGGCAAGTGCCTGAAGATGAACACGAGGTTTGTTTCGCTTACCGAGAAATGTATAAAGGGCTCTAAACAATGGTGACGTCAATGAGATGAGAAGAGGTCTGCTGAGAGATGGGAAGGAGGGATGCTGTTCCGGCTGAGATGTTTTCAACATTTATTACCTGAGGGGCATGATATCCGATGGAGGATTTTCCATGGTCACATTCGTAATGGAAGCATCACCTCCGTGACATTCCTTATTCCTCATAAATGGAAACATGAATTTACAATTGAACTACGTTTTGGTCTATGAAGGGCCATTTGTTAGGTATTATTACTAAAGTACCATTCTAGATTGTAATTTTCTCTTAAGAACATCTTTCCTTTTTATCAGCATAGATAACTTATCTTCTCTGATGTCTGGATGAATCATTTTCATAACAAAACCAATTTCTTACCGCTGTGATCGACATCGACCACACAACTTCAGTATTCCTGGAACATGACCCACATTATAAGCTTCAAGATTAAGTATTCCAAATTGTATTTTTAACATGATAAATACATTAAATTGATGATTTTATTGACACTACATAGCTGAAAAGAATACCTGAACCTTTACAAATATACATTTTTTTCTTTTCTTTTCTTTTGTTTATCCACAGAAAAGCATAATTTGATATGGAAATGTATTTTTTACCATGAGTAAGTTAAACAGACCATATAATTATAACCCGTGAGTGTGACGCAAGGCAAGAAATCTCCGGCTTTGGCTGTGTTCTCCTTCCTCTGAAATATTTTCTGCATTGACCAAAAAATCAGAAAGGGCTTTTTTGATTGCAGTTTAAATTCTTATAATAAATCTTTTATTTTTGAATATGTTATAAATATGTGTCAGATTTAGCGGTTGATTGCAAATAGTGATTTATTGTCTTGTTAACCAGAGATTTTGGAAATATCTACCATTTTGATTGAAGTAGATAGAAGGGGGTCTTGCTATGACTGAAATAGCTGTATGGAAGTGTTTTGATCTTGGCCGCCAAGATCAACTACTCCACAAAGGAACTTAAACAAGGCCCGAAGAAAGAGAGAAATCATTCTTGTGAATTTTACAACCCTTTCATATTTTCCCATGCGTAAAAGACAAAGAATCTCAGCTTTAATGTAATATATGGCACTTATACAGGGTCATTATAGATCAAGTTAGGCCTTTAGACTTAAATTTACGTTTGTTTTAACATTGCATGTTCTCTAAAACGTGGTTTTCAGAGACCAAAATATAACAAATCTTTAACAAGGCCTTTGTATTTTGAGTGGTTCGGGCATGTTACAGTTGAAAGTTGGGGCCATACCGAAATAATGCAGTTAAACATTTTGATTATTAAGAATGTTACACTTTTGTATCATTTATTATCACTAATCTATAAACAACAAATATTCTTTACACCCCTCACATAACCCAGTTTGCATCAACCAACATCCATTACTAATAATGCCGACCCTCGGAAAGCAACAAACATTTGGCCTTTAGACAGATCAAGGCATGTCAAAGAGTGGCTTGTGTTTGATCAAATCTGTATAAATTGCTTCGAAAAAACTTGACCCTGTATTTATTGTAGTCAACAGCTCTCCATCCCCTCACACACATGTGAGACGATTTCAAACCACAAGCCCTGGAGGCATCGGTCCCGACTGGTAATTGGGTCCCTTGTCACCCACTGAATGAAATAACAACATTCTCGGTCTCAGCCCTAATCTAAATGACATCGTTGTCCTAGTTTGGTTCCTGACTATTATATTCCTTGGAAAGGCTTCGACGAAGCTGAAGTCTATTGGAGGTGTGGCGACCGCAAACAAGGAGAGACGATAAGCTCTGAAAACAAAGACGGGACACTTGAGAAATTAAACCACAGTCAATCAATGCAGACTCAATAATGGAGAAATGATGTTATTTATAATTAGATTTTATTTTTTCTATGAGTAATGGACATTTTTATTTGTCCAGCTCAATGACAGATAAACACATTTCTTAGAAAAGGGTTCATCTAGTGCATGAGGATTGCAGCATCTGCATTTACATTTACGCATGAATGCATCCTTGGCATTGAACCCATGCCATTCTGTTCACGCAATGCCACTACCAACTATGTCTTCGGATAAATGTCTAAGAAGGAGAGTACAAACAAACCAAAGTCCTTCATTCCAGGTGTGCTACATTGATAAATGATCTGTAATTGAACGAAAACCGTCACATTTCAGCAATGACTTACGTGACAAACCAAGAGAACCAAAGCTTCAAAGTTTGCTTTAATAACAGAAGTGATGAAATATTATCACTGCTGAAACCTGTTTGCCGCTCACACGGTGCGCTCTGATAAGGATGATGAAATTACTCACTTACTAAGTCGTTTGTCATGGGCGAGATCTAAACCAGACAGACAGATTTCAAATCAAATTTTATTAATGCTGGAAATCCAGACATCGCAATTGTGTAACACAATGGATGAGTGGGATTTACCGTGATGCAATGCTGCATCCCTTGGCTAAAAAAACAGCTAGACTGACCTCAACAAACTACTTAAAATGTCTAAATACTATTTACAGAAATACATTATATTACAGAAAGCAGTTAAGTATAGACCAGAAAAACCTTCTGATCTCTGCGCATCTAAATCATCCCCGCTGGAGGAAAGCGGAAATGCATAAAACAAGTCGGGAAATTGAGCAGAGTATAAAGACTCCGTCTCGGATGAAATACGATTTGTTTTCCTCCTCTGCTGGAACCTCAGGTCCACAAAGCTGAAGTACATCAATTTAAAGAAGGAAAAAAGGCCTTGAGCAAATAATAAGATGCCTATTGATTTCAAACACACCACAACTTATTAAACTTAAAGGGACACTCATGGAACTCCACTATGGCAAAAGTTACTTTAGTTGTGGATGCCAATTATTTTTCCAGACTCCTTGTGAGAGGTCTTGAACGAGGAGATGTGCATAAATAATGTATTTTATCACTGGACTACAGTCACGATCAATATTATAGTTCAGAGACCCTGACCTGATCATGCAGCGCCAACACAATCCATGTAAAATGTTATCAAAGTTCTCTGATAAGTCCGACTCACCAGGTTCCGTACGCCATGTGGTTCGGGTCATGTCAGACTTAAACAAAAAACATTTTCTAATTTTGATTTCATTCCTAAATTTAAGGCAGCAGCAAACTTTTTCCAAATAAAACAATTCGTGATATTTCATATTTTTTCGTTCATTCTTATATCAGCTGAATCGTGTATGTGGTTTAAAACTAAATGTTAAGCTTTTAAGTTCATTCCTTTTTTTTATTTATATGCTAATATCGTAAGTCATGGCCTAGTAGTTAGGAGAGTTAGACTTCTAACCTCAGGGTTGTGGGTTCAAGTTAAGTAATATTTAATATGCTCCTTTACACTTTTACAGAATAAAAATACATTTATATGTACAGTCAGTATAAGCATTATTTAATATAAATATAATCTTAACTAAATGACAATATAACATTATTTCAACCAAATTTTGACATTTAATACCCTAAAAACTTCCTATATATGGACACGATCCCTAGAGTGACTTAGACATAAGGAGTGATTTAGCTATCTTGTAAATATGTATTTATAAAATGCAATGAATAATAATGTAAATACATACGTGTCGAGTGGAAATTTGTTTCAATGTACCTAAAAAAATATTTGACAATGTCACAAATCGCCTTGAGACAAGGTTTTTGAGTGTTTCCAAACTTTTGAATAGTACTCTTTATGTTATAATAATAGGGACTAATCATGTTATTATGGTTCGATGCAAATCTTATGTTGTAAATTCAGTAAGCATTCATTCAATTTCCAACTCAATACATTGTGAGCCATGGACTCGTTAATTCACAAACATATGGTATTTTAAGACACCATATCGACAAACTACTCATTGCTTCAAGGTCACCCGGCTCTAGGGAACAAATGTATGTCCTGCACATTTTTGTAAGGGAAATGTGACCGATTCAATCATTCTCCCTCTCAGGTCTCCCTGAATCTTTCCTCTCGGCGGCGGAGCGCTTCTTATCTCTGCACGCAGCCACAAACGTCTCATTCTCCGAGTCCGCTGGTTTAGAGGTGAGCGCCTATAAGCGTTATCTCTGTTCTAAATGTAGGTAAGACTGAGGTCAGGCTTCCGGATTGAAGGAAATAATCTTTAAACAGGAATATCAGCAGTCCTTTGAACCAATTCACTTATTCACCAGACACAGGATGCAAAGTGCTCCATCTCAAGAATTAAGGCGAAAATGATTTACTCATTTTATTTGCCAAAATCTTCAATGACAATGATCAAATTCCACTTTTGAATATGAATATACTTTCCACAAGCTTTTGCCGAGAGAAAGAATAACACAGTTAATTCAATGTTGGTCTATTCAGCATGCGAAGCTATCTTCCTGGCTTCAGAAGGCCCTAGGAATATAATACAAGTATCACATAGGCAATTTTATAAAAAATTATTTTTTATGGGTTAGATATTGTCAAAACCCAGTGACAACCATAAAGCATAACTATTAATAATGATTTATAAAAAATAAATATGGAGATGAGTATTTTAGAAGGACACCAGCAGCTTTTTGGAGGGGTGTGCTTTTATAATTTACTTCTTGTAAACGAGGATAAATTAAAAGTTTTCATTTTGTTGCAGGGCACATCTTCACCCGCTCACGTTTTTTCAATTACCAGAGTCTTGCTTACGCACAGCACCTGACACGTGTTGTTTAAATAGAGACGTCTACGCTCTCGCTGGCTTTTGCGTGGGTACAACGGCATCTGTTTGATGCCGTAACAACTCTCCCCATTGCCCCAACAAGACGTCTTACTCTCCACAAAGTGCTTCCCTATCCGTCATTTAGCACCGAAGCACAAGGGCTCGTGATCGCTTCGTAAAAGTCGTGCCTTTTGGTTAGAATGCTGCGTTTCCTTGCGGCTACAATGTGGCCCTGTTTCCCGGTGATGCGGGGAGTTCGCAAGGTCCTGTTTCTGAAACATAGCCCCAGGATGGCAGGATCTCTAGATGGAGGCTAGCTGGCATGGATTCCTCTCCATCTGCGACTGACACTGAACCACAACCGATTCCTGGAGAACAGGGCCGAGCGAACACCTGTTTGTCTTCAACAGCGTTCCACAGTCATGTTTTATGTAGGAGATGCATTATTCATGGGCTGGAGGTAGAGGCGGGACTCTGCAGGTACATATGCTAGGGGTTATAAATGTCTGGGAACGAAAATATGTTGCCCCTATTTCAACTTGAGACACAGCAGAGAGGGCCTTGGGTAGCCGTTTTAGGGGCGTTTCTCATTTACGGCTCGCCGGTGAATAATGAGGTGTTAGACAACTCAATCACACGTTTGCACAACAGCAGATGGGTGATTCGCACGAAATCTTGGTTTCAAGATGCAAGACATGAAAACACTCTGAGCAACAAATTTCATTTTGATACATTAAAAAAAAGCTCGTGTTTAAAGCATTCATTTATAAACTTTTACTGGCAGTTTAACCCCTTGTTATGCATTGGAAATATCTTTTTATGTACTTTAATATGCACTATAAATGCTTTAAGAACACTCAACATTCACGTTAAGAAGTTGTTTGTTATTAATTAATGTGCATCAAATGCAGACATGAAATGATGATTCCGGGGTTAACTCAATTAAAAAAAAATGTACAATAAAGGTCCTACAAATTGTAAAAACATACACCGCAACATGCAATAACAGGGATCTTCTTCAATCAAAATGAGAGATTTTGTCCTGTTTTTTTGTGATTGATTGTCGTGTCACAGTCATTTTTTGAGTATGTTGTTGCATCACGTTTGGTTTGGTTGCAAGTTTTGATGTTTCTATTAATAAAACAATAAAGAAATGAAAAATAAAGTAATCTGTTATTTTCGTGGCCATTTTAATTCTAAACATCATAATAATAATATTTAATAATAACATCATTTACTTATAAAAATCGGGATGTGTTGTGGCAATGACAGTTTCAGGATTAAGCAACGTGTTAAAAATAATCCTTGGTTCAATGTAGTCAACAACATTTTTTATAATCACGGGGTTCCGTGAAAATATCCCAGATTCTTAAAGTAAACTTGTATTAAATAATCCATAAGATTTACAAAATAATGTTGAAAAAAGAAAAAGAAAGAAGGACAGGGATATGAATTTGATTTGACTTTTCTAGATCTTGTTGTGATCTATTTTCGGGGGGAGTGGTGGTCTCTTGATGCTTTTTATGCAGCCCTGCGTTATTCTGCACTGAAACTGCTTTTCATACATACGATTAAGGAAGTAAAAGCCACCTTGAGGACAGCACTGGAGGAAACACCTAGCAAATTCCTTTTTTCATCTTAAGATATGAGTTCATTATTGTGGGATTTGATTTCGTGTAATAACCGGCACTGAATCGATCGAGCACATTTGGGTTGTCAGCAGAACTACGACCTTACAATAAGATTCATCGCAAATTGGTCTGAATGATTACAAATGCCAAGTTAAACTGAATCACTCTCTATATGCGGCTGTTATTTGTGTGTGTGTGTGTGTGTGTGTGTGTGTGTGTGTGTGTGTGTCTGTGCGTGCGTGCGTGCGTGTGTCTGTGTGTGTGTGTTTGTGTCTGTACAATGCCTCTCAATCCGCTCATAAACAATAAAGTTTGACCTTTGCAGGAGAATGCGGGCAAATAACTAATAGAAATTGCTAATTCAATTACGCAAGTTGAATAATTGCCCCGGTCAGTACTCAGGATTGCACCGATAGCTCAAACGTCCTTGGGATAAATTAAAAGTCGAGGTGATGATAAAGCAAGGAGGAGGAGCTATTTGTTGAACAAAGCGATGGATCTACAATCTCCGACACAACCTCACCGCAATTCGTAAGTAGTTTCCAAAGCGGCTGTATGAATTGATAAGGCCTTGTTCAAACGTTTTAGTGCGATCGGCTTTTGTGCCGCGGTGATGGATAAGTTTAGAGGTGGAGCATTAATACATGTTTATACGACACATAGGCACAAATCCATAAAAATGAATCATACTAGTTAGTTATGAGATCAAGCTGACATTTCCTGAACGCAGCTTATAAGCATGCGCTGCGGCCAATCATGCATCTTTGGTTGGAATGCCAAGGAGGGTTATCACCGGACTATTGTGGTCTTTAGAAATAGGTGTTGAGTTGGCATGAAGACGGCGCCCTGGAGGCTGAAGGGTCCGCTGGAGCTTAGCCGAGCATTCGGGTGCGTTGTAAGGCCGAAGAACGCGCTGCCGAATTTACTTTTCATTCCGCGCGACTTCAGCGCAACACAATGGAAGGATTTATGAACACGGACAAAAAACCGGAAAGCTGCGGAGAGCTTCAGGCTCAGACATCACGCTTTAAGACCTGCAGCTGAAATCTAGGTTGCAGGCTAATTCTGCCATTTTTACCACACTCGCACAACGGCCTCGCTCTCTTTCTCTCTTTGTTTGATTCATTTACACTGTCTTTTGGATTTCATTGGATTTAAGTTGTTAAAGCCTGCACCAATGACTCTTTACTCCCACAAGCACACCGAGGCAACTACACCCGCTAATTAGAATCACTCTCATGCAGGTTTACGCTTCCTGTGCCCGCAAACATCGCTGACCCCTGCTAAGCAAAGTGCGCATGGTTTTGCGTTCTGCATGTGTCATTTTGTCTCTGTACGTCGAACAGGCCTCCCGCTTGTTTGTGTAGGACGAGAGAGGGGGAGTGTTTGACGTGCGATGCACGCGCATGTTTGTGTACATGTGTTTGGGGGAAAAGACGGCGATGGAAATACAAGCAGAACTGATTGCGCGCTCCTGGGAGTTTGTTCTAGTTTGATCCAGTATTGCACGCTTGTGTCCGTTTTATAGGTGCATTACTACCACCCAGAGGAAACGGCTGCAAAATCACTGTCATATGAAGAATTATGAATCATAGGCTTTGGAGGAATCATCGCATCCATTTTATGTTATTTGAATAAAGCTGTTTAATTCAAAAGTGCCATCAAAGACAATCATAACCATTGTCTCCCAAATATATAGACTGGTATCGGTAATCTCTTTTTACACTGACACTTTAATACTAACTGCTTGAAGGATTGTTGTTTCCATGCCCGGGAGTGTACACATATGCTGGATTCCAGAATGTATAACATATCTACTCAAAAGGTTTTTATTTTATGCCACAGACCCCACAATAGAAATCCATAGTTTATAGGTCTTCGCAGCACACACTTAACTTGTGGACCAGCTGTCAGTCAAATAAACAGCCCAGCTCTGCTGTTTCAAGGCACAGGATATGTTTTTTTCATGACAGGTGCCACAATAAGAATGTTCAACAGACTTCATCTCCTCTTTAACATATAGGCTTCTGCCAACGCAATTTCTGGATATGATAAGCATATTTTATACCAAATCAACTCAAAAATCAATATTCCATTTCATTCCGTGAAAGTGAAGATGAAGTGAAAAACATTTTAAAGAGATTAAATTGAAATACAAAATGGTAATCGGGTCTGATGAAATGCAACAATGAGGTTATGTGACAACATTTTTAAAGGCAATAGAGGATATTGAAAAAGGGAGGTTTCTCCCATGAGACACTTGCCAGCCTGTGTGCATGCTCAGAAGGTGAAGCGACCTGGAAAACGGCGATTTTTTGTGAAATTTAAGCTTAGGAAACAAATTGTACAGTACATTTCCAATTGAATTATAAATCATAAATATATTTAATAATTTTTGCATCCAACATTTCTCAATTTTTATATTATTTATTTACATTTTTAATTTTTGGAATTATGTTAAATATTGGCAATTTATTAATAATAAATCTATTTCCCAACTTACTTTTTCAAATTCAATGTATAATCGCGTTAAATTAGGGATGCTCCGATCAGGATTTTTGCACCCCGATACCCAGTACCAGTATCATTGGAATTCTGATGCTTCAAGTTTATATAACAGTAAAAAGAATCATTATGTGTGTCCTCACGCGTGGTCATTATCAACTGAAACGTTTCGTAAGAAAGGGATCATAATATTTGGATTTTTGACCAATGGCATTCCTAGTGTTAAATAATCATGAATTCAACATTGTGCAAAATAACAGTAATTTTAATGTACTGTCACAATCTTTCAATAAGTTGTAGTACGCTTTATGTGATGTTATTACAATGTAGTGTACTTTGCAAAGCGTATAGGGCAAATACTATGAAAACAAATCCAAGAAAAAACAATTCTGCATTTTTGAAGAATAAAAGAACTTGATTATACTTCATTAAGAATGGACAGATTTAGTTGTGCCGAATTATAGACCCAATGACACCAAACGGATTAAAACCGTCCACAGCATACAAACCAAAAACATTTTTCATCATTTCTAATTCACCGTCCTAAAATCAATATTAATCATGTCATTGACATTGTGAGAATACAAGGCTTCAGCGTTCTCTGTAACAGCCATGACCGCACATACAGCCGTCTCACGAGCACCAGAACCCATTCGAGAGGTGAAATTGAATTTGCCTGTATGATTAGAAATGTCAGTGTGATGAAATGCTGTACAACTGCCAGAGGTTAAACATGAGAGACATCATTAAAGAAACAGACAAAAGCTTATTCTTCATTAAGAACGGACCAGAAAAGAGACGGAGGAGAAAAAAACAAGAAGGAAAGTTCGAGGTGAAACGTTTCGGCGTCTGCTACACCTTCTTTGAGAGGCTGCCGGGCTAATGTGACATTTGAACATTTACCGCACCTCATTACAACAACTCACAGCATATTAACCTTTGTCTGCTCGCTGTGCCCATGCATATCCCTCACTGTCACTCTCTGTGCCCACACACCCAAAGCCACTCGTACAAAACTGGGACATCTTCTAAATCACATCCCTTATTCAAAACTCAGTCATTGGTTGATTTGAGTGATCTTGTCCTGTGATATGCCCTACCTGTGATTCTATAATTGCGGGTACATGTGGGATATACAATGAAAAAAAGTGGCCTATGTTTTCAACCAAAAAACAGCATGCCCCTACAAAACGCTCTTATATTTAAATTTAAAAAATAGATTTTTGTTCACTTTATCTTTCATTTTTTCTCTACTGCTTAACATATTATACAGTAAAATTTTAAAAACATACACGTACGCCAAGAACTGCACATTGTTACTTTTAAAAACCATTTTCATTCACTACAGTGTTACCTTATTTTTTTATAAAATGATGATTATAATTTGCAACAACAATTTCTTAGAAATAGTGTTGAAAGTAATTAACCAATAATTGGGAAACAAGAGAAGTCATCCTTACGAGTCTTTTCTTCCCACTAGGCTTGCGTGGCATCCAAATTTTGATATCGTCAAACCCCCTCCTTATTAAATCTTGATATAGGGTATGACCATAAATAATAAAAGAATTATGACGTACGCCACAGACAGCATCACCAAAATGTTGGCTTGTGCCTAAACTGTTCAGAAACTGAACACCAAGCACTTATACTGAAACAATGAGAAAATAATATGCACAATCATATCAACAACAAGTTAAGAGACCAGGTCACTTGGTGTGCGACTTGTCATCTTTCCCCAATCTCTCTTTCTCCTCCACACTGTCACGTGATGAAAACCATCCATTTGCATTTTTAGGCATTAAAAATTATATTTAATATTTAATCCCGGTCTCCTATATAAACGCATTGTTTTTTATGAAGGTATAACGGTATTGAAACTGATACCATTGCTATTTTATATCCTGCGGTATACCATATTGCCGCATTACCGTTTAAGCCCGCATCCCACACTTCTATGACATCCAAGCAACTAAATTAAAGTATGTGCAATTGAGACAATCCACTGATTTGGAGAGATGTTTACTTTCACAATGAATTAATGTCATGCTTATCTTATTTATCTGAAGGCAAAACTATTTGTTAAATTTAAAGAGCTTGATGGATTTTACAAAAATCAGACATCATTTAATGTGATATAAACTCGCTTTTTTTACCATGTAATGGTGTTTTGAAAAAAATAAATTTTTATTTTAAAAATATGCACTCATAATTGATACTGATGTCCATGGATGACTACGGGACATGACATGTTCCTACATTTATAAAATGGCACTTGTGTATTTCAAGGTAAGCTTGACAGCACTCAATCAAATCTGCAGAACCTTATCCCAACACATAGTAAAGGGCAATTAAAGACCAAATCTAACAGAAGATATTTTTACAGTACCTATTGCTTTCCTTGAAATCTATTTTCTATTTGAAATCTATATGAAAGGCATTTGCAACTTAAGGAATATCAATCCATGCTTTTGAGTTTATTTCTTTCAATCTCTCCATCACGGCTTCTGCAACCGCTGAACCACACAAACCCAAACAGAACTGTGGGATATCGCAGGCATCAGAAGGCCCACTGTTTCCTTCAAATGTTGAATAGCTGGAAGCATGACACCATTATTCCTTTCCTTCTCGGTTTCTGCTTGATATCTCAACCTTTTTTCCAGAACGGGCACAGCCGATCGTTCGACCTCATTTCATTGAATTCCCAACGACCCTTCACAATGAAACACCTAACAGAATCCCCACGCAACGCCTCAGCCAGCAGCAGGATGTATAAATGGGACACTCACGGTCATTGCACTGGGTGCCCGAGTAAGAGGTCATGGAGCAGTCACAGGTGAAGTTCTCCCACTGCTGGATACAAACACCCATGTTGGCACACGAGTCCTCCTGACATGTGGTACTGGGACCTGGTAAAAGGGACAAAGGAACGGTGTGAGTCAAGAGCAATGACAGATATCAGCATGACTTTCCATCACAAGCGGCACAGCCAAGACGCATGCATGCATGCAATGTCATTCACGGGTCAGCATAGACGCATTCACCCTGAATGCTGCACAACAGTGAATCTCAGCTGGTATAAGGGTTTAAAACAAAGTAAAACTCTAGTATGATGATTTTTAGTTAAATGTGTCGTGCATATATTCAGGTTTCTTGTTTTTTGGTAATTGCATTTAACTTTTCTTCACTGCTGTTCTATCTGAAGCTGACCAGTTGAGAAACACTCAATACAAACATAAAATCATAGACAAACCTCTGTATACATTATTAGAATAAAATGTCACACTGAACACAGCAAAAGAAACGTATTAAGGATCATTTGCCAACAGTTTTTTATTTGTATGCATTCCGTCAAGACTTTGCGATAGACACAATCATGTCAGTTTAAACTCACATCACCATAAAAATGCAACAATTAATCATGCATTTAAGAGAAATGAATCTCTTAAAGGACATTAAGCGTCTATGCTGGCTGAAATTGCTTTTAGTGAAAGTACTGTAAGTTTCTTACGAAATTATATTTGGAAACATTATCAGATGAACCGATACCAATTTTCTCCACCGGTGACCGATTATTGAGAGTTATATATGCCACTAACTATATATTAGTGGTTACATTCATTTACATTTACTTCATTCTAAAGTATTTCATTACATGAATATTCATATGAATAAACATATTAGGGGAATGTTTCCAAGTTTGTGCTCTCTTCTAAACTTATTTTTAATTTATTGAATTTTATGTCCTCTTTTGATGAACGGAACGTATCAGCCCTGACAATAGTCGATCTAGAAAAAATTACATACTTTATATTTTGATTATAGGCCAATATATAAATGCATTATTTTCTCAAATCCTCTCTTTCAACATGTTTTACGCCCATCAATTAATCTGTATTCTATTCTTTTGCGATTTTCAGCCAGATGTGTTGTGTTGTTGTGTTTGTACTGTACAAGGCACAATGGTGAGACCGTCTACCTTGCAGATCAGCTTTGGTGAAACCAACTTGGTTAGCAGGACGGAAGAGAGGAATTGGCAATGAAGGACGGTTAGTTAAGGGAAAAGCAGAGCAGGAGGGAAAAAAACATGGGAAATTATTTTAATAGGAAAAGTATGCGTTTAATGTATTTTTCATACATGATCTGTACATTTCAGGCTTTTCATTGAAATATGTTGGGTCAATGCAAAAAGTTGTTAACAAGACTTTGACCAAGGCGCCATCTGGTGTCTACTGTGATGGGTGAAACACAACAGCTGAAGATGTTAAAACAGGTTTACATATGATTTGTTCACCAGATAAAGGCTTGTGGGTGGTCATACCCTCACATCCGCGTTCAATCTGACCGCTGCGGAACAGAGCGTCATTTATGAGATCAGGCAAGCGGCCGTTGAGATCCATGGAAGCTAAGCAGCCCTGAAAACCCTCTCGAGAAACCACCAACTTCGGCAGGTTCTGGTACATGTTGGGACCCAGGCCGGCCACGAAGAGATCACCTGGAGAAATTATATTTATGTGCATTTAAAATCAAATTAATTCATCTATACTAGCATTTTCTGGTCAAATTCCAGCAATATCGACGTGAAATAAAATGCCATGAGAATGTAATTGTTACCATTAAACACAACCAACTGTTTTTTTATCATACAGCAGCAAATAAAGCAAAATGGAGAGATATTTATTTGCCTAATCTAAAAAAAGACTGTGACTTCACTAATAAAAAATAGTACTAAAAAAGAATAATGTCAAATGTTGACATCTGTGCTTTAAGTAGTTAAAACCTTTGGTGAAAAAGTTATATTTTTATAGTGAGGTTGACATTTTCAGGGTTTTGCTCTTCTAAAAAAAAATCACCTATTTTAAGTAAATTTCTGTTAAAAACAGTAAAAGCATGAATAAATGTTGAATTTGAATAAAGGTAATAAAAAGTAAGACTTTCCGTAGTAAACATTGGCAAAAGGTTTTTATTAATTTCTTATAATTAGATGCCAGTTAGTAGTTAAAGGGCCCGTACGATTCTAAACCTTATTTTACATTACCTGTGTGTTTGTATACGTTAAGCATCAAGGTAAGTAATAAAACTAATTATGCGTTCTTTAAAGATTTAATGGAATTTATGTATAACTATGGACACAAACAACAAAAATATAAATATATTGATCACTATCTTGGGGCACTTGAATAAACAAGCTATTAATGTATCTTATAATGTAAAAGCATAAATAAAAAAACGAAGATCAATTTCTCCATTGCTATTTTATATTCTAAACATACATATCAAAAGTATTAAATATTAAATTGTGATATTTGTTTGCCGTTACACTATAGGACACATGTATAGTATATTTATCAATAACCAACAACGGTTTTCAATAAAGAAAACTCAAATGTTCAGTAAAGTCTTCATGCTGTGTCACTGACCTTTCAGGTCTAGATTTTTGGCACCGTTGACCACCTGACTGACAGACTTGGCATCCACCTTCAGCGTGTGCGTGTTGCTGGCATCTCGTGTGATCACCACATTGTGCCACTGGTTGTCATTGAGTGGACTGTCGCTGTTTCCCTTCAGAAGGCTCGGCCCGTCTCCCAGGTTAAACACATAGTGGATATACCTGATACACACAAACACACACTGCTCAACAACTGAACTCTAATTCGAGTGCGATTCTCTGAAGCACACTCAGCTCGAGTGCACAAGCATGCTGAGTCCGTAGTGAGAGACTGAGATGACCATGAGAGTGGACACTTATTATAGAATCTTTTGACTCACCCTTTGACAAGTTCCACGGCAATGAAATCATTCCCGTCGCCGCTGTTAAACAGTATGAAACCATCACCTGAGGTGGTTTTGAACTGAAAGAAGAGGTGCATGGTACTGTACGCCTGCAGCGTAGAAAGACCCAGGTAACTTCCTTTAGTCTTAAAGGTGACCGGATCGGCCACGATGGAGCGCATGCCGAAGCGAGCGTTGAGCTCGCAGAACTCTATGTCGCCGTTCTTGCACATGTCGATGTACATGAGGCCATTGAATTTTAGGCCCTGCAGGTGACCGATGAAGTTGGATGGAGCCGAGGAGGCAAAGCGCCGTTCGGTCAGGATGCCCGTCTCCATGTTACTGAACTCCAGCCGAGTGTGGTCACCATTCATCTGACCTGAGGAGGAGGAAGTGTTAAGCACGGTGACTTCACCGGGACATCTTATGAGCGAAAAGTGGATGTATTATGGAGCACTCGTACCTTCTGCCACATCATCGTCCACTATGAGTTTGAGGTTTTTACCCCGCCGCGTCACACGGACCGAGTGCCATTCATTGTCGTTCAGCCTCTGACCTGCGTATAATGTCTCTGGTCCCTTACCTAAGGACGAAGTGTCAGTTAGTGCCTCCACAAAATATAAAGTGAAACTTGTGCTATCACTCACTCTCCCTTCGTCATTTCAAACTCATGACTTTATTTTTTAAAGCAAAACACGAAAGAAGATATTATGAAGAATGTTGGTAACTGGCACGCATTCACTCGCATTTTTTCTGTCCTTAAAATAGCACGGGTACAACTGCTGTTTAAATACCACCTTTCTTTAAAATATCTTCTTTTGTCTTCTGCGAAAGCAAAAAGAATCACATTGGTTTAAAATGATGAGAGGGTGAGCAAATGATCAACACATTTTGATTTTGGGGTAAACTATCCAATTCATGTCATGTAAATAACAAATCCCTCCGAGGTCAAAATGTCCCTTCAAGGTCATAATGAGAAAAAGCATTTCACCAAATTTTTAACTTTTATGAGACATTCTGTTTAACGTCTATAACCATGTCTGTCTAAAATACAGTTCGGTGCAAATGTTTTAAGTGTATTAGCATTTTCATCAAAAAATACTTGGTTATTTACTGTTAATTTACATCATTATGTAGTGAGTCAGGAAATATTTCACATTTGAAAAAATGAAGAAAAAAATCATTTTTAATAATTCTTAATTGTGGAAAAATATATATAACCGATGAGTAAGTGAACCTACACTTTTAACCAAAAGTGTAAATAGATCAGTGTTCCATTAAAGTCTACATAATATATGACATACATGTTTGACTCATAACATCATTATTTTACTGAACATTGATAATTGAATTCTGCCATACTAAGACAGCAAATGACTTCTTTCATCTAAATGTCATTAATAAAGTCATGTTTTTCTCCAATGCTGATAAATGAAATTTGTGTAACTGCTTTACTGTCCAATATGAAAAAATGTGAATGTTGAATAAACCTAAATGTATGTAGTTTTATTTCCTATAATTTACTTAGAACATGGTTCAAGAATTGTCTGTTTTATAATTTTTACATTAATATGCGACTTTATGGACTTTAACATAAACGCTCAAGTTGTTTTCCTCTACAGCTTGTCACATTTGGTTATGTATAAGTAGATTATACTGATAACAAAAACGTCTTTTATTTAAGTTTCATTTAATAATTACATGAATTGTATTTAAAAGAAAACACGTTTGACAATCGCATTAATTTAATATTTGATGTTGAAAATGATTGTTAAAAAACACAATTACATCATATGAACAATGCATTTGTGGTGCATTATAGGTTAAAGACAGTAAAGATATATGCATATCGAAAAAGACCAAAAATATAGTATAAAATATAGAAGAGGTTTAAGACTGTAAAGAACAAATGCTGACAGTCTGTCTCAGTCGATAACAAAACATATATCTCATGTTAGTGTTTGTCAGATAATATACACCGATTCCCATTTCACATTATTAAGCTTTGAAATGCCGTTATATGTTTTTGTTATGTTTTATATAAATATATTAATATTAATAATATTTGTGACCTGGCTGCATAAACATTCAAAAAAATTTCCAAAAGAAGCCATTTACGAATCTCTTCTTCACCGTCAGTCAAAATTTTGGACTAACGTACTTTTCTTTGGCACATTCTATGCAAAGTTTAAAATCAAGAAAGCTAAAAATAGGTATGCAATATTGTGACTGCGTTTGATTTCCTTATTAAACTTAATTTTTTTATTTTTATCCAGAGTTTGACCGGTAGTGTACTGAAACCACCGGTTTGAAATAAAACCTTTACACAAAATAATTTCCTGTTCTAAGTTTCTAATATCATCAGGTAAGAAAAAGTAGAACAGGTTGAGCACTTACTGTTGTTACAGTTTATCCTGCCACAATCTAGATGGGGGAGAACAAGTGACAGATGAAATCGCTTCCTTCAAGGTTACAGCTGCAGACATCCAACAACAGAAAGTCCACCTTCCGGGGACGAGCACATGGAGCGGCGGCCATTTTTAATTGATTCCCAAAAACCACTTAAGCCAATTTTTGAAATCTAAAGTGGCCCTAATAGTATTAGGGGACACGAGACCCTTACACATTTTGGACACATACAGATTTGAGAATGTTATTGCATTATAAGCTAAATATCGAACCAGGCCCAATTTCAATCAAATGATGCTACTGCAAACTCATTGACGTTAGAGAAAAGTCTTCATCATGGATTTTAAAAGGATTCATAATTATTGTCCCAATAGTGTCTTAATTGAAACCATATGTGAAATGTTTAGTTTAAATAAAATATCATTGAATTGAAATATTCCTTTCGTGAAAAGCATTTTTAAGTGGGTGAATACCTTAGGAGTCACTGTATAAGTTGGATAAGAGTCATTTTTGAAACACCAATTCAAACGTTGTGTTTTCTAGAAGCTGATCAAATCTTTCTTTGTGCAATTCAGGGTGATATAATTTGCTGTTCACAGGGTTCTATTAAAAATGGCTGCCAACTCTAAACCAAATGGATTCATCAACCCCCCAATTTGTATATTTGGTCAATATTCATTTACTTGCATTTTTCTTCAAGCTACTATCAAACACGAGGGTTGCAAATTCGTACAATAATCGGGTTTGGAATCCATACGGCCGTTTCATCATGTGCCGTCAACCGCAACAGAAAAGTGGGAGCAAACAGCCTCGGTCCAAAAAAGCACCAGCACCATACAGCGGTCAACACTTTGACAAACATGTTCCTCCTTAAATACAGGCAGATATTAGAAATCAAGAGTCGCTGAATGTTCTGATGATTATGCATATTTATGCTTCAAACATAAATGATGTGTTGTATGACAGAAAATGAAAATTAGCACTCTTAAATGAATTATGGTGTAACATTTCAGATGCGAGGACTTAAGAACTTTTTTCTCTTTTATTCTTTTTGCATGTAATGTGTGCGGGTCGCATGTATAGTGTAAGGTCAGCGTATGGTGCTGTATGGTCAGTGGTCACCGGCTGCAGGTAAACTGGGTGCTCTGGTCTCGGGCTGTCAGCTTACAGGGCCGCAGGCTAAAGGCCTTTGAAGGGGTGAGTACCATCTTCAAACAAAGCGCGAGCAATCCAGTTAAGAGTGAGGGATGGGAATGAATAGTTTCCGGATGGCATGGCATCTTTGTGTGTAGTTATACCACCTATGGTTAAATCATCTTCCTGAATTGATGCAAATACTAAAACAATATCAACTCAAAAAACAAACTACATTTCTAAATCCATTAGGGCTGGGCGATATTTTAACCGTTTATATTTATGATTACTGGATATAATGGATATTCCATTGATTTAAAACTCATTTTGGTTTTGAAAAAAAAAGTTGCAAAACGGAAAAGCAGGAGCCTCATTTATAATTAATTTATATGAATACACATATGAAGATTTCTAAAAAAATCTAAACAGTGTCTATAAGTGTATTTTGTGTCAAAGTGTAGTAGTATATATTTTAGACTAGGGATGTCCATTTGTGCAAATTCCCATAATCGATTATCAATCAATCAACAACCAATTAATCGATGAATCATCAATATGTTAGATATAATAAGTCTATACAGTCGCATTGAAGCATGCTTATCTCCTAGTTAAGTTTTTAAAAATGACTGTGAGGAGTGATTGATAACATAATAAAACCATGTCTTTAGTAATTAATATGTGGACACATGGGTGTCAGTTATGAACAAATTGATATTGAATCATTGCATGTGTCTGCTAGAGAAAATAGAAAAAAGACAAATGCATAAAGATAGCATATATAAATGATATAAAGATGACAATATTCAGAGTAAAACTAGATGTTGTAAACTCCAAATATGGATATTGGAAGCGGATGGCATGGCAAAATAAACATTAAAGATGAAGTCTACACAAAGTTTTATAAATGAGCTCCAAATGCTTATTTACAGATTTGCTTGGATTTAAAAAATTTTGTCTTTCCAAAACCTTGTATTACCATATTTTGGGATTTCAATATTTTTATGATAAATCATTATTATTAGTTACCTTTAAATGGTTGTCACTGAGTTTGTGAAAAGAAATACCGTGTTGTCTGATTTGATCCCATTTCCTAAGAAACAGTTAATTTGGACATGCAAGGTTTTGGAATGAGAGCAGAAATATATCACATTGTATATACACAGTGTGAAATATATATTTGTAGTAAACTTTCATTGCCCAGCCCTAATTTTAACATTTCTGTTTGATTTATCAAAGTTTCTGTGAACATATTTCTTCAGTGTCAACTTCGTGAGCTTGTCTATGAATATGGCTGGCGCAGATGTGTCACGCAGATCATGAGGTCAAAGGTTACGAGAAACTGTGATGAGATAGTCTGTCCACATCACTCGCAAACAAAGCAGAAGTACAAACAACAGAGGCATGCAGATCAAGAAATAAGAATTAAGTGTTAGAGAAATGATAACATCCAGCAACTTGAATTTCTGATACACCGACGATCGAGAAAGGAGAATGACATATAAAGAGAGAGAGACTGCACTCAAGAATGGCGGTATATATGAAGTTCTATACGGTACCTAAGTTGACGATAAGTTTGACACGGCCGCTGTCCAGCTCCAGTCGCAGTGTGTCTGCGGACTCACGTGACGTGGCAGCCATCAAAAGACCAAAGGCACGCTGGGACATGAAGCGCAAAGACACGTCTTCTGCTTCTGTATGGATGACCGTGGGCATCACCACCTTCATGTACATACTGCCATCATAGCTCAATGTAGACGCCTCTGTGAAAGGAATGCACAGTATGCGCTTAGAATTTAAACCTACAAAACAATGCATCTTAAAATATCAAATCACTTTTATTTATTACAATTATTACATTAATTGACCATGTTTAAAGAAATGGTTGAAAATGTATTCTATCAACCTTTAAGGCCTTGCCGTTTCTCTGCCAGATAATCATTACATCACCTCACATTTTTCTTAAAAACTATATTATTAAATGGTGAAAACAAAAGAAAAATAACTTATTACATATAATAACATTTTAACATATTTTTAATAGTACATTACCAGTAAATCTTGCCATAATAAAATATAACTTTTTTAAAATTTCAAATTATCTACCAATATATCTAGATAATTTCATCTCATAATGGAAGTGAGGTATTCGTGACATGCTCCCTGTGCATTGCGTTCATCTGTGCCACATTTAGATAAAAACAGCTCAACTTTAACAGGACATGTGACGCAAACTAACCAATCTATAGATGGGCAATACTACATTTTTATAAAATGATACAGGTACTTTTAGCGATACAGAAACCAATACTGCATATTTCTTAAATGTTTATGTGATTTTTCAAAAAAGTTTTAATGTTTACGAAAATGGAATCAGAAAAATTCTAAGCAAAAGACATATACATGATACATACTGGCCATAAGAAGTTTATTACAAAGGATTTCATTACTAAAATAAAAATAAATAAAAATATAAAATGTTCAATAAAATTTAATATTTCAATAAATAAAATGAAATGAGCTCTTTCTTCATTTTCATTGATTATATAAATGCACATATTTTGATTTTTCTTTATTTTAAACTACTTTCTCTTAAACTTCAACTTTGTTCATTTTTGTATTGATTAAAAATACTCAGAAAGTGATAGGTCACTGTAGATCACTTGTTGTTTCACTAATGCTTTACTTTAAGATTATACTTAAAAAAAATTGAAATTTTTTGGTCTGCGGCTGTGTGCGCATTTGTAAATGAGGAAGTATGGCAGTGGCACGTCGCTCGCACTGTGCACTGACGTCATCGCACTGAGACTTTCTTTGCACTAGTCGCGGTAACTACCCGTTCTTGTAAGACACACTTATCGGCTTTAACAGCGCAAAAACTGAGCACCGCTGTGCGGATTGTGCAAATTATTTATATAATTAAAGCAGTGATACCTTTCAGAAAGTATCGATACAAAGTCTTTAGCTTTTAAATATCGATATATAAATACTTTTGTGTTTATTTGCAAAGACCTAATTGAAACCTCGTCAAAAACATGGGGAAGCAGCTCATCACTGCAGTTTACGATTTTGTTCCCCTTATTTTGATGCTAATACTTGAACATATTTTAACCCTGAGCGCCTGGCCGAATGCTTTGAGCGCTGGCGCAGATCGTGGAATATGCCGAGCGCTGAGCGAGAGGAAAAATACTCCAGTCGCTGGAGGTTTCTAAAAAGTCAGCGTTTCCGTTAAAAACATCTGAAAAAACGACGCCTTAAACGCCTCTAGTGGTCACAGCCCCGTAGGGAACAAAAACCCTCTTCACTCGTTCCAGAACTTGTAGAATAGAACCAATAGGAAGAGCAGCTGTCTTATATTCAAAACAATCGAAACCGAATTTTATTGACTCGAGATGCCATTCGACCAATCAGATGTGTGCAACAGTTCCTCATCTGCCCAGAGGGGCGCTGTTTCCCATCTCTCACAAACAGCGGCCTTTTATTTCCAGCCTGATCGACAGCGCAGCATGAATGGGCTTCTGGAAAAGGGATTAAAAAACGCAACCGGCCGTGAAATACCTGCCCGGAGTTTCAGTGGAGAAGAAAGAAGAATGAGCCGTTGCCCGATAGTAGCCGCCTTCGTGTAATGATGGAGGAGACGGCGTTTACGGCCGTGCCATTGTGCAGAAAATAATGTGAATGACACACATGTACAACTGTCAGAAATGATGGAACACCTTAAACAACGACCGGCGGTGCAACATAGGGAAAAATAAGACTTTCATATGTCATTATGATGTAGTTATTTCGCAGGGGAGAATGGTTCTACAGATCAATCTGTGCCGTCTGTACGATGCCGTTTGGCTGTGTGTAAGCTCAAGTGCTTAAAGAAACGCCGAATGTGTTCAAGCGACTCTATTAGCGTGCATTAATACCCAATTACAGCCTCCAATTCATCACATATTGAAACCAAGCATCCCTTCTTGTTCTGTTCCACACCTGCTGAGTGTCAAGGGAGCTCTTAAGCATTAATGAAGAGCATATTAACCCCCTGTCTGAAACAGCCGAGTCTTCTCTTAAACTGGCTTCCTTTTCTACACTCGGGAAGTGTGTGTGTTATCTTTACAAATACGCAAATAAGGCACAGCACAGCTGGATGTGTTTTCAGGGAGTTATCAACAGATCCAAAGCTCATTTTGAATGATAATGAGGAGGGCACAGACACTTTCAGTTATGTGCACTTTACATAATTACCGAAGAAATCGCCAATGAGGAAGCAGCGAGGCCTACAGCAATGAATGTAAAGCAAAACAGAGTTCTATAAAACAGCATGGTTTCCTTTCCACTGTCTTGTGATCTATACAGGATGTCATTCCTTACATTCGTTCACTACTTTTTATCCACAATGCATTTGGATTTCTACATTTAAAATCTAAAAGAAGCAAAGTTCATATAAGGTCGTTGATAACGGTATTAGGCTGATCGTTATTTTTTTAATGCCTTATATATATATATATATATATATATATATATATATATATATATATATATATATATATATATATATATATATATATATATATTTATAGAATAATTTAATTAAATATAATAATTTTTTTTCTATATAAATAAAGGTGACATAATATGTTATATTACTATTATATGAACAAAAGAATGTGAAATTTTTTCTCTGTTATAGTAAAATTTAACATGATTTTTATTTTCCTCTTAATATCAAATAAAACAAGAGACCTGACAGTGAACGGTGAAGTTGAAAAAGCAAAATAATCCAATATTACATATGGGTGGGGGAATGTAAATGATGAAATTGACCGAATTGTCAGCGTCCAAATACGCTTATTTGTTTTCGTTCCCTCCTTTATGATATAGTCTACTCATCTGTCATACACTATATAGGAACGAGTGAACGAGTGAGTGGTTACGAACACAGATCTAGAATTTTTTAATCACATCGCAACAACATTCTTCATCTGTAATGGATGGAAATGGTCCTCTAGTGTTCAATCGCAGTAATTTAATATCAATCTAAAATCATTTTAGGACTCCACTTACAAGAACAATGACAGAAAATAGCATATGTAAAAAATACATAATAATATGTTTTATAATTGAGCAAGGCCTGCTTTTAAAATAAACCCCTACTATCGGTGAATTACATTAATTTTAAAACCTATATATTCTTAATAAGTCAAAACGATTTGAGTTGGGTGAATTAGTTGGGCTTGCGGTTGCAGTTGGCCATGTTTGGTTCATGCTCGAAACTAGCTGGGTCAAGCTCCCCTGTGCCACCACGTATGACCCAAAAACAGATCATGTGACATGTTCAAAGTGTTACAGTAGCAAAAGTGGAGCACCACAGGCAAACACCTGCGGGCCAGTGGGGATGTGATAGACCATCAAATGCCCATTCATCTAATGAATACAGTTTATCTTAAGGCCCAATCTTTTATTTCACCCAAATCGAAGCGCATTTCATATTCCTTCCCCCTTATGTGCATCCAACGCGGTGTGACTTCTATCTATAGAAAATATGTTGAAGAATGTCGGTAACCAGAATTGGATCGTGGGACATTTCTCAAAATATCTCCTTCAACAGAACCGCGGATGAAATGAACTCATACAGCTTTCAAGTGACACGAAGGTGTGTGAGTAAGACATTATTTTGCAACCAAAACTCTTCAAAGGGTCTCACAAGGATTATTTTACTTATAAAATGTTATTCCATGTCAATCTCAAGGTAAGCTGTGAACATTAGATGGCAGTAGAGGACAGCACACAGATTTCTGCTATATTCAACATTTTAAACCTAGATGGAGAGTGAAGATTTTAGTGCATATGTGTGTGTGTGTGTGTGTGTGTGTGTGTGTGTGTGTGTGTGTGTGAGCGAGCGAATAAGAGAGAGAAATCTTAAAACAAGGTCTGTTACCTTAACCCCCCCCTCTCTCTCCTCTCTCTCTCTCTCTCTCTCTCTCTCTCTCTCTCTCTCTCTCTCTCTCTCTCTCTCTCTCTCTCTCTACAGAGTGTTGTCAATTTCTCACATGACTGCTTTCAGAAAGCCACATTTCCTTGGCCATGTGTGTGAAAGTGTGTGTGTGTGTGTGTGTGTGTGTGTGTGTGTGTGTGTGTGTGTGTGTGTGTGTGTGTGTGTGTGTGTGTGTGTGTGTGTGTGTGTGTGTATGTGTGTGTGTGTGTGTGTAAGACAGGTTTTCCTTGTCCCCACTAAAGACATACAAACCAATCCCACACTGCAGAAGGTCCCTTTGGAAAAGATTTCATAAAAGGACTAAAAATGATGTACAGAAATGGAGCAAGTGACTGGACTATATATATATATATATATATATATATATATATATATATATATAGTCCAGTTACTTGCTCCATATATATATATATACACTTCAAATATTACTAGATACATTTTCATGGCTGGTCAGTATATTGGTATTTCTCTCCCAACTTTCCCCACGTTTAATTGGATAAAACTTTTTGAACGTATGTGTTCTGCCTCATCTAAATAAATGATGAGTTTATACCGAACTACTGTACATGCAGGTTGTATTAAAACAAATCAAGTGAAAAAAGACAAACATGAATATTTAATAAAGTGTGTGTATTAATTATTTGTGAAATTTCTCACTTTAGTATTTTGCTCTAGTTTTGACATTGCGTGCTTTTACACTGCACCCAAAATGTATATTCTTTTCCTTGTAGCATTCGAGATCTGCGTGACCTTCACAAATCAGATATTTTGAAGAATGACCACCGTTGGCTTTCCAAAATAGAGACAGTACCATGTAGATACTTCCCAAAACATCGTCCTTTAAATCCATGTGAAACACAAGCAGAAGTCTGCACATTTATTTTAAAAAGTCAGTATGACGTCCTCTGTCTCAGCCACTGTTTCCTGTCTAAAACCGGTTACTGTAAGCTCATTCTGACTTCATCAGACTATTATTATCAACAACCATCTACAAAAACCAAATCAAAACCAAATAATCCAACGCTGAATTACCTAACTCTGATCAGTCATTATAAAAATGATATTAAAAATGATATTTGGATCCATTATGTGTAGACAAACAGTATAATGTGACACAATGTACTTTCCCTTCGTTCTGCAACTCTAAAGGATCCAAATCTGTTTAACTTTCATGTTCGTGATGGCATCATCCACCCCCAACGGTTCCTTATGTTCCACAAAACACAAGTCCATGAAAACAAGTGCTTTTTTTTCCAACCCCAAGAATACGAGAGATTTCGTCTTTAGACTCGCATTGACTGCTGGATATATTGGAGGCGATAAAGCGGCAGCTTCATCATTCTTTTTTGTTCAGATGTTGAAAGTCTTTGTCAGTAAATGACACGTGGAACAAAAGCAAAATGACAGGGAATAAAAATGAAACTTTTTGTTTGCAAATGTGCTGGCCTTTGCATTTCTCATACAGCAGATATCTGCATCTCTGCCCTTGATTCACATAACAATCTCTGCTTTACAACTCTCTAATGCACGTGTCACAATGGAAGAAAGCGTCATCATTCATGCAGAGGGCGCAAAGATAAATCACCGCTCTAATATTGAGTTGTTAGCTCGGGAAATTCCATAACACAGATGAAATGTTTTTTTGATGAAATGAGATGACTTAAAGGGGTCATACCAAGGAAAATATCTTCATCTCTAACTGTTTTAAGTAAAGCTTGGCTTTGTACGGAAGGAATACTTAACAATATGAGACTGATTCTGCAAAGATCTGTTAAACAACTTGTCTCTTAATGATGTGCGCATCAACAGTTAAGGCTGAATAACAAGCAACAATACAAAGTGAAGAGAAACGGAGCCATCGAGGAAGACATGAAACTTTGCAGTGTCAGTGTGGATGTCTGCTGAGATCAGTGTCACAATGAAGGTGTTTGTCAGCCTGAGGACAAGACGAATGCTCACATTCCTTCTCTTGCACACCAGTGTGTCTGAGACTGGGTTATTTTTAAAAGCCAACTTTCTTATTTACCCTTATTTTGAAAGTTTCCCTGCCAGTTATTTCAAATGCATAACTTTGGCTAAAAAGATGCCACAAAATACTTTTATGTATCACAAAACATTCATGTATCCCATGTTCTCATTTGTATGCACTTTGTGCATATTTTTATTTTTCGGTTAAAATGATACTGGCATCATTTAGTTTATCCACTTCCAAGATCTACAGACTATTTGCCAATGGTAATAGTCTACCCACCATCAATTTCATAGCTGAACAGAAAATAATTACAATTTATTGAACTCATGTGGCATCATTTATGCCCACCGAAACAACCGGTCGTTGCGATTACTTGTGGAACCCATGTACATGATAAAAAAATTATTTTTTTATGTAATTTCTCTTTAAAAATATTCTAAAAGAACTTAAAGTAAAAGTGTGGAACGGATTTACATGATAGAGTGAAGTAATTCCAACATTGACATTTCATAACTTTATTGCATATGAAATATGAAAACTATATTGTGTTCATGCAAATTAAGTAAATAGGGAATACATTGTTTGGTTAAAACCATCATTCAAAATATTTTTGTTTGTGTTCTGCACGAGAAAGAAGGCTTGCAGAAAGGGAAATGATGTCAGAATTTAAAAGTTTTTCTTATAATTAAACAATCCAAAGAATTGTACCATACTGTATTACTGCTTGAAATATGCTTATTGTTTCAATAATCCCTACTTTTTAAATACCTACTCTTCTTAGTACCTGTTTAATTACTTTTTACAAGAATATTATTTTTGCAGATAATGTATGATCCTTATTGTCATTTTTTTTCTTATATAGGACATTAGACATGTATGGGGTAAATGACTTACAAATATTTAAAAATAAAAAACAAACCTAGCATATGTAGGTTGATGAAAAAACACCATCTCGTATAATTTGGTTGTGAATCGCAGAAAACTGTATTCTACAAGCCAGATTCATACTTGCATTGACAACATGAGCAGCTCAGGGCGAATTAACACTCACTCGCATCTATTCACAGTTTCATTTCGCACAGTTCATTTTGCAAATGAAGGTGAAAACAATATACAGACACATCCACTCATTTTCCTGCATATTTTAAATAATGTAATAAAACCCGTCGGCTCCTGAAAAATACTCCCTGATCCCACGGTGACCGTTTTAGAAATCTGGCTTGAATGAATACTAATGAAGAGAAAGTGTGTAACCTGTGAAATAATATGACATCACAGCTTTATATTTCCTGCAAGAGCTTTTCCTGTTTTTATTACACAAAGCAGTAAAACTGCTGACACTCCGGCATGAGAACACATTAACCCTTCCAGCTCACATCCGTCGGCCTCGGCCTCTTGGATAAGAGCTGGCTGCAGCTCTTAGGTTTGGCATTAACATGTGACTGCGTGTTCTTGACTGCAGGTGGAATAGTGGAGACAGCAGCACAAGAGGCGTGTTAACACATCTACATACACGCATACACATTCGCTCGTGCGCACACGAGCCTCCGAGCGCTTCGAAAATAGAGTGCTCTTCAGGACTGAGGCAAGGTTAACACGATGCGACAGCCCAGCTAACCGCTGCCTGAGAGATTCCTCCTTACATTTAGGAATTGCCGCTCCTGTGGTTCATTATTGCGATGCATTTTTAATGCGCCGCTGCTTTTAGAGGACTTCGCGTGTCTTTGATACAATGATCTTATCTTGTTGGGAGAAGCGGTGAAAAACGTTGTGAAAGGGCCAAGGGAAGACAAGCTACTAGTTAGTGTTTGACACATCATGCGATATTTCAATAGAGAGCGTACTGGTGGCTTACATAAAATCATACTTGACGTCATTTATATGATGTACGTTCCTGGTCGTACTGTGCAAGAGTGTTTGTTGTATAGTATGCATAAGTAGGGCTGTCATATTAGATTGATTCTGCATTATTATCGTGATAAAAGAATTCACAATGCCGACATTTTTGGAACATCTATTTAAATTGCATTATGATGTCAGTCAAATGTTTATTTTTTGGTCTATGACAAGGTTCTCTGAAAATACTAGCCTAGGAGCAGTTTGTACTTAGGTCGGATTAATAATGATAGAGATGTAAAGCACTATCACACGGCTACGAGTGCCATATTGCATTTATACAACAGTTCAACGGCACAACTGTGTAGATGACTCAAGATTATACGATTATATTAACTTATTAAAAGCTTTTAAAAATGTAAAATAAAATAAAGTTTTAAAGTCTTGATTTAAGATCCAGAATATTGATATAAGTGTATATAAAACGTGATGTTTTTTTTTCAATCCTTATCTTGTTATTTCACCGATAAAAGGGTTTGAGAGTATCACAATTAAATTCTTAACTTTTTTATGTAGACTGTTAATTAAATATGTTTATTTTCACAAATTAAACTGCACAAAATCCTAAGAAAAATCAAAGGCCCACCCCTAACAACGTCAATGGTGCACAGCAGATCATTCCAGTACAAGAACAAATAATAATAATAACCCTATCATTCTTCGTATTATTATTTTTCCTACCACAGTACTACGTATTTGCCTGGACGAACCCTAATCTTAACTCAAGTTCATAATTCTGGCCTCCACAATGCCTTCTGAACCATCTGCTGAACCTTAAAAAATCATGCTATAGCGAAAAGAGGCAATTCGCCCATGCTGTGTAAAGATTGCATCCCCCAATAGCCCGAGGAGCAGCTATCTACAAACTGTCATAAAAACTTAATGTGAGCTTGCTCCTAATTCCAAACACCATGGGAACATTTTTTTGCTCCAAGCCTTGTTCAATTTAACTTCTGGATCTTCCTGAGCGGCGAGAGCAGGCAGAAAGTCTCTGAGAGTGGAAGTAAAATCCTATTAAATCTCTGGAGAAAGGTTACAGAAAATCTCCTACTCAGCTGTAAAGCAGCGACCGCTGTCCACTCCGCGGCCTTACACCCGAGTGGCTTAAGGACTCATTCAGCTGTCGGTTCTGATGGAATATCCCAAGGGTTGTTGTCTTGAAAATGTTGGCCACAACAGTGAGCCATCAACCCTCATTTGTTCAGCTTTAACTGTGTTACTTTGCTCTCAGGCACCTACATCTGGAAAAGGTGGGATATAACCAACCACCACTCATTCAATGGATGGATATATTGGAACTCACTTTCTCATTGAAGTACATTTATGTCTGGCTCGAAGGAAGCCCAGGTACTTTAAAAGTCAACTTTATTCACTTATGAATTTCTGGCACTACCAGATGTATCAAACAGACCATTTGGCTGGACAAAAATCCATATGGATTCTATATTATAAACGATACTTTATCTGATCAGAACAACCACTCACCTCTCTCACAGGTCCGATCCCAGTATCCGGTTCCAGTGCAGTCGCAGATAAAGCGATTCCAGCCCTCCTTGCAGATGCCGTTGTTTTTGCAGGGATTGCTGTCACACTGTTTGCCTGTAACTTTGCTGCAGGAAGACTTAATGCCGGATCTGTTTTGGGATTCTGCGATCTGTTTGATGTCCTTACTGCGTCCGTCGATGAAGAGATCGCGGATGCAGCCCACGTAGCCATAGTTCAGCACAGCAGTCCACAGTTCGGTGGGAAGCACCAGGCCGGCCCGGTTGTCCGGTAGACCTCCGAGATACAGGTCACCGTCCAGGTCAAGAATCTCGTTCTCTCCACTGGCGGTAAACGGAGTCCTACGGCTGTTTACAGAGATGATACCTGTTAGAAGCAACGGCATGCTGTCAGGAATCGAAAGCGACGGCAGAAAATTGGATTCTCTGCTTTTAGGAAATATGTCGTACACTCTTTAAACACAATACATTTTCCTACAAGATTGTATTCATAGAATAAAGAAATGTGTCCGTTTCTGTGCTGAAACTGTGCTGAGTTTCAATCCTAACTATTGTTATCAAGATTAACCAAAAAATTATTATAATGGAAAATTATTTTGCAGAATGTCAGGTTATGCCAGCTAACACAGGATTTGTTGTTAAATATACATGTTTGATTTTAATTAACTAGCTGATTATCCTTTAAACTAAAAATACACAATCTGGCAAAATTTGCGGACATATATTGTACACATATGTATGAAAAATATTGCAATTTTTTTAAAACAGATAAAGGAAACGACAATTTGGAGAAGACAATATGAGTGTGAGCACAAGCACACTTGAATAATATGTTCATGTGTAAAAAAAATTATGATTTTTCTCATTTTTACTGTCAACTCTGTTACCGACTAGGTTAAACGCTCTCAAAAAGAAATGGATTGTCCGAATCTCACATCATTTGCTTATTGCCATGTAATAGAAGTGTGTGAATAGATATATTTCCTCTCTCCGTTCCAAAAACAGGTTCAAATAGCAGACGTGTACATGTCTTATCTGTAAATTACAATATTACTTTTGCTCATTTAAAATGTAAAATTTTGACTAAAATGAAGTTGTTGAGTATAAAGGTAAAAGGTAAAGTCATGCTGGTTTAATAAGGACCGATTTTCTAGAATTTCATATACCAAACGTACCCATAAATCTAAAATGGCTCAAATAAACATTCATGAAAGAATAATATACTTATAAAAGAATAGAAGATAGAAATTCAATATGTCAACTAACTAACCTACTGTCCGAACTATAGTAACCATTGATGATAGAAAAAATTGAAAGAAACTAAAGAACTTGAATATCTCAACACGAACACAAATACACTTGTGTTTTTTGCAAAACAAACTTTTTTTAGAATATTTGTTTTTTTTGCATAGGAAATCACACACCTACGTGTGGCTACACATAGTTGTGTGTGTTCAAGTCTTCTGACACATTGATTTAGTCATTACAGTATACAGACGGACAGAAGTTTCAGAATAGAAACATCACTGGAGTTGTTCGGCAGACTCTGGCAGATTGAGAGGCTGCGCTGACTTCACTGCTCTTTATAATGCAAGTATTTTTGGACTCTCGACACCCAGATGTCTATATATCTGTCTCATGCCTTTATTACTGAGAAATACAAGCTTCTAGGGACTTCCCACAACTGGGCACTTAAATCAGACTGATACTGGTTTAAATCTCCATCCAAATGGATGAACATAAGTCAAATATGTTGCTTTCTTTTCTAATCTGATGCATATTTACAAATACATAAAGTACTATCTGGCTCATTCTACGATATTTTTAACGGTCGATGTTGGCAGATTTTTAGACCTCATTGTATATACACGCTCTCAAAAAGAAATGGATTGTCCGAATCTCACATCATTTGCTTATTGCCATGTAATAGAAGTGTGTGAATAGATATATTTCCTCTCTCCGTTCCAAAAACAGGTTCAAATAGCAGACGTGTACATGTCTTATCTGTAAATTACAATATTACTTTTGCTCATTTAAAATGTAAAATTTTGACTAAAATGAAGTTGTTGAGTATAAAGGTAAAAGGTAAAGTCATGCTGGTTTAATAAGGACCGATTTTCTAGAATTTCATATACCAAACGTACCCATAAATCTAAAATGGCTCAAATAAACATTCATGAAAGAATAATATACTTATAAAAGAATAGAAGATAGAAATTCAATATGTCAACTAACTAACCTACTGTCCGAACTATAGTAACCATTGATGATAGAAAAAATTGAAAGAAACTAAAGAACTTGAATATCTCAACACGAACACAAATACACTTGTGTTTTTTGCAAAACAAACTTTTTTTAGAATATTTGTTTTTTTTGCATAGGAAATCACACACCTACGTGTGGCTACACATAGTTGTGTGTGTTCAAGTCTTCTGACACATTGATTTAGTCATTACAGTATACAGACGGGCAGAAGTTTCAGAATAGAAACATCACTGGAGTTGTTCGGCAGACTCTGGCAGATTGAGAGGCTGCGCTGACTTCACTGCTCTTTATAATGCAAGTATTTTTGGACTCTCGACACCCAGATGTCTATATATCTGTCTCATGCCTTTATTACTGAGAAATACAAGCTTCTAGGGACTTCCCACAACTGGGCACTTAAATCAGACTGATACTGGTTTAAATCTCCATCCAAATGGATGAACATAAGTCAAATATGTTGCTTTCTTTTCTAATCTGATGCATATTTACAAATGCATAAAGTACTATCTGGCTCATTCTACGATATTTTTAACGGTCGATGTTGGCAGATTTTTAGACCTCATTGTATATACACGCTCTCAAAAAGAAATGGATTGTCCGAATCTCACATCATTTGCTTATTGCCATGTAATAGAAGTGTGTGAATAGATATATTTCCTCTCTCCGTTCCAAAAACAGGTTCAAATAGCAGACGTGTACATGTCTTATCTGTAAATTACAATATTACTTTTGCTCATTTAAAATGTAAAATTTTGACTAAAATGAAGTTGTTGAGTATAAAGGTAAAAGGTAAAGTCATGCTGGTTTAATAAGGACCGATTTTCTAGAATTTCATATACCAAACGTACCCATAAATCTAAAATGGCTCAAATAAACATTCATGAAAGAATAATATACTTATAAAAGAATAGAAGATAGAAATTCAATATGTCAACTAACTAACCTACTGTCCGAACTATAGTAACCATTGATGATAGAAAAAATTGAAAGAAACTAAAGAACTTGAATATCTCAACACGAACACAAATACACTTGTGTTTTTTGCAAAACAAACTTTTTTTAGAATATTTGTTTTTTTTGCATAGGAAATCACACACCTACGTGTGGCTACACATAGTTGTGTGTGTTCAAGTCTTCTGACACATTGATTTAGTCATTACAGTATACAGACGGACAGAAGTTTCAGAATAGAAACATCACTGGAGTTGTTCGGCAGACTCTGGCAGATTGAGAGGCTGCGCTGACTTCACTGCTCTTTATAATGCAAGTATTTTTGGACTCTCGACACCCAGATGTCTATATATCTGTCTCATGCCTTTATTACTGAGAAATACAAGCTTCTAGGGACTTCCCACAACTGGGCACTTAAATCAGACTGATACTGGTTTAAATCTCCATCCAAATGGATGAACATAAGTCAAATATGTTGCTTTCTTTTCTAATCTGATGCATATTTACAAATGCATAAAGTACTATCTGGCTCATTCTACGATATTTTTAACGGTCGATGTTGGCAGATTTTTAGACCTCATTGTATAACAATAAACTAGAATCCTCGGTGTTCCATAAGATGTGGACTTTGTAACAACAACGCCTTAAGCTCTTGAATGTAATCTAAATTGAAATGTATGGAAGAAATGCGTGGAAGAAATGTTCTCAATCTGTTAGATTACTTATGTCTGTGCACTTTCTCAACTGCTGCGAAAATGATTTAGAATCAACACTAATAACAGCTTTTAATACCGAGAGCTGTAAAGGAAATGACGCCATTAACTTTTATTTCAGAACAGATTATATCCATGGGTAAAAGTGCTGCTACATTGACACGTTGTACTTGTATAAGTGATGGCAGACGGGGGATTACCGTTGAAGAAATATCTCTATAAAGTTCTCTACTGACCTGATCTTCCATCTCTCTGGATGTCCACGTGATGCCAAACGCCATCATTGACCTTACTCTGTGTGGCTTTGACCTTAATGGTTCCTGATCCCATGTCTAAGAGAAGATAAAGGTTTCCATCCAGAAGCTCCACAGCGAAGAAGTCCACTTTGTTGCTCCTCTGACTGCGAGAGTCTTTCTTGTCCTGAGGTTTGCCTTGAGTATAGAGGATGAGACCGTTGGGTTCTGAAGAGCGGAAGTCAAAAGAAATGGAGCCTACGCGCTTGGTGTTCCACTTGGGCAGGCTGAGGAAGGACTCCGGCAATTCAAAGGAGATGGGATCCAGTGTGGGGACATTCTCACATTTAAACACAATGTCCCCCTGAAGCTTCATCTTGGGGTCGGCGATGCGGGCCAGGCGAGAGAGTTCCAGTCGTATGTCGTTATTTTTGTACACCACCTAAAAACCAAGAATCACACAGTGAATAATGATAAAGAAATATACACCATTATAAAAACAGGGGCATTTTGAAAAAATAATGGTTGGTTTTAATATATAACATTATATGAAATATACATTATTCTTTCAATTTTATTTTGTAGAGTTTGACTCTGTCTGTATTTATAATAGTTTAATTGTTTTATTTAAGGTTTTTGAAGGTTCTCAAAAAGTAATAGACCAATAGACCAATTTAACATAAATTACATATTGTGATGTCATAAAATTGTGTAAATTAAACACTAGTAGGTGTGCTCTATCTTTTCCCCAAATATATGTTAAAATAGCAAACAATTATTCATGATTTAATACATTAAACATAAAGGTTTTTGTTTACCTAATAAATGTCTGTGTGCTGTGCATATTCATTTTGAATTATTAACATAAAGACATCCACATACATATATGTAAAGTAAGAAAATATTAAGATGAATTTATTTATATTGACCAGTAATTGACTTTTAACATAGTTATTTCATAATTTGTATGTTTGATATTTTTATTAAATAAATACATATCTGTTTATGTGTTTATAAACATAAAATTGATATTCTCAGTAAGCATATATATATATGGTTTGAAAAAAAATTCTGGATGTGATTAATCATGATTAATTGATTGACAGCCCTAATTATTAAACAAATGGAAATGTATTTCCAAACACATCATGCGCTCTGCAATTCTTATCTTCCGTGTTGAATATAGATCAGGTATCATTAAAAATGTTAATGTTACTGTCCAGTCTGTTAAAGGTTTTGTACGCAAGGCGACCTTCTTATTTGTCAACTTGAATTAGTAATAAAGTGAGTGTTACCAATATAAAAGTTAATAAATGTGAAGAAAGTATGTAATAATGTTGCAATAACATTAACAAAAAACAATATTAGAAATATTACACTATATTAGAAATTAATAAAATAAGGATAATACATGTAATATATATCAAAGTATTTAAAAAAGATTTTGACTTATGAATTCAATATGAATATGAATATGAATTCATCTAATATTCACGAGATTTACTTTAAGTGAAAACAACGGAATGTCATTTTAGCTTTTATGTCTAATAATAACGCACAGTAAAATATATTGAAAAAAAGTAACCCAGCTCCCGCAGAAAAACATACCTAATAAAATATTTTAAAAGCCACAAAAAGGATGTGCATTGTCCCTATTTACCAAAGCAAGCTCTCTCATATACAGTCGGCTGTATGCGTTACAGCCAACTACACAAAAATACAAAAATCGAAAATTGAAATCCACTCAAGCAGAAAATGAAAAGGCTTTTTCCTTCTCTTTCCTGCTTAAAGGAGAAATTCATGCCGCTATATAGGACACTATGTGCGCAGCAGACAGCAGTTCTGGTGGAGAACACAGCTGTCAGCAAACAGATTTCGCAGCTCCAGGATTACAGATAATCCTGAAAGATTTGACAGTAAATCAACACAGGTGCCCTGCGTACTATAACTGCAGCAATGTGGAGAGAAAGAGGGCGATGATGAACTCGGCAAAGAGCTATATATTTCACAAACATTATTATCTAGTCCCTGTGTGTACTTTGGGACACCCATCCTGTGGATCCTAATCCCCCATCTCACCCAGATCCAGCACTGCCCTAAACCAGCACCCCCATTAACCCACCACACATCTGTGCTGCCGAGCCATTCCAGAACACTGAAATCTATTCATCATCTCTATACAGAAACCTCTTTTATATACACTGTGGAATACATCCTTGAGATCTCCTTGAGATCTCGCCTTAAGATGCTTTTATACAAGACAGAAGCACCTCCAATCTACTGTCCTATTTTATTCATCCGTGCATTGAACACACACGCCGTGGACACGTGTTAGTTCATATCTCCCAAATCAAATTCAGATATACAACTTTACATTCAATTTTTTTAACATCATAAAAAAAAAATTTGTAATGTTTTTAAACTTGCGTAAGCACTTCGACTGAAGAGAGGTACAAGGAGTCCTGAGCCAGATACTGTGGTCCCCAAAGAGCCCTGATCTCAACATCAGCACTTAGTCTAGGATTACATGAAGAGATAGAGGCACTTCCGACAACATGACATAACTGCTGCCAGGACTCCCAGATCCTTGGCACTACTTGCCTGGATTTAAAGTTCCTTAAAAAGCCCTACAAGTAAACCCAGAGAGGTGTTCTTACGGGGTGCTCACATGTTGCGCCTATAAACATTGCCCCTATAAACATACATTATAATAGTCCCTACTATAATTTCCAGCATTGAATGCTCGGACCCATGCGCTGCCGAAGCATCTTCCGTTGCCAAGCAACATTCAACTGAGCTCATTCATATTCATAGGAAATTTCGACGATTGATTTCAATTGCTTAACATCGGTACTAGTTACTCCAAGCTACAGGCCTATGCGTCGCCATGCATTGTTTTTTCTATTAGTATTAAAATAACGGGAGCTTGACATATCATAAAGTTCAGGAAATCCCTGGAACGCAACGATGAGCTGCTCTTCAATGTTTCTGTTGAGTTTCATTGTAATGGAAAACTGGAGGAAGCGGATTGGTGGTCTATGTCACATGCTTTTACATACAGTGATTTTTCTCGATGCGGCATTTGAAATGACTAACGTAAGCGCGCAAAATCTTCTAGAAATGAACTCCCCGTTTTTGACGTCTTTTTTATTAGTAAACATTGCGATGTGTTTTTGTGGGCGGAGCTTTGGTAGAGACAGCTATGGGTCCTTTTTGCTCTGTTCAGTCCACTTGGTTTATTGGGTTACACTAGTGTATATAAAGGTTAAGGATATTCTCAAAACGCAACTACTTATGCATTTATAATCTTCCACATTTAAGAATGACAATAAATTCATCAAATCTTACGAAATAGATAGGTATAAGCCATGGATGTTACTAAAATATGAAATGAAAATGATAACAACACATGTTATATTTGTGTTGTCACCTATAGACCAGAATTTGCAAAAATGTTTTCTTGTCATTTTATCAAGCAGCTTTTTAAGATTTCACCCTGAGTCTACATTTATTATTTTATATATGTCTTAGAAATGTTTGTCAACTCCAAAGTAACCTCCTTCAAAAAGAATTGGATTTTTTCAATCTTACATTTCTATTGCATATTGTGATGGCACAAAAGACAAGGATTAGACTTTTTTAGGAAAACATATGTTCAAAATGTATTCCTGAACGTACAACGTGCTCTGTTATTCTCGGCTTCCATGTTATATATAATATGTTTTACATGTTACTGAGTGGGGTATAAAAAACAAGTGCGTTAAACTTCATAAGGGTTTTCATTTTCCAGATGTACTCGCAATTATATATGACCCATATATAATCTAAAATATGTTGTTACACAAAAAATTTATGCAATATTTCATGTAACACATGTAATTTTTAATACAAAATATAATAGCATACAACTAAAAAGGCCATACTCTCTTTCCAATTTCAAACCACAACTACATTTATGACATATACATGAAAAAACCCTTCTGAAAATCCCTTGTGAAACAAAAGCGTAAAGGTGGAAAATGTTTTCTCAGCGCTCCCGTGCTCTCCTCCAATCAGGCTTTTTCTGCGCTGGAATGTAGTTATGCCTCAGGTTATGATTTCAATGGTCATTACCTCTAGCCGATCGATAGTGATATAATGGAAAATAATGTGCAGAAAGATGGTGTGGGTGGGGTAGACTACAGACTCAGATACATTATCTAAAGCTAGACCCCTCACTTTATCACCTTATCTGGGGGCCATCCTCCGCCTCCAGAGTGCCATTTATAATCAAAGCCGAGCCTTTAACGGCTCTATAGGCTTTCCGTCCTTCTGGGTAAGTGGGGGGAGGCTGGATATCGATCGGGCCGTTGGAGTGGGGAGTGGACCCTAATCTATCTGGCATCTGTGTCTTAGTGTGTAATAGGGTGCAGCTGCCCACTGCATTAGACTCGATATTAATGAAAAGCGCTTATGGCTGGACATGTAGAACATGAAGACGGCCAAAGAGAAAAATGGAGGGATCAAGGAAAAATGGCTCAGTGGAAAAAATCGATAAGTTCAAGGATCAAGGAGAAATTTAAATACTTATGTGTGAATTTAGCCACAATCATTTTAATAAATGTTAAACAAACCTATATTGTCCCATAGTGTTATGCTTTGGATCATTACAGCACTGGTTAGGCTTTATTCACAGTGGATTTTGACCCTGTTCTTCCTGAACCTTGTACTGTTTTCGCAAATTCAAAGTTTCTCTAGTTCGATGTTTGCAATAATAATGATTTATGACCAAAATAAAATCACAAAAGGTTTCAGAAGCATTGCGACCAAATGTTGTGGTTACAGAGGAAGGAACCGGAGAACCTGTATTAAGACTTTTTATGCATTTGCATTATACATTTACATTTACATTTAGTCATTTAGCAGACGCTTTTGTCCAAAGCGACTTACAATAGTCGAGGAGACAATGAAGCGGTAAATAGCCGATACAACAATAGGTGAACAAGTGCTACAACAATGCTACCAAGTTACACAGAGAGAGAAGTTACAAAAGTATTTTTTTTTTTTTTTTTTTTTGATAGAGTGAGTAGTTTAGAAAAGAAGTGAGTTAGTGAGTTAGATGTAGCCGGAAAAGATGAGTTTTAGGTGTTTTTTGAAGATAGAGACCGAGTCTGACAAGCGTGAAGCCAGAGGCAGATCGTTCCACCATCGAGGAACTGAAGCAGAGAACGTTCGAGAGAGAGATTTCTTACCCTTTTGAGCTGGTACAACAAGTCTCAGCTCATTTGCGGAGCGCAGAGATCTTGAGGGCCTATACCTTTGCATTAGTGAGTTTAGGTAAGTGGGTGCTGAACCGGTGGTGACATTATAAAATCACTATTACGAACAGATTATGATTCCAGTTTTTGAATTTAAAGGGATAATTTGCCCCAAACTGAAAATTGAAAACACACAAGACATTTCAAAGAATGCTGGTTACCAAAAGCAATACTTTTACCATGTAAATGTTGACCAATGGTTTTCCTTTACCAACATTTTTCAAAATATCTTTTATTGGGTGCTGCAGAAGCAATTCATAGAGGTTTTTCTTTTTTTGTGGAAATCTGCTTTGCTGCAATAAATGAAAATGAGCCTCTGTATCAACTCATTTCAGTTTTATTTTAACCAGCATATTTAATCTTAAGGAGAAGCAATTGAGCGCTGATAAATATCGGATATGCATGAAATTATACATTCCTTAATTGCAGACATTGCATGCTAGCTTTCATCAAAAACACAACCGTGTGAGACAGGACACACTTGCAAAATCATTCTGTAATTAGTCCAAGTAATTATTATTTTTATACTGTAATTTATAGAACAATGAGAACATTCGGAGTGTGTGCGTGCATACGTGTGTTTGGAAAAAATGCTGAAAGTAAACCCAGTTATGTCTCATGTTTATTCATTAAGTGTAATAAATGTTTACTCAGCATACGTTTACTTCGCCAACTAAAGTAGGCCATGACAGACTTCTGTTGTTTTACACACAGTTGATTATTATAATGTTTTACAATGATGGATACCTTTATTTGTTTTACAAATCATTGGTACGGCCCCCAAAGAGACATTTATCCGCAAGCAACACCGCTTAAAAAATCCCACCGTTCATTCACAAGTATCATCAGTTTATTCCTCACAATGATTTCCTAGTCTCGCTGGGTTCGTGGATGCCGAAATACCTACAAATTCTGCTTTGAGAGCTAAAGCAGTAACTGATGATGATGCAGAACGCTTTTCTCTCTCCTGCCTGTAATTCATTCTCTCTATTAATAGGGAAATCCTGGGAGGAAGGCACATATATCTGCTTTTCTGCCTGCCTAACTGCTTTCCTAAACTTAGTCATGAATTAAACGAAGAACATGTGCAATATTCAAAATAAAACTAGGCAATTAATTCCAGTTATTGCTACCAGCAAACCTTTTCTGAGCAGAAGATTGGATTTTTCATTCGCATTGTGTGATGCCGCCTTCGCGATGGCATGCCTCCAAGGGAACTCTAAAATTAGCCAGGCAAAAACAAATGTCATATTTGGTGTCATGGTACAGATTGTTCATCTCCTGCTGTCAAATGTGCAGACACCATAGACAGCCACAAGCTCAATGCTGAAACACAAGCCAGGGCAGATGCCCCACAGCCAATAATTATCAACACAGACTTCCGGTGTCCAGTGTCACATGACCGCAGAACCACATGATCGCACGAGGGACACGGGTGAACCTCGCCCAGGGCAAGATAGAGCAAGATAACAAATGAGTTAAAGCAAGAACTATGAGCGTCAGAAACCGCTCTGTCTTTTCTGTGCAGCTAGATTTGCACCAGGAGGGGGCAAGGGGACTTTCCTTTCTTATTTCTTACTTATTTAGGGCCTCACTTCGTTGACAAGTACATATTTAATGTGTAGTATAAAAACACAAAATTATGGCATTTACTGAGGCAGGATTCACAAAACATCACAAAATAATAACATCAATTCCAGCGTTATAAACGTGACATTTTGCGCTATGGACGTCACATAAAAATGCTCTGAACTCATAAACTGATTCGACTGTTATATTATACAAAAGCTTGTTAGTGATTAAACATTAGAAAAATATCATTCTATGAAAAAGTTTTCTATTTTAAAAACGTAAATAAATTTGCATTATGGACGTGACAAACGTGGACACAAATTTAATATCCATTCAAAAATATCTGACAAATGGTCAAGGGATTGCACTTTATAGAACATAAAATAATTACCATAATAGTCATGCGATATGGATGTGAAAATCCTGCATTAAAAATAAAAATATCTTATATTTAAAGAGACCTTAAATGGATATTTAACCAACCACTTGTTGACATCTCTGCTATAAGTATACTAAAAACCTTCAAAACTCGATATTTCCATTTTAAGGTTCAAATTTTAACAGATAAATGTTGTTATTAACACATCCTCTTGACATTTCAAACTTATTTATTATTATTATTATAGTATTATTTTCTTCCGCAGAACACAGAAGAAGATATTTTGAAGACAGTTGGTGAAAATTGTCATTTTTGCTTACCAACATTCTTTACAATATTTTCTTTTGAGTTCAAAAATGTCATCAAAACCAGCAGAAAACAAGAAATTATTTTAACTGCCAAATTTTTTCTTACATTTTAAATAAAAAGTTTGAAATATTTTGTATCCCTAAATGCCGTTCTTATATGTTAAAGAAATTGACTTAGATTAAACCCTTACTTATTCTGTAATACACTTTGATTCTGGATTTATTTGTTGAGCTCAACACGAAGGCCAAGATCTGCAGAGCACTTGGTATGTGTGGAAAAACGTTTCCATAGAATTTTTTTTTTAAATGTCCAGAAAAATTGGAAGAAATGGAAATTTGCAACAGTAATATCTAACATTGTATTTCATTCTCAAGTATTGGTGAAAGATAGGGGAAATACCTCCTAGTCTTTTCCATAGTCTTTTATGACATAAAAGAATACAATTTATGTGAAAATATTTATTCCATTTGGAAAGTGTAGCTAACAGAAGTAACAGCGTTGACCGTCATTTCTTAGAAGCACATAATATGATTGTGCATTGTGTATACACCCAAATTTCGTGTTTGTCTAACTATTATCTCATAAAAAAAACATGGAATGTGTCGAGTGGCCCAAAAGTATAAAGGATTCCAGCAAGTGTTCACATTCTATAATCTTCAGAACAATCTTATATTTTGGTCCAAGAAGAACGAGAATGTTTCAAGTGCATGCTTCTCTCATTAACAGTTGACTCTACAAACCTTCTCAATACAACAAGTTAGACACATCAGGCAGACAAAGAGCTTTTTCACAAGAGAGTCTATTCTTTAAGAACTTTAAACCACTTTATTTTTGGTGGAACATCGTAAAAAGATAGAACCGTTTGTCATCGTTGTCATAAAGCAGAGAACATAAATGAGGAACGATCTCTAGTTCTGAGGACGCTTTGCAACCCTCGCCCTGCCTTTAACTGAAATAAAGTGCCTGCCCTTTTTAGGACTCCTTGGGTAATTCTAACTCGGCAAGTCTTTCATCACTGTTGGCACAGGCCGTGTCTCGGAACGTGGCAGGGACAGGGGCTCGGGCATCTACAGCTACCCGACTGATATTAATAGCCGGGATGGGGATAGAGAGAGCAAGCAGAAGAACATAGTGGCAGATTAAACAGTGAAGACAAGGTGACCTTTCATTATGACGGTTATTACAAACCACCCGTGTGTGTCGGGTACCGCCCGTTTATATTCTATGGGCTCACAGCATCTGGAGGTGGTGAACTATGAGAAGAGTGTCAATGGCGGTGAGATGGGGGAGGGGACTGCATAATGACCACAGTGAATTTTACAGTATCATGTCGATGTAATAATGTGAGAACTAGTAAGCAAAAGACATTGGCAGTTATAGTAGCAATAAAACACGGTGTATTGACAGCAGTGGTCTCTTGTTGAACATTTGATGTAGCTCGAGGTGTTCATGTCGCTTCATTTTTAAAGGTTATGAGTTTAATTCCTAAAGGGGCACACATTGAGATTTAATGTACAGCTTGGATAAAAGTGTCAGACAGTCGTGTGAATGAAAATGGAAAAACTGTCCTACGCAGCATTATACAGAGAAAATACAGCATGGGAAATAAGATAAAAAAAAGGATTTTTATTTGGGGGTGAACAGTTTTTAATGATGCACCCGTAGTTCCTCTGCTAGGTCACCTTGTCGGAAAGTCGATTTTAACACCTTAAAAGGTTCAAATTCATATTCATTGTGAAGTCAAAACTACAAAGAACTAAAGAAAGTTCTAGCAACAGAAATTTAAATAGTAGGGCTTTTGTTTCCCAACTTATTTCAAACTACAGCAGCATTGAAGTGTAACTCTTGTTTGTGTATGGTGTTAATTTGACCTTTTTTTAACACGTTAACACGTTTGCTGTGTACATTCGAAAAATATCAGTTTATCCCCAAGGTTTCAATTTTAAAGGAGAGTGAAAACTTGCTTCATAGATTTAAACCTAAGCATTGGTACCCAACAACTTAAGAAGCGATGACCCTTCATGAACCACAAAATATCTATTTTAGTTGAATTTCAAGTGCATATTTATGAGGAATATGGCAGGTTGTGACAGTTCTGTTATGGGTGAGAAAATTTACTTGAAGCTATGCTTAAAAGAATATAACCCTATGATATAAGCCAGTACATTAAAAACCTTAAGATTTGTTTTATTGTTGATCTAAACCCGTATGATTTTTGTCTTTTGTGGAACACAAACAGAACAGCACCGATAGAATAAAGCTATTATTCCTATTAAGGAAAAACCCTTGGCGAGGCAACAGTATCCATTAACAACTCATTCTGCTGTGGATGACGTCATCAATAAACGTGCATTCCTGTGAAGGACGTGGACGACTCACCTCTTTCAGACAGCCCATGAAATTGTTGCTGACCGGAGATCCGGGCAGGTCGGCTGTGCTCGGGCTTCCCCCAACGTAAAAGAAATCATCAGATCCCAGCATTGTGTAATCCTCCTGCGTGTATCCTGTGGTGGTCAGTATCCCATCTACTGATATAGTCACCTGTTGATGATGAGAATACGGAAAAAGGACGAAATTACTACCTCCTCCAAAGTGTTCTTTCCCCTGAGCGGTGCTTTTTCAATGTTTTCATGGCCTGTCTTGTTCTGATTTGCACCCGTGGTGGATTGGTTACCGCTAATACTCTGGACCATTGGTCTGGAAAAGCTTTTTCTACAGGTTCACAGGACAGGTAAAGAAAATATTGCTGAGGAATATTTTCTTCATCTTTGATGGGTTAAGAAAATGAGATCAGATTTGGTTCTGAAGATTACGAATTACGGGGTTAGTAAATGTTAAAACCAAGGACAAATTGCTTGTACTTGTTTTAGTTTCAGAGGCACGTTACAGTATCTCAGTAACACACGCAAACACACGAACTCGGACACGCACACACACACAAACATTTGAACACGCATGCATTAAAGGAAGCATCAGCGACTGGGAAAATCAAACGCTTAATCTGCTTTGCATAAAGTCGTGATGAAGAAACATGAAGGGGGTGGAGGATGCGTGGGAAAGAGGGAGGAGCAATGCCACACCGGCCAATCAGAGAGCAGCCACTCGGAACCGATCGAGGATAAAGCGGGGAGCCATGCGACAGGGCACGCGGCACAAAACACACCACCACACGGGGGATTCGGGTGAAAGCGGAGTGATAAATCGAATCTAGTGTTAGTTGTGATGATGATGTATGAGACTGAATGACATGGCGGTGATGACGACATGCATGGGCGCTGTGGAATTATCAACTGCCAGAGTTCCCAGAGCTCTTAGGTTTTTCAGGAGGCTCTGCGAGACGTAAATTTCCCTTGTGGACTTGGTTGGAAATCCTCTGTCAGTTTTTGCCGACAGTCCTCGCAAAAAATGTGGAGGCTTTGTGTGGGGAGACGGAAGGCTTGACTGGTTCCTGCGGGAGTCCCGTGTGAGATCGTGAATTTATACGTAAGGGTAACGTGAGGACGTGAAAGCCAGCCTGATGAATAAATAACAGTAATATAATAAAAGAAAAATATAAAAGGGGGGGGAGAGGGGAACGTGGAAAGTCCTGGTAATACAAACCCATTTCCTCATTTTTTGAAACGAGTGTCTAGAATGAAACTCAAAGAAAAGAAAGAAAGGGAGAGGGACACACGGCAAACCAAAAGAAGGACAATAAGAATGATATCTACCAGACAATGTAGTTTGTTTACCATAGCGTGTCCAATGCCTGAGTGCTTTTAGGAAGAAGGGGGAAGAAAGGAAACCGAAACAATAGTGAACAGAACGGTTGTTAATAAATGGAGGAAATTAAAGAGACAGAAATTAACGATGAAGATTCAGGGTGTTAGTACATTAGTTTGGTTAGAAACAGGTTAGTAATAAAATGAGTCCATGAATGAACAGTGTTAGT